>OZ026842.1:5023066-5486143 GCA_964023205.1 Lutraria lutraria
GTGTGTAAGTGTTTTATATTGTCAGTCAGAGTACATGTTTCCGGAGATGGTTAGGTATGTACATGTACTTGTAATTTCATGAGTTGAAAATTATAAAGGGGCATACCCTACAACTTGGTGCATCTAGAATCAAGGCAAAATGATGATAAATTAGAAGCTTGTAAAGAAAAAAGCCGACGAAGAAAGTTTCAGCCAAAAATTCATCCAATTAATAATAAAATCACAAAAAATATTAGTTTCCATAAAAGATCTGCAACTCTTTGGACTTTGTTGAACAATTTTTGGGTGGAAGTGATTTATTATTTATAGCTATGATTTTTACGGCAAGCACCTAAACTGGTCATTTTATGACCAATGTTCTTCCTGCAATTATCCATAATATATTGTTTTACATATACATCTAACACATTTTTACACTTTCACAGAATGTTTGTCAGTTGTAGGGTATGCCCCTTTATGCATTGATAATTCACAATATTACGCATGTATCTAAAGATACGTGAGTTCAATTCTGAATACGTTCAGAAATTTTATTGCGAGCAAAGAACAATTTAAACGCTCAATTCCGGTGTCGTCAGACATTGTTTTCAAAACACTATGCAAAAATTGTCTTAAAAACGTTATAGATCGTGGGAGAAATTTCCGGCTGAAACATGATGACCAAATTAATCGTGATGATCGTGATGACTGATCTCAATATCTCTGTATAACAATTAATGCTTTAGGTAAACGAAGCAAATGAATCACGGTTATTTATCATCTTTAAGGAAATTCAAAACGTACCAATCAAACTCTGTATACTCGTATGTCCATTGTCTATATAGAAAATTGTTTCACCAATTAACACATAAAACAACTATAAAACACTCAAACTAGTTAACCATTCCAGGGCCGTAGGACCGGGGGATTGCTAAAGGACCTAAAACAAAGTTTCTATCGGGTATAAAGGGGTTAAATCGATCCCCTACCTCCAATCTAAAATTGCATCCTGCGGGCCTGCAATCAACTTTAATTATCACTAATATCAAGGACTTATATATGTATGTATATAAGTCCTTGCTAATATTACTTAATTTATTGGCTAAACGAACGTATGTATTTTCGAGAAACGATTTCCTTTATAATAATAGCTCTATATGCCTTTGATATAAAAATGCTGCTACCTGTTATTGATCAAATGCTACATTAAAGATGTGAAAAAGGAAACATTAAAAATAGACGCATATTCTCCAAATTAAAAATATTCGTTCTATACATAGCGTGACGTCACTACGTTTGTCTAACATTGGAAAATATTAGTATGATTGCGACTTCCACTTCCGGGATACGGGTGTAACCTGGATTTTAGAGTTGACCGTGATCACAATCACCTAGGCGTTTAAAGGTAGGAGTCTGAACAGAAGTGTTGAAAAATGAACGAATCAAGTATAATAGTGCGTGCTATACAAATGGTTGTTCCAGAACCATGTTATACCAAAGTTTTTACAGATTTTGATTTCTTCGATGGTAAGTTTTGGATAGTGACCTGTTTGTACCGGTTCACTATTTGTTGCAATCTTCACTGTCCGGACGCTTATTGAACTTTCACTAAATATGATGTTTACTATGTTGCCACGATTTACTATTCAAACTTGATTAAAACGTTGTTCCTTCTAGACACCCAGTCTATGTAATAACAATAATGTTTGTCTTGTATGATAATATTTTTTGTTTCAGCTGGCAGCCTGCAAGCAGTTCTAAATTGTGAACTCCAAGCTTTGCAGTTAGATTAGAAATAGAATACAGTACATATCCCTTGTATATTTTTTACCGTGATATACACATCACTGCATATGCTCAAATAATAACAATAACTGACACATGCGCATCACCTCCACTAGCATTTGTCGGCAGGGAACCAGACTATCATTTACATTACATGACACAACTTTGATGATTTATGCCATTTCTACTGTCAAGTCAACATTTTAAAATGATTATCTTTTAGTCATATACCTGCAAAACATACTACAGGCTAAAATGACTTTTGCTTTTTTCAGTTGAATGTTTAAAGATAGTTGTAAGCAAATGTTTGGGCTATTCAATCATTCTTGGGGCAGTATTGGGTAAGTGTAATAAATAATTCTTCTTTTTGTGTCAAATTTGATAGTGGTTGTAACTTGTATAATGTTGAATCGTGTTTTAGAATTAATGAACACTGTTCAAAGTCAAGATGAATATATTTAATAAATTTTTGTTTCTCGATCATCAAGTAAAATCATTTGTTTGTTTTGTGAAATTGTATTTGATAAAATGATTGAAATCTATTTTGTTGTTGAAATATGTCAATGCAGGTTTTCTGTTGTTTTTTTTTCAAATATCTATGAATGCATTTAATCCAATTCATGGGTGTAAATAGAGGTCTTGCAAAAAGCGCCATCTCGCGTGCGCAAAATAGTTCGAGAAAATGTCTCACTTATTTATACCCAAATCTCACTTAAAAATGACCCTTCAGAAGCAAATCTCACTTATTGACCCTCTGAAGATATGGCATGTATGTTTTTGTAAAGAGTACATTTTGTATTTGTATATTCTAGCAGTTTTATTGTCCTACATTAATGTATGAATGTTTTTGCTATGGATCATTTACAAATGGTGTCAATTTATAAATTTGAATTCTGTGATTGTAACTTACAGTGAAACTGCCTCAGATACTGAAGATAACAAATGCCAAAAGTGGTGATGGTATAAGTATTTACAGTGTACTCTTTGAGCTCATTGCAATCTCTGCTAACATGGCTTATGGTGTTGCTAAGAGTTTCCCATTCAGGTAAGTGTCATTTGAACTAAAAATATTATTTTCCTGAAACAGAACTAAAGTGCTCTAAGCTTGTTAACTTACAGTTTATTGAATAAATATATGCCTTATAATCCTATCACTGAAATCGAAATTTGATTGTAATCAGTTTATTTAGAGGCAATATGTTCTATTTAACATTATTAAGTTTTGCATGTCAGTTTGATACTATGATATTACATTGTGCTGTGTTTCACAATAAATACAATACAAACATGATAGTATTTGTATCATACAAATCTTAAACAATTGAATTTGCTTTTTACTTTACGAAATCGATATCATCTAAGAAACATTTCAAAGAATTCATGTCATGTTTTGTTGTTTATCTTTTATTACAATGTATTTGTATATGTACTTGTATTTCAGCTCATACGGTGAAGGAGTTTTTCTTGCGATACAGACAGCATTAGTTATGTTTTTGGTATTACTTTATGGCAACAATATGGTCGGCTCGCTTCTCTTCCTAACATCATATATTGGTATAATGGGATATCTGTTATCTCCAGTGGCTCCATTAACTTTAATAGAAGCTTTACAAGGAGTAAATATACTCATTGTAATCATAGGAAAGGTAAGTTCAGTGTATTACCAATATTCGACTATACCTAGTTTTGTTTGTTTATATCCAGTTTTACGCCCCTTTTAAACAGTCAGAGTCTTATGAGGTGGACAGTTCACCTATTCATCGTTCCTGGGAAGAACCAGTACTAGATTCCCATCCTCCGTAAGCAACAGTCTACTTTCTCGCATAAAGAGACATAGTCGGTAGCGGGGCTCGCACCCATGACCCTCTATCAGTGAGAGGTTACAGTGATTTGAAGTCAGCGACTTTAACCATGGTGGTGGGTTAACTATACCTAGAGTATCTTACTATTTAGATGTGGTTACATCCTATATTTCCTCTGTATGTTGGATGTTGTAAGTTGAAGGGTCTATTAGACTTAAGTTATTTTTTATCATTTCCACTCAGTTATATTCAGTTTGTTTGGATTACTCCAACACTGCTGCTCAGGGTATAAAAAAAACTTGGTTGAAACATGAAAGTGTCAGGACTAAACTTAGCCTGTATATGTTGCTGGTGACTAATTGTTAAAGTGTAGAACTGTATAGTTGATTCTCATGAAGTCAAATCATTAAATCAAAATTTCAGTTGTGTCAGTCTGTATGCGTCCCATTTGTTTTGTTCTGATCTCTATATGATGTTACTACACTCGTCTAGAATTCACTTACCCATGAAGTTTGTTAATCATGTCAACTCTTAATTAGGTCCCCATTAAACTAATTAGCATGTAATTTTAGTTGCTTTTCTCAGAATTGGAGCTGATCAGGGAGTAATGAGATAACAAATATTTGTGAGATCTACATTCTTATAACAAACCGTAACTATATCCTTACAGCATACTGGTAAAACACATCAGTTGTATAACTTGTATTACTGCATAAAACATAAGTCAGGCCATTTTTATGCCATATTTTGGTCCAGTATTCTCCACCATTCCCAAAGTAAAAAGTATATATTTTTCCACACTGAGAGAAAAATTTCCCCATGAAAGGGACTCGATACCTGTTCCCCAAAACGATAAAATTAGGACTGGAAGAATATAACCAAGTGTTTAGTTAGGTTTATATGATAGCTAATTTTGATTAAGATTTCTCATGTGTTAGAGAGAACAAAACAAACAGTTGTGACGCTTGTAGAATGAGGTATAATTTGTTTAATTTCACCTTGTCTCTTCTGTGTTTTTTCCAGCTTATACAAGTATTTGCCAACTACAAGAACAGTAGTACTGGTCAACTTTCAGCCATCACCGTTGGGCTGATATTCTGGGGATCAGTGGCCAGAATTTTCACCTCTATTCAAGAAACTGGGGACCAGTTAATTGTTTTAACATATGTTTTTTCGGCAATATGCAATGCTATGCTAGTTGGACAAATGATTTATTATGATTATAAAAAGAAACAAGATTAAATCATAGAAGTTGAATAGATACGTTACATGTAACAAAAAAACTGGTGTACTTAAAAAAATAACTAATTCAAGTCTTACCATGTACTGAAAACTGGCCCCACATTTTGGGAGATGCCGATAGATTTGGAAAATTGTTTCTTTTAAGATTATTTTCTGGAAGTCATTTTGATTTTGTTTTACTTTTGTATTTGAGGACATAATTATGTTCCTGATTTGTGATACACGGATGTTACACTGATATGTCATACATATTGATGTTACACAGACTTGTGTTTCACTGAAATTTACACTTATTGATGATACACCGATTTGTGATACACAGATGTTACACTGATATTTGTCATACATATTGATGTTACACTGATTTTTACACTTATTGATGTTACACCGATTTGTGATACACAGGTGTTACACTGATATGTGTCATACATGTTGATGTTACACTGACTTGTGTTACACTGATTGATATTACACAGATCGATGTTTCAACAGTTTTATGTTACACAGACAATGCATTTTATGTAAAATAATTTACATGTTAAGGTTTAAGACTTTGTTATTAAGTTTTGTTGTTTCATTTTTTTCTTGTTCCTGTTGCCAACAACAGAAAGACCCAGATCACTGAAATAGTTAATTGATTGAAAGTAGTGACTAAGTGATGTTTCAGTTTTTGTTCATTGTCAATTAATAAAATTAAATGTTTAATCTCCTAGAAAAAATAGATCCTTGTTTTTAATACAATGATGTTTTATTTCCTGTCTAATTGTCCTTGATATCTTAGATCCATTTATCATTCAGCCTCATGTACACACTGATCAGTTTCTTGTCCAAGTTTATATTTTGTGAACAGTTAACATTCAGTGATAGTGCCAAATTGAATGATCATGCCTGAATGTATTCTACAACTTGTATAATATTATTTTTTTATGCAGATAAGACATTATGTCTTTGAGGTAACAATTTACCACTGTGTATCAGCAGTCCATTATTTGATGAATATCTTGCCATTTATTCATATTTGGCTTAAAGTATTCAATTCACCATAACTGTATTACATAGATGAACAATGGGATCAGTGATATCAACTCTTTTATTACACATTGTAGTTAAAATGTCTTCTTGATATGAGAAGAATGTTAATCTAATACATCATGTGATCTAATTGAATGCTGAACACTGCCACTTGATTCTGCATGTGTTTCTATGAAAACAATCCAAAACACCATTTAATCATGTCCATTAACTATGCCATGACTTGAGAATAAAATATTTTTGATTCATGAAGTTTTGCTTTTGTTTGATTGAGTTTTATGCCCCTTTTCAACAGAGTCATACGAGGCGGACAGTTCACCTAACCATCGTTCCTGGGAAGAATCAGTACTAGACTTCCATCCTCTATAACCAACTGCCTACATAATCAGGCATGGTCGGTAGCAGGGCTTGAACCCATGAGCCTCCATCAGTGAGAGGTTACAGTGACTTGAAGTCAGCTACCTTGACCGCTTGACCACTTAGGTGAGTCTGATATTTCTTTAGTGCAAGGTCAAGCATTGGGAAGCAGATTATATAACATATATATCACATAGGGTGTAGGTCTGTATTCAGACTTGGGTATATTCCCAGCAGGGACTGCGCCTCATGTGGTATATTCATCTTAATATATAGTCTTATACCGTCTATCAGACAGAGTAAGAACACCAATACTGTCATTGATGACGTTATAAAAGTTAAAAAACAACAACAACAAAGATACCACAAACTACCAGTATTATTGCACACTATGCACCAGTCATAACATACAAACTTACTTTAAACATACATGTACACATAAATTACTTCATACATTTGTTCAATAAACATCAAAATACTAAAATTTTCAATGTCGACACACTTGTATTACTTGGTGAAAACAATATGTAAATACATTTCACTACCACCTATTCTACAGACAAAATATTTGTGCTTTCTTTCTTTACATCAACAGACTATCATACAAACCTAGTTAATATTGTACATGTATTTAACACAGCTTAATCAGGTAATTATGTTCTGCTGACTTAACAATAAGTACCTTAGGAATGCATCATGTTAGAGATAAATGTCTGCATCTTCAGTTTAAAGGAAAGATAAGAAATGAAAACTACTGTAAGAATTTAACCAGGTTGCTACTGCTCAATCAAATTTGAAAAAACAGGATTATTTATGCATGCTCAATGTATCAATCAAAGGCAAATCCTTACATACTCTATATATTATGCTGTTCAACAGAATGTCTTTCATGCCTTAAGACTGTTAAATTATTCATGTACTGTATTACAGTATAACCTCCACGAACGGTCACCTCCAAACTACAGCCACCTCCCTCTTACAGCCAGTACATTTGAATACTACTTGTAACAATCCAATGTAGCGTTTTACTCCATTTCACTCTCAACAACAGCCACCTCCTTACAATAGCCATTGGTGGCTGTTGTAGGAAGGTAGCACTGTGTGAGCATAAAAATTTGATCAGATATTTCCAAATTTTCAACAAAAATAAAAGACTTGAAATGATATGGCAACTCACTCGATTGAGGAAGAGTGTAAATAAAGGACATAATTATTATACAAACATGACAAACAAAATGAGTCAAACTAATTTATCAATGTTCAATAAAGAAATGTAAATTGAGTACTGTAAGTAGATATACATAAAAAACATAGGTAACAAGTATGTCTTCGAAATTTAGCCTAATGATTGGTCAATTTTAAATCAGAGCCAAACAATCAGACTCAAGTTTAAAGGCTTCTTGAAAAGAAAGCTTATGAATATGTATTATATAAAATATGGAATTATGCAAAGACGAATGTAAACAAAGAAAAATAGCAAAATAAACACACAAATTTCAACAACTAGAACACAAGTGTGGATGTTAAAACTAAATGATGAAAAATGTAACAGAAAGGATACAAATTGCATTGTATGCAAACACAAAGGGTCAAGTAATACAGTTGATCAATTAAGTGTAATTACTTTCTGTAATTTGTGACAAGGCCAATTTTGAAATTTAGGCGAAAGCTAATGAATGATAAAAACACAAAATCAAAGTATATTTTAAATACTAAGTAAATATTCCAGTAAAGTTTGGGTCAGAGATAAATTAAGCCCTGAAAACTAATTAAATAATAATTATCAAAAATAAAATTTAACATACAATTTATATAAGTAAACATCTAATTGAAAGTTAATACATTTCAAAAGTTAACCAAAACCAATTTTTAAATTGGTCAAGAGTGGCACTTTGACAGTGACTTCTTCACCAAATATAAACAAACTAAAATCATTTAGCAGCATTCACATGATAAAACAGGACTCTTAATTGATAATAAAATCATCTAATTACAACATCAGATCTTTAATTAGGGACAAAGAAAAAAAAATTTGAATCACAAAATAAGAATATGATAATACAAGTTAGGGACTTGACATTGTTTCCATAACAACATATAATTTTTTCAGGGCACTATCAACAAAAACAATGATAAGGTGACAAGGTAGGTTTGTTTAGACTTGTGGTCAGACACCAGTAACAACCTGTACCTCCACACAACATTAATGACTATGTAAGTGTCATAAATTTCCAAACCAATATATCAGTTTATATTTACAGTGTAATAATAAGTCAGATTTCAAAATAATTTAGCAGTAATTATTATATTATGTACAGACATTGTCTCTATATGTTAATAAAAAAATGAGATTCAGATCATGTGTACATATATATATAACAGAACATTACAAACCACAAGCTCTTTTGAGTAATACAGACAGGATGCTATGTAAGCAGTATATTGGAATCCAACAAAATGATTTGTAGCAGCACAGACTGATGACAAATTACAAACAAATAGTGGTAACAAAATCTCTTTTCCTCCTTTTTAGGAATATTGAAAGCAAAACCAACTTCACTTGACTGATACAATGATATTATGATATATTATGATATATTATGATTAATGAATGCGGTCTTCGAATTTAACCCCAGACTGAGTCCACCAAAATGGTCGTCAGTCCAGTAAATTAAAAAAGGTCAGTGGTCTGATGGTCCAGTAAATTTTTCAGTGATAATTTTATTTTTTATTATTCTCAAAAAATATGTTTTTAACCAAATTTTGTATATGAAATTTTGCGTGCACTTTCTTTGGGCCACTAAAGTTCATTCAGTTACATAAAGTTTGTATTTTCACTGGTACGAATGTTACATTTCTTTCAAAGAAAATTTCTGATCCATAAAGGTTGGTCAAGTGAGGAAAATGATACAGAATTAAGATTAACTCCTCATGTGTAGAATAGATGCTGGTAATAACATGTCTTGTGTAAGCTCTGCAGGAAATGTGTTTATAGTGCTAATTACGTGACTCGTTAAATTCAACAACCTGGAAATATAACAAAGTCTAAATAAATCCACAACAAAGTATCTAAGAATCATATATTTAGATGTTTATAACTCTAAATTAACAGGGTGAAGTTTAGATGTGGAAAATTCTTATTTTAGCTGTCATAGAATTTATTCTGTAATTATGTTGTGATAATTTATTATTTAATATTTGTTTTATCAAGTTTTACGCCCCTTTTCAACAGTAAGAGTCATATGAGGCTGACAGTTCACCTAACCATCATTCCAGGGACGAACCAGTACTAGACTCCAATCCTCGTAAGCAATTGCCTACTTTCTCATATAAAGAGACATGGTCGGTAGCTGGGGCTAGAACCCACGACCTTCTATCGGTGAGAGGTTATAGTGAATTTATCATTTCAACTTGCTGAAAAATGAAGTGAAGGGTTGCACATAAGACAGCAATGTAATTCCTTGAATGTTAGAATATCAAAATTCAAAACACCATTTGAAGTTAAAAGACAGATTTCAGTTAATCTACAATTTATTTACCATTCCTGCTGAGACTCTGTTAGACATCTCTTCTGTTTATCATCAGTAGTTGTCAGTGTAGATTTAATAGTTTTAAACATTTCCTCAATTTCTCTCTTATGTTGGTCGAATGCAGGGTTCTTTGTGTGAGTAATTGTTTGCTGAAATTTGAAGATTCATTTTGAAGATTCATTTAAAATAAACCAAAGTGCTTTTCTTTTAGTAGTTAACACTACACAATCTTGCATGATTATAAATTAACATAAAGCGAATAAATTCTACACAAACTGTTCAAGTAGAAAAAGTACAAGTATTCCCTATGTTAACGATATTATCCCCCATCCAAGATAAAGATTTACGTAAAATTAGAATTTAATGCATACAAAATGTAGATATAAGGTAAGACAATGATTTACTTACATATAAAAGAGCCAGCTGATGAGCGATATATTTATGTGATGTTGAATTACTACAATCATTATGTAGTTGTCGAGCCAAGGTAGATAATTGGCTTAAGCTAGACACGCACGAGAAGTAATCTGAAAAGAATAAAAGAAACCTATTGTAGTAATGATAGAGTCTTAGTGGAAACCATCATTTCCTGATAGTACCGTGTTATAATCATCGTAACACACATCATACTGTATTTTCATTTATTTTCGTTGGGTTCAATTTTCGTGGTTTTTACTTAAATGGCTATTTCGTGCGGACATAAATTCGTGGATTTTGATTTTTGACAAGAAATGCCTTATCTCTGCATTTAAATTCGTGGGGTTTTGGTTTCGTGGATGAATTGACCCACAAAATCCACGAAATTAAATCCCCAACGAAAATTAATGATTCCACAGTATTCATCAAAATTCGAAGCTCTATAACTCTGGTCTATAATGCTAAGGTATGGCATTAAAGCTAGGTCTGACACTGAAGATTTCAACTTTGTTTATTTATACCAAACCTAAAGTTCATAGATACTGCTAACTGAAGTAAAACAAATGTAGGCCTATTGTAGAGTATGATCTTGTTTGAATCAGGTATGAAATCTGGATGTCCGTTAACAACAAATCATTATACTAACTTTTCAGTAACAAAACTGAAGAAGATAGCTTTATAATAAACAACCATGTAGCTTTAACACAACAAGATAGGAAGCTGTAGAGTTAAATACTGTCCTGAAAAGTTATTACAAGAATTAGATACAATAATTTTCAGTTAAGTTTGTTTAGCAATAAATCTCAGTTTTGATACCAGAAAAAGAATGAATATTTTAACAAAATAAAACAACATCTGAAAGACGGGAGTTTTCATAAAATCTTTATTTCAAGAAATCTTTATATAGCTTATAACAATAAATACTGGCAAAGATCGACAAGCCATTGTTTCCACGAATATCATTAATCATTCTGTAAAACAGAAGAATCATATTTAAGGCATCTGGACATATTTTCCAGTTGGCAGAACTTTACACAAACATAATTAACTGACTTGGCTTCAGGTCAGTAGATTCGTATTTTTGTTACCAATTTACCAGTACTTAAGAAAGTTGATAAAGAGAGCAAGTAGACTTATATCTAGATGTATATCTCAAGCTCTGCTTCACCAAGATATGGGAAGGTAAGTATCAGTAGTTTGTTGTTGCTACTGTTTGTGGTGATGTTCAACCCAAAGCATGGCCAAAATAAAATACTAGACAGGAAAGAATTAGGGTCATCATTTCAAATTTATGGGGTTGGTTAATGAAATAGCATGTCTATGTTATTTCCATCATAACAAACTTGAAAAGACATATTACAGGTACTTACTGTCCAACGTGGATTTATTGAGATCAAGTGAGAAAGACTGTGGATTTGTAAGGTATGTAACAGTTTTAGGGTACATACTGTCCAAGCCATGAGACTTTAGATAGCTCTGAAATAAAAGACAATATACATGATAACAGTGTGGACAAAGTAAATAAAACATTTCTACATAATTTCATCACTATATAAAGTCACTAGAACTTACCACTGTCTTGTGTCGTTCTTCCTCTCATACCTGACTTATTTTCTCTTTCCCACTATTTTTTTCTTGGTTGTGTCATCAGGCTTAAACTAAAATTAAGTTTGTTTGGCCTTTACCGACCGACGAAAAAAATCCAGCCAACCCCAAAAACATTTATTGCAAAATCTGGGAGAACTTCTTTTTTATTCACGCTTTTGAATGGCTATCCGCTTTTTTCCTCTTACCAATCATTTGTAAAGCATTTGTACAATAAATGGTATGGTAGCCGAATACATAAAAAGACTATATAATGCTTCTAGATAGTAGTGTAATTTCATGCTAGATAAAGGTCAAATTAAAAAAATACTTTTCTTACCTACCGACCCTCTTCTGAACTTCAGGGTTGGTAAACATATTTTTAATTTAGGCCTCAAAGCAAAGTTCTGAAGGCATTGCTGTTGTTTGGAACTATAAAGCAGTCAAAAGTTGAATTTCTTTGTAGGGTCAGGTATTGGGCTGAGTTTTGGAAATGCAATCAGACTTGCACATTTTGGTCATTACTATGTTCAATGTACTTAGCAAAGTAACTTACTAAACAATCTTGGTTTCCTGCTGGCGCCTTAGCCAAAGCCTGCAGTATTTTATCATACACAATTGTTGCTGAAATGAAAGTCATACATTAACAATATGAGATACAACACTGTTATGAAATCAACAATGAACATAGATATGTATGTTGTTCAGGTCTGTAGACTCAATATAGATTGAAAACCAAAAATTCTCTTTGTCTGTAATCAAATACAAAGATGATACAACAATTACGAGAATTCCAACAAAGCCCTTAAAAAGGAACAATCATTTAAACTAAATAATAGTAATAGCCTGTTATTTGTAAAACAACAATCAGTTTATGCTAACCTCTATCTATAAAGGAATTGCTAACATGTCCATTTCTAATACTTGAGTTCTGAAATGTACAAAATAATGGTTACAATTCCTTAACTATCAATTATTATTATAGTGATTATAATTTGATTTATAAATGAAACTACATATACACAACATGCATTACTTCAGTATTAGGAATTCCACAAACACAACAGATTTGATACATTTAAACCGAAAAAACAACAACACATACATGCTTTCTTTGGCTTATGAATACTTCTTGCTCACAAAGAATGAAAGATAATCTTGTTCAGACACACAGTCATCGGGTCAACATGTACTGTATTACTATCGGCCATTATCAAACAATGATGATCAGCGCCGGACTGGCAGACTTGTCGGATAGATTGTGTGATGGTCTTAAGGGTGTAACGATATACCATTGAACGGTTTATCAAAGTCATTTGCTCACGGTTCGGTTCACGATACGTCGCATAACCCGGGACGGTACGGTACGGCATATTCCAGAACGCCGATCAATAATACAATTATATGACTCTGAAGTAATGTTGTGAAGTTATAATAAAGTTTAAACATATTAACAAGGACTTATATACATATGTAAGTCCTTGATAATAAATAGTTTAAACCGTCTTTTCATCTAAAGATGAGTATCGTGATACGAATTATATCATCCACCTTGTATCATGATACGTATCGTATCATGAGGTGAGCGTATTGTTACACCCTTAGTTGGTCTGATAAAAAATCTTATCTCATTGGACCAGCTGTCCAGTGACTTATTTACATGATGTATACGCATTTATACTTGTTTACTTTTTTCGGTCTGACAGATTTCCTTTCGGTCCAACAGAATTTTCTTGCATTTAGCGAAGTCTGTCAGCAACTAATCCTCTTATTTAATGTATTTTACCTCAACTAGCTCTTTTGTGCACAGAGTTTCCAGTTGGAAACATAATGCCATGATCTCTATTCTTACATCACTGGAGGTTGTGGCCCTAGACAATAATGGTTGATGAAGCTGTATGTCGACTGAAATTAACAAGTTTACAGTATTACAATTTAGACATTACGCTTGTAGAAATGAACTTCTATAGAACACCATGTCAAAACATTTATACTAATAAATTGGGCCAATAGATGGGTCTGATTAATAATTATTGAATCAATAATTCGGCTAGAGAGTAGTGACAGATGTCAATACGTCAAAATCGGCTCTTAATTAAGATCTGAAATCGAATCATGACCTGTCAACAGTGACAACCCTGCGATTGTTTTTGCAACTTGCAAATCAGTAAAAAATGTACAAAATTAAATGTCTATTAACTAACCTTTAAAGGTAGGAGCATAATGAGTTGGAGAAACGATCGGTGCTGTAACGGACGCCGCCATCTTGAAAATGGAGTATACGTTAAAAACCAACCATCCGTAAAATCTATATCCAGAGTGGTCGTTCCTATCAAACTCTTCATTACTCCAATGTAAAAGTGTTAGGACGTTGCAGCAGGTTAATCATGTACCTGGTTGCAGAGACAACAATTATTGAAGAAATCGATGTAAACCGAAATTTGATCAAGTTTAATTCCATTTATAAAGAAACCGAACCGCGTCAACAATGGGCAAACATGGTTTCTCTTAATATAATGACTGGGAATAATAATATACATGCATGTTGGCCCCAGCTAGAAAATCATTTGATACCTTCAAATGCCACATCTTCAAGTAAGAAACGCATTAAAATGTGATTTTTGTTGTACATTTTTCATTCGGACCAAAAGTAAAAATGGACACTCAAAGAATCCGGCCTTTGACTCAAAATTCGTATAGTATACGTTACTGTCATGTGACTTCACAGTATTTCATATGCTACACATAATTTCACTCATCACATCATTGTACACTATTTCACACGTCCCCTAACTATACACACTATTTAACCCATCACGTCCTTTATAACTTCATATCGATCATTCGATTTATCACTTAGCAACATACCTTTTCACATAAAAATGCGCTCTTTCACACATATATCACACAACGCAGGTACCAGAAAGTTACATTAGGATCAGTGCATAAAAGGACAAAGTTTCATGTGTCACACACTCTGTGGCAAATATGACATTTTGTTTTTCTTTTAATGCTCAAATTTAATCAGTACCCACTCAAAAGTATTTGGTAAACAAAGTTTTACAAATACGAGTGACCACATGAGTTTTATAATCGCAGCAGTTTTTCAAGTACCTGCCTAATTTAAATGATGCATGCACAATTTGATTTCTTAGCATTTAAAATTATTTAGAGAGTAGACACAATTAAGTTTACTTTCCTCAGGGTCACTCAAATAGAAGGGTCTGGACTCCGTAAATTAAAGCGTTGGGTAGCGATCACATGATCGCGCGCAAGATGGCCGTCATTGTGAAACGGTGAAGAACGCATTGAAATAGATAACCTAATATTTACAAATTACTAAACATTATTGGTGTAGAGCTCCACGAAAAGTTAGATCGTAAATATCCCCTTCTAATTTGACCAATTTCTTACGATAAAATCCATTTATTTATGTTGAAATCCGAAGTGTATAATGGACGAAAACTCGTTTTAAGCCCAGATCTAGATTGTTGTCGCAAAGCGTGTATTTTTCGTAAGTAAATATAACCCTTTTAAGTTATAGAGTGATGTAATCGGGATTAACTCATGTCTTTTAAAGGTTGTTGAATTAAATCATGCGGTTACTTTTTTCATATTGTTTCCGATGCTAAGAAATAATAATACATGAATTTGAGCCTTTTTGACGAATTCGCCATTTTGAGTTTGACCAGTTGTAATGGAATCTACTATTTTTAGTAAGTGATTCCGTCTTTGATAATCATCTATCGCTGAAATGCTTGCAACACATTTTAGAAAGATCATTACTCCGTTAATTCATGATTTTATTTTAAATTTTCGATCTCTTGTTTTGACTAAATGGAAATTGAAAATGTGTGTGTTATCTATACACGCGTGAAAAAAGCTCTCCGCTAAGTATCTATAGCACAACTTGATGTTTATACAGAGATAAGCGCCTGAAGAGCACGAGTCCAGACCATTCAATTGAAAGACCCTGCTGTCCTGTAGGATGGAGTTCCCTAGTATCGCGGCACTAACAAATACATTAAATGCCGTAATGAAAGAACGCCTTATCTGTTAATTTTCTGCAACTGACAACGTGCAGTTGCATCTTTTGCACAATTCTACATAAATAAAATATTTTTTGTCTGCGTCTGTTTGTTTATCGAAGATGTTGTAGGCGGCCATGTTTAACATACTTTCAAACTTTCCGCTTCCCGTAATACCGCGGTATTTACATAGGGCGCTGCAAGGGGTTTGTCAATAAGGTTTATTGTCGTCAGTGTGAGCAAAACGTTTCGCACATATATACTTTAAGTGTTGATAACTATGAAATATATCTTTTAAAAAATAAATAATTAAATATAGCGCTTTAATAAGACTTCCCAGCCAACTTATCGGGAGGTCGACAACATGTGGACAATGGAAATATTTTTAGTCCAAAACCCTCTTACGGGCCTCTTTACATTCGCGAATTATCATGAAAAAGTGTCCATAAGATTTATAAATGTATTCCTGTCTGTTTTGGTCAAAAAAATAAAAATCAAAGCAAATCCATATGCGTTATTTACAATATTGAAACAAACAAAATCGCCCGAGCCTCCTTATTTTTATGTCTATTTTTAGAAAGCTGTGACGTAATTAAATTGAGGCAATGCAACATTTACCAATGTCATTCATAAACTTCAGTACCTGGCGAAAAAATATCACGATAATTCTTTGCAACTTTCAATTTACTTATGTAGTGAGTATCATGATTTTGATTTTAGGGATAGTGAATTTCTACTTCCGGGTAAGTTTTCAATGGTTAAGATGAAACTATGTTGTAACTTATCATTTTACTCTGTCATCGGTACAATTTGTTGTTAAACGATGCTTACTACGTCTGTCCTACAAAATTTGTGCGGGAACGGACGCTAGGTGGCGTCATTAAGCCTCGTTTACGAGATTTGTAAATACCGCGATATTAGGGAACCCGCGATATTAAGAGAAGTCACTACTGTATCTATACATTTTTACAATAATTGTATTTACAATACAGTTTTCATAGCATCATTTGTCAATAAAGTTATGTAATTTAAACCACCATAAGCTCTTTTTCTCCATATGTCTATATAGTATTGGTTTCAAGCACATAATTATAAATCAACAGACCTCAGTGCTTTCAGCGCTTTGATTTAACCGCATATTATTAAATTTTTAGCGTTCTTGCAACATCCGGTGACCTTGACTTGATCGTGTGAAACTTCCGGTAATTTATTTACATTTTGATATTTTCATAAATTCATGATTTTAATCGTGTCTATTGCGGAATTGTTATTTTTGAAGGATTAAAATAATAAAGAATGACTTGCCACACGGTAACAATGTACATTGTAATAAATTATTTTCGCTGATTTTGAGGGAATCACTTAAAAAAATATTGATTTGTTCGTACTCAATTACTATCGATCATGTGATACAATTTTGTTTGTTTGTTTTGATAAATATGTCTATAATTATTTTCTTTTTATGCTTTTAATTTTGATAATGAATATGATTTATTTGTGTCAATGTGGCAACGTAGTGACATGTTTGCTTTGTGGCTTAAAATAAGTCATTTTTATCAATTTGGCTTGTCTATGTTGTCACGTAACTTAATTTATGTCAATGTCGGGAATTTTTCACCATGTGAATGTCAGGGCTGTACCTTTGTTTAAAGTGATCAGGATATATTGACGTCTTAACAATTTCGACCCCACTAATTACCTTAGACATCTCGACCATTATTGCATTAACAAGTTGATTTTAAAACCATTTCAACCCAACGATGTCATGGATGTGTGAATATCCCCAAGAAGCTGAATTAGAGGTCGAGACATCTTAGAAATTTTAGGTGTCAAATTGGTCAGGAGTTGAAATAGTTAGGTGTCAAGATGTCTGAGATGTTTAAATTTATGTGTAGACTGAATTCCAGGGGTCTTGGGGTATCCCCCCTGGAAATTTGATTGCTCTGAATTTATGAATGTAGGCCGCAATCTATGGAAAGCTACGGTATCCGAACAAAAAGGGAATTTCTGTTACAGACATTAATAAAAATGGTTTTATTTGGGCAGTGTCCGACAAATCAATTTAGTGTGTGATAGCCCGCCCACTGGGCTACCATATTTTTTTCTGATGTTTTTTTCTGGTAGCCCAGTTTTTTGTTCTATATTTCGACAATGATAGCCTGTACAGTAACATAAGTATAGACCTTTCTTGAGCATACTACGCACAGAGTGGGGTAGTTTAATACTGTATGATTATTTAAATGTAATAGATTAATAAGCAACAGTTTCATCATAACTTAATTTTTTTTTTACTTATATTACAATTTACAAAGAAAATAATTCCTCGGAAAATGTAATGACCCATTTAAATAAGTGTCCACAAATTGATTCTTAACTCTTATAAGAAGTTACTTTAGATAGCCTGTAGGCATATTACATTGTACGAGGGATTAACACACTTAAACACCTTTATTGACGGTACTTTTTTTGTAATTACTAAATTAGATGACAGAGTGTCAGTTTGGTCATGTTTATAATATACACGATGATTTAATTAAACTGCGAATTGCACTGCTGGTGTTGGAAACGGTCTGGGCTTCAGATCTTAGGATTTACAAGTAGCCCAGCGGCTTTCATGAATATTTTTTGGTAGTCCGGCAGAAATTTCTGGTAGCCCACAGTCTCCGGGCATCGGATTGACGGACACTGCATTTGGGTAGAATTCTATACATTCCTTTTTGTATTATATGGCACATGAAGTTTTTTTAGTCACATTTTACTTGTATACCATTACGGAAAAGTGTCCAGGGGAGCTTTTGTCAAGGTTGCAAAAGAGACGGGGAGCTCGAATGTCTGGGACAGTAAAATAATGGGAAATTAAATATCCACCCCTATCAAAATTGATCAAAATCCAGAAGCTACGCCTCTGAAAGTTTAAGTAGTTCAAGTTATTTTTGTTTTATTGTTTTGTCGTAGGCTTTGGTACATATGGTCCTTTCAGTTAGAATTTTTTTTTTTCTTAACTTGGTACACTGTGTATGGATCTGATGTTATATTTGAGTTTTAAATGCTAGTTTGTTTTTTTCCCTGTCCTTTAATGATTAAGTATTCTGTATAATGCTCTTTGTTCATAATGTTATTTCCCTATATTTATGATTAATTTTCACTAATTTATCAAGTAGCCTGTTAAAATGCCATTCTTGAACCATAAAATCTGCAGGTGCTTGAAGGTAGCTTGACTGAATAACATATCATTATTAATAAAGTGACTTTTACACCTTCTGGGTCCTTTCTACATTTAGGGGAATTGGGCTGGGTCCTTTAGAAGAGGAATTGTTGTGGTGTTTTCGAAGAAAAAGGGCATTTATGTGTTGCCTTGTTACTATTTAACTTTTAAGCAATGAAGAAACTCAGCTTTGAGTTGAGTTTGAGTTGCTGGACTTGTATAATTTCACTAACAGAATAAACAGTTCACTGTAGATTAAACTCTCAACTCAAGAACACTTGTTCATTTTATTACCGGTATTATAAAGAACTTAACAAAGTTATGAAATAAAATAACGTACATAAAATGAAAACTGTATATAATTATTCCTGTATTTTCACCATCTAATAACAAGAGTGCCAGGTCACAAAATACGCACGTAAACAATCATTATATATGGGGTATAAGAATTACCAAACTTATTCAGTTTTGGGGAAGTGTACTTATGAATGCATTGAAAAATCTATCAATGTCAACATTTTTTAAAAATAGAATTGCATTGATCACTTCATCATAACAGACATGAAATCTTGTTTGTTCAGAAAGCTCCTACATGTAATGAGTATCACTTTTATTATCGTAGTTAAATGCTGGAAGAATATGATGATACATGTATATGTCCAGGAGATTTTGTCAATTTGTCCTCTAGTTTGTTTGGCTTGGCTTTAAGTTGGCATGCTTAGTGTAGTGATACATACCTGGCATTGATAGGTGATATGTCATACAAACCTGTTGTCATCAGAGCTGGTTTTTTTTTGTATTTTGGGAATATGACCCATACCTGTGGGATTGGGAATTTTTCGCGGTGTTTTAATCAAAATTGGGAAAAAAAGTAAAACTTTTGCAATGTTCAACTTATTCTCCCATAGAACAGTAGTAGAATAAGGTATTTACTACCAATAGTGATATTAATGAACTTTTATAATTCATAAAAAAAAGAATTGGGATGGGGGATTGGGAATTTTTGTCAGTGAATTGGGAAAAACGATACTATTTTCCATTAGGAATAATGACTATAAATCACCCAAAAAATCCCTGCATCAGAGTCAGATTAAAGGCTTACATACAGCTTAACATATTACTTATTTTACTATTTTAGATCATCTCTGTATATTTATTTTCCTTGTACCTGGCATGTAAGTATATTATTATGGTATCCCTGTTAATTGCTAGCATAATGTCTGTATATACATTGTATGTCATAATTATGTAGCATAATATTTGTTTAGATTTTTTTCCCTTTGTTCAGCATTACATTCACAACCAATTTCTGTAGAATTTTGTATAAATTCAACTTTCCTTCCATCCTTAGAAAGTTAAGCTATAGTAAAATCTCATAAGACCTTAGCAATGTTTTCCAGGATTCGGGTGTCAACAATATTATAACAACATTCAGGTCTTGAGAGACTTTGTAGTTTGTTTGGTGAACTTGATCCCAAAAAAGTCAAAAAGTTCCAAAGCATCTTAACTTTAAAAACAGTGTATTGTAGTTTGTACTCTATAAGACTAAGAGTTTATATTGATGGATAAGATAAAATGTCTGATTTCGCTACTTAAACTTTCTCTTATTGATTTTAAATCATATAGTTTATATAAACATCTCTTATAGTTTCTTCATGGGTATCTTAGACTTTTTACTGGTTGTATCCATGCTTATCTAGAGAATGTGAAAGTTTTGCTCTTAGTAAGATAATACCTACCACAGTACATGTACAAAGACTCATGGAGGCTTAAACCAATGTGTATCCCGCTAGTATAAACTGTTCCTGTATTCAAATTCCAGAAAATTTCGCCTGGTGACCTTTTCCGATAGTAGTAGTATATACCCTGGTATCTTAGACCCTTCTTTATGGTGTAGGCTTTTTTTCAAATGTTTATAATTGATATTTATAAGATTATTTGCAGATCATCCTTAATAATGTTGAACTACTTGACTTAATCTGAATGTATTGTAACGCTCCTCTGTGGTTCAGAGTGGTTAAGGATGCTGAGTTCAAATAACTGTAACCAACCTCTCACTGATAGAGGGTCGTAGGTTCAAGGCTAGCTACTGACCATGTCTGTTTATTTGAGAAAGTGGGCAGTTGCTTATGGAGGATGAGAGTCTAGTACTGGTTCTAATCCCAGGAACCATGGTTAGATGAACTATATGCCTCGTATGACTCTGACTGTTGAAAAGTGGCGTTAAACTCAAAATAAACAAACAAACAAACATAACTGAATATATTGTGAAACCTTGATATTATGGTCACCTGTTGGACAAGAAAGAAATTAACTGTTCTTAATGTTGACATGGTCTCGTCAAGTTGAATTACTGATATCTAGTTGGAAAATAAATGGTAGATATGATGGGATGGTCTCTAATTGAAGTTATGTTGTATTTATTTGCTTGTCTTCTGTTAGATTATTGATGTTTGCATTGCTCAGTATTTATTAGTTCTTTCAGGCATTTACTTTTTTACAGGTTTTACTATGATAATTCCCATTTTTACAAAGACTAAAATAAGCTGGTTTCGCTGGCTGGCATGTAATAAAGTATAAATGAAAATGCTTTGAAATGGTGTATTGTAATTTGATTATTAAATTTAAACTGAAGTAAGAAAATATTTTCATGATTTGTACGAAAATACAAAACCAGTACTCGTAGATTATCTTTGCATTTTTAACAAGTTAAGTGTATTTTACTGACAATTTGAAGTGACATATCAATCTATGTAAATATTTGTTCGTCACATTATCATACATAGTTTCTCGATCAAGGTTAAGTTGAACCATGCTCAAGATGAAAGAAGCTCACTGTTTAATCCATATTTTTATATGAAAACTTTTAAATGATATTTTAATGTGAACTAGTTGCATCTATCTTGTATTGCTTTTCATAGAATTTGATTGTCGGCTAGTTGAAGTTCAGTGTTCAGTCTTAACACAAAGTTGATGCAAATATATTCAAAATCATATACTGTTGATGTCAATGGTATGAATGTGATTGAACAAGAAAACAAGAATGGTTTACCAGGGTGTCAATATTCCGGATATATATCCAGCATTCCAGATTTATCTGTCCTGAAAGAGATATGATTTCTGAGCAAAATAAAAGATATTTGGTGAAAATATCTCAAGAAATGTGAAAGTTATTGTCAATTTAGTCTGCTCTGAAGGATTTTCTTTAATGCAAAGTGAAACTGAGTTAAATATATGGAAACAATCGGGATGAAGGTCTCTTGTTTGGCAAAAATTATCGGCAGCATATGATTTTCAGGATTGTCAATTTAGCTCTATTAACACCCCTTGGTTTAGTTAGAACTAAAAAATTGTAATTCTTTCCAAAAAATTTTCATTTCTGCTTCTGCGTATTTCAGACTAGTGTCGGAAGATTATGGACTGTGTCCCTACTAAAAGTAAAAAGAAACCGATTGGAGCAAGAGCCCCAAGAGCTCGAGGGAGGAGAGCCACTATCCATGGTTGTTCATCTATTGAAGAACCAGTCAGTCTAGATCCTCGGTTCAAGAAAGTTTTTCGCAAAACTCCTACCAGCTCAGATTTATTTTATTCAGACAAAAATAGTGATGCAAAAAGTGAGAAAGAAAATGAAATTATACTGCATGCTGAAGGATTATCTGTTGGAATTCAACTTGAATGTATCGGTGAATCTACAACAGATGATTTGCAAGTAGACAAGGAAGAAAAGTTTGATCCTGATAATGAGGAAAATAATGAATCCGTAGATGTTCAGGATTTGAAAGAAAATACAGAAACATCAGATCATACAGAAGAAGTGTTGAAAGAAATTGAAGATTTATCCGATGCTGAAAAGGATCCAAGTAAAGATGAAATTGAATCTGCCTCTGAAAAAGATTCTGATGAAGTCGCTGTAGGAACAAGTGAGGAAGCTTTTATAAAAGAAGACGAAATTGAAACAATACCTGAAACTGATATAGTTCCTGAAACAGACATTAGTGATAAATCACCTCATTCAGAAATTAAGTCAGAAGCAGAACCTGAGGCTGAAAATTCATCAGCAGATATGGACGCCAGTAGAGAGATGCAGGATAAGGAGTCAAATCTGGATTCAGAAGAGGAAATCAACTTTGAAGCTAAACCTCATTCCGATGATGAAAACGCATGGGATAATGAAGTTGATGTTACTAAAGAGGAATCAGATAAAGAAGGGATTGGGTGTGTAACGGATGAAAAGTCCAAGATTGAAATTAATAAAAGTATCGTCAGAGAGTCTAATGATGATGCTACCTATGCAGTGTTTAGTGAGTTTGTGGATCAATTATCTATCATTGAAGATATAAAAGATGAAGAGTCAGACAGTGGAGATATTGTAGTAGGCAGAGATGTGCTTGTGCAATATATGAAAAAAAATCTAAACAAACAATTGAAGACATCATTACGAAATGGTGCATGGGGATTAACCAACAATGTCAGAGGAAGTTTATGGTATGATTTGTGTCATTATCTACATAAAGCTGACGATATGGACATGTTCAGTGAATTTGCTGAAGATCTTTTCTCACCAGGTTTGGATAACCTTTAGATTAATTTGACTTTTAATTACTTACATACCGTAATCTACTAAGATGTCAATAAAATTTCATCAGGTTTTTCAGTATTGTATTCAAATTGTTATGCTTTCGACAATGTGCAAAAACTTGAAAAAGGCTTCTGGATGGAAAAAATGTTTTTTTAACTAGATGAATGAAATATAGTTTAGTAAGGGATTTGGGTTAGTAGCAAGCACTACTGCCATAATCAGTTCAGATATTTGATATGACATAATGATAAGAAAAACTATAACAAAACGTTATAGGTAGACGAATTACAAGAAGCATATTGGTTTATGTTTTTTGTATGAAGTTGCTTTTTTCATAAAGGATATTGACTGTATATTTTATTCAATCCTCCATTTAGGAGAGTATAAAATATTTATATGATTTACTTACCTGTCAACTATTAATAAATTCAGTCATCACCATTACTGGCATTAGCCAATCAAATAGTCAGGATTAGCCAAACTAGTAGTAGACACTACACTATGTACTCGCAAACAGCTATAATAAACTAATACTCTTAAGTATAATTCGTCTAGAAAAAATACATTCATGAGCAACATTTTTGAACTCATAAGATAAAATAAGGTTACCTTATGGTAATCTATTTGAAATGTCTTTAACTGCTCTGTTGATAAAAATTTTAATACTTGACAATATCTTTTGCAGGTGATTTTTCCGAGATTGGAATTCCATCATTTGTAGACATGCAGCATTTAAGCAGCTATCATTTATCCACTGATGGTATTCATACAGCTAAACAGATTCTTTGTGTGTTAGGACATTCTTGTCCTGATATTATATACTCTCCTGTGTTGTTCTCAATGTTGAGTATATTTCTACATTACATGGACCGTAGTCAGTGTTATAACTGCTTATATTCTCTGTTAAGACACAAAGATGGTACATTTCTGCCAACCACTAAAGTTTCCTATGAAGCCTCGAAACTTGTGATGAGAGATCTTGCCAAAAAATATGCAGTAAGTGTTAGTCATACTGTATACATGTTGTTTACATTCAATATTTTAATTACAGTAAAACTTGTGAACAAAGGGCAACCTTGGGAAAGAAAGCATGGTATTTATTGACAGGTGGTCTTTATTTGGAGGTCACTTTGTTCTAAATAAAACAATGATGGCCTTTATTCACAGGTTGGCCTTTATGTGGAGGGGACCTCTTACACAAGTTTAAATGTATGTATGTCAGGCATGCCAACCAGTGCTGAATTATTCCAGTTCTATTTGTGTACAATGACGACAAGTTTAAGTTAATTTTTCGTTAGAAATAATGCTTTATAAGGTTTATTAACTCACAGCATCAAGTTGGGCAGGTTACATGCTCTTGTATACTAACCATTCTCTGTCATGATCTATGCTTAAAGGGACATACCCTACAACTGACAAACATTCTGTGAAAGTGTAAAAATGTGTTAGATGTATATGTAAAACAATATAATGGATAATTGCAAGAAGAACTTGGGGCATAAAATGACTAGTTTAGGTACTAGCCGCAAAAATCATAGCTATGAATAATAAATCATTTCCACCCAAAAATTGTACTACAAATTCCAAACAGTTTCCGAACTTCATGGAAACTAATATTTTTTGTGATTTTATTTTTAATTGGATGAATTTTTGGCTGAAACTTTCTTTGTCGGCTTTTTTCTTTACAAGCTTCTAATTTATCATCATTTTTGCCTTCATTCTAGATGCACCAAGTTGTAGGGTATGCCCCTTTAAACAAGATTTCTAATTGTTTAACTGTATAGGGATGGAGTCTAATAATTCTTGTTCATGATTTATGATATCTTTTATAGAAAAGTGGATATGTTTATTTACTGAGAAATAGTAGTAATACAGACCAAATATTTGATTCCTGGATATGGTGGATATTTGAAGATCTTCCTATGATATTCCTGGTAAGTTGTTTTTTTGTGTGTATTTTTAGGTTGTGGTATAAATTCCACATTTATCTTGAATTGATACATTTTTAGGTAGCTTACTGTTTGTTTTTATGATTCCATTATTATATAATATAACAGTGTTTGAATTTACCACTGTCTGTTTATCTGTCTGTCAGTTTGTTCAGGAAATTCAGGGGCGGCAAAATCAATTGTCCGTATTGCCCATGTTGCCTGCAGCCTATAAGGACAAGTGAACATTTCCAGAATTTGCTATATAAATATCATACAGACAAGTTGAGAAATGCTTCTGGCAAAACGGACAAGTAAGTCAAAATCAGGTTTGCCAGCCCTGCCCTCAGGAAGTTGGCCACCTTTGCACAGAAACCATCTGACTACAACCATTGGCCTTATTGCTTAGTTAGATACCTTTAGAATGAACAACAATTGAAGACCAATTTCTGGTATGCCATGATTTATGAACGTGTTGTATTTAATACATGTGAATTTTATCATATATGTATTTATTTTAGGTTCGTATTATGGACTGTTACCTGCAGGAAGGCATTAAAATTTTCTACAGAATCTCCCTTGCAATATTAATTCTATTTTCAAAGATACATTGTAAGTATTATATATATAACCTTTCATATATATCTGGTAAATCAGTGTCTAGTTTACAACCCTGACCCATTCCTGGGTTCAAGACATTTCTGTATAATGTTTTCATTTTGTAATTTAAAAGTGTCTGTAATTGGATTATTTTTTAACTATGAAAATTGTCTCTACATTAATCAGCTAGCCAAAAGCCCAGGTTTAGCAAATATTAATTTGTGTCGTGAACTTTCTCAAAAAAGTGTATTTGGTTTGTGGTAAATTGTCACTTAAAGTTTGTGTTAGTGCTTCATAAAAATAGTTCTCTGTGAACAGCTTCTGCGGTCCTTGGTAGATTTATTTTCTTAATTTGCGTATCTTGTTCATATACATGTATCAATTCTTTTAAAGTTCATTTGTTTATATTGTTTGTTTAGCTGGTTATCGACATTATTGTAGATTTATTTTGTTGGAAATATCTTCGATCAGCATATCCTGGATATACATTGTAATGGGAGTAATGTTACCTTGATGTGACATTGGATACAAAAATTGAAAAAAATCGAGTCATTGTGTATGAATTTGTCTTGTCTCACATTTTATGTTTGAATTGCAGCCAAAAAATCATCACCAAAGAAAGGTGCATCAAGTGGAAATGCACTGACAGCTTTACGACAGTTCTGTAGAGAAATGCCAGTATCTGTCCACAAACTCTTGAAGGTAAGTTGATAATAAAGTCAGAAAAATTTGTTTGTTTATGTCAAGGAAGGTTAGATTAAGTTGTACGAAAATTCTTGCTAGTTCTATAATTTATACAGTAAAACCATGATGTTAAGACACCCTTTGGGAGCAGAAAAGAGGGTCTTTATATTATTATTGAGGTGGTCTGCTTACCAAGTTTAACGTAGAGATAATGTTGCAAACAGGTCCAACAGTCTCTGGTCTGTCTTAATAACAAGGAGATGGTTTCTAAATAAAGTTTTACTGTAAGTTGATATTAATGGAGAAAGTAACACATTTCATAATTATGAACTTGAATTATTTGATGACAAACTACAATTTATTCATGCAACATGTCAGAAATCTTTATTGGACCAGAAGAGTTAATACTTATACCATTTGCAAAATTGTGACTAATTAGTTTTTAATACCAAAGGGAGAGAATTCAGTTTGATTTAAATTGATGTACATGGATTATTCCCCCTTATATATGACATTTGAATCTGTTTTCAGACTTGCTTTGCAATCAAAGGATTGAGTCGGAAAGAATTACACAAGTTGCAAATTAAACATGAAATGTTTGTCACTAGTACTAAAAATGTCAATTCATACGATAACCAGACGGGTAGTAAACTTACTATGTCAAGGTCGTTCAGTGGACCAATCATCTTACAGAATTTGGGTTCGGACACTCTGACTGTTGATATGGTAAGTTTACAGTGATAAAAAAATACTCATACACTAATACATTTATACATGTCCAGTCTCTTTCTATGTTAATCATATGATTTTAGTAAATAGTATTTTATTCGAAAAATTGTCTGAACACTCAATTCCATGATTTTTATACTTTTATAGACGTTATTTTTCAATTAAACTCATCAAACAAAGCAAAATTATCCAAAGAAAAAATCTTCAACTTTTTCTGCGAATGAATGTATATGAAACATCAAGGTAGTTCACTCACCATCTGACAATACCCAGGATAGACTGGTCGCAAATAAGGAAATTAGGAAGTGAAAGTCGGTATCCACCCTTTTTTTGCAACCAGTCTATCTCGGATATCATGATTTCTGTCAATCGAAAAGATGGTGAGTGAGCTACCTTGTTTTTTATACATTCAATAGCAGAAATATTTTTTCTTTTGACAGATTTGAATTGTTTGATGAGTCTAATTGAATTAAAAATAATGTCTATAAAGTATAATCAAATAAAAATCACGGAATCAAGTGCCTATGAACTGAACTGATTATAAAATGTACTAATTTTCCAATGTGTAATGTTATTCTGATTTCTTGCTACTTGCTGGCTTGTTCCCAGTCTCCTTGTGTTAGATACCTGCATTGTGTCTTGTACCATACACCAGTCCAGCTTGTATGAAGATTTATAAAAAAATCCAAACAACTTATTAACGTTATGCATCAACTAAAGTCTAAACAAAAACTGTTTTTTTACAAGCTGGAACCAGGAGACAGATGTAAGTCTAGGTCTGTGGGTATGCTACAAATGCAGCCCCTTTTTAAGAATACGGCAATACTTGACAAGAAAAGTGTGAGTCATTTCTGATGTTGTGAAGTTTTGATGTTAATGCAAAGAATGTATTGCGCATTTATTTATTTTTATTGTTGATTTTTTTACCTGTAGTGATGAAAGGTGACAACATTTGTGGGATCTGTTTGGGTTTCATTATTGAAGAAAGTGCTATGTTTGTCAGAATTTGTGATTATTTTATGCATCTGTTCATTTTGTTTGTTTTCCTTGTATTTTAACCTAATTTGCTTGATTACAGCATGTAAAATCATTGATCGGCTATCAATATGTAAGTGTACAAAGTGTACTAGTTTGCTAGTCAGGTTTTATAGCTAGATTGCTAGTTCCCCACCCATATGATTTCTTATTGCTTAAACATTACCTCTGTAGCACCCCTATATTATGATCTCCATCATATATGTCTGAAGAGTTCAACACTCTTCAGAATTAAGCGGAATTCAACTTATATAGATCATTATAGATAGATTGATAGATTTACATTAATTTTCAGTATTTTCACAAAAACCTAATTTAGTGAACAAATTGACACAGAGTGCCCTAGTGAGCATTTAGGATCAGGCTGTGTCCGTCGTCCATCATCACCAATTTCTTTAAACAATATCTCCTAAAGCACTGGGTCAATTTTAACAAAACACAGGGGTCTTCCTTGTTTGAATCTCAACCAAAGCCAGAAAAATTCAATTTCATGCAGAACTCTGGTTGCCATGACAACCAAAAGGAAAAACTTCTTAAAATAAACCCTAAGGCATTTGATATGAGGCATCATCTGGTGTTTGTTCAAATCATGACCCTGGGGTCAAAATTGACCCCTCCCTAGTTGTACATATATTTCTGCGGAAAAATCTTCTTAAAAAATTGTGTCCACTCTGTATATTTGTCATTCATTGTAGGATCTTGTTATAACTAACCACAAATGTTTACCATCATTTGACGATGTGTTGCGCACAACTCCCATGCCTGTAGCTCCAAGGTCTATGCAGCATATGGGGGTATTTGTCACCCCTTGTGACAGCTCTAGTGGTTGTACACATAACATAGGAATGATGAAATTGGAAAATTAGCTCAACTTATTAATTGTTATAAGTCATGTATTGATCTTTAACGTTTTAATATAGTTTGACTCCCATTCTGATTGAAAAATGTTCTGATACAATGTTATTGTACATAATTTTATGATTGCTATTTTGACCTTAAGAAAAATTTTGATATACCTTCATATTGACAATACTGGCGATGTGTTAATGATTTATGCTAGTCTTGCATGCTTCGTTTTGATCAAGAACATAATTGAGGTTTGTAAAGCGTAATGTAGAAATTGTAGTAACTTCTTATCATCTGATGACTATAATCTCAGTTCTTCGACTAATATCTTATTTATATAGAAAATGCATCAATGGTAAGATAAGTACATATTATAGTATATTCTACATTCTTCACATGAAACATGCTGAGCAGGCATATTTTGTGACATTTTTGCACCAATTTTTTTTCATGTGATTTTTAGCTCACACACATGTGTCAAAGTGACAGGATGAGGTTTTGTGATCAGTCTTCATCCGTAGGTGTGCGTCATCAAACTTTACCTTGTGAACACACTAAGGGCTACATTTTAGCTCAATTTTCACAAAACTGGGTCAGAATGTTAATATCGACAAAATCTTCGACGAGTCCGATATATAAGGCCATTTGGGGTAAAAAACTAGGTCACCAGGCCAAATAAGGAAATTTAAACCTTGTGAACACTCTAGAAATCACTGTTTTGATTGGATCTTCATAAAACTTTCTCAGAATTTTTTTTTCAGGGATATGTAGTCAAGCTTGATAATAGGTAATTTCCTGTCAAAAACTAGGGTCATTAGGGCAAATTGCTGGAAAACCTTGTGAACACTCTAGAAGTCACTGTTTTGATTGGATCATCATGAAACCTTGTCAGAATGTTTGTCTTTATAATATCTTGGATGAGTTCGAACTTGGGTGATCTTGGGTCAAAAACTAGGTCGCTAGGTCAAATCTTATGAAAAACCGTGTTAACACTGTAGATTTCACAGTTTTGATTGGATCTTCACCAAACCTTGTCAGAATGTTTGCCTCAATGATATGTTGGTCAAGGTTGAACATGGGTCAGCCGGGGTCAAAAACTTAGGAAAAATCTTGTAAAAGCTCAAAATTGTGGAGCTGGGTATCGGTCCATAAAAGCGTATCAAGATATATCACAATATTTCATGCTGTATCGCGATATGTATCCTGATTTATATAAATGGTAAATTTACAATTGGATCTTCATCAAACTTTGTCAAATTGTTAGTTTTAATGATAAAACAGTAAAGTACAAATATGGGTCAAGGAAAACTTTGTTAAAACTGTAGATGTCACAGTTTTGATTGGATCTTCACCAAACCTTGTCAGAATGTTTGCCTCAATGATATGTTGGTCAAGGTTGAACATGGGTCAGCCGGGGTGAAAAACTAGTTCACCAGGTCAAATCTTAGGTAAAAACCTTGTTAAAGCTCTAGATGTTATGGTTTTTATTGGATCTTTGCCAAAACTAGTCAGATTGTTTGTCTTAATGATATTAAGGACAATATTAAATATGGGTCACCTAGAGTTGAAAGCTGTGTTACAAGGTCAAATCTGAGGAAAAATTATTAAAACTGTAGATGTCAAATTTTGATTGTGTCTTCACCAAACCTTGTCAGAATGTTTGTCTTAATGATATGTAAGAGAAAGTCGAACATGGATCATCTTGAGTCAAAAACTAGGTCACGAGGTCAAATCTTAAGAAGACCTTGTCTATGCTGTAGTTTTAATAGTTTGATTGGATTTTCACCAAACCTTGTCAAAATGTAGGACAAGTTTTAAATGGGTCATCTGGGACCAAAAACAAGGTCATAGGTTCAAAACAATGTTTTAATGAGTGAACAATGAGCGATATAGGGTCATCTTGGCCCTCTTGTTTGTCATAGTTTAGTTTAGATTAAAACATGCCAGAATCACAATATCTAATGATAACTTATTGCAATGAAGAAAACCAAATAAGGAAACATGATATCTTTACTGGACTTTCACTCATTCAATAATTGAATGATGACAACCATTGCTAAAGCAAATCATTGACAATGATTGTCAGCATAAATGCTTGATTTAATGGTGCCTTTGGGTGATGCAGATTTATGGTCAATTCTGATTGGCAGATTCTTTCGAATATGTAAACATTCCGTGTGCTATAAAACTTACTTGTCTGTTTCATTAGTCAGAAAGGTCAAGTTTAAGAAAGGCCAAGGTTAAATTTGTTGATTTTGTTATCAGGTCTTGTTTGTAAACATGATCATTAGCATCCTATTGTATAGATATTGGTGAACTTTAACCACTGAGTTAAAGTTAAAATTTCGTTTAAAGTATGGGATTAGCCATTATAAAAAGTTTGGTTAATTTTTACTATTTTTAGGGGGTTAAAGTAAGAATTATTTTTACCCATATCTAAGACACTGGTTAAATTTAATCAATTCAATCTCCTAACTTTCGGTTAAAATCATTTATACAAAGAGACGTACCATTATAGTCAGTTAAGCAAAATGTTAAGACTTCCAAGTTAACCAATATCTTTTAAGAATTGCTGATTGATTGTGCTCAGTTTTGCCATTTAACTGAGAAAGCAAAGAATTAACAGCTCTAAGTAACTTTCACACATACATTCTTTGTTGTATTTGTAGATTCTAGTATCAGGGTTAATTAATTAGGATCGATAAATCTACATTGAAATCAGCAGAAAAGTTCTCGACCAGATTTAGGCCAGCATCTACCTTAATTTTTTAGGTCATATAACCACGAACATGAGTAATTGTTTTACTGTATTCAATGACAACTTAGCTGTTTGGTGGAGTATAGCTTGACCATGTATTTTGAGCACTAAATCAACCACGGATGTGGATAATTTGAACATATGTTAATGAATAAAAGGCATTTACAGATAATTGAGATAAGAATTATTTAGCACAACGGTATTTGTAAGTGTCGCTGGCACAGTGGGTAGATTGTAAGCTCTATGAACCAACAGGCATGAGTTCAATTCCAGATTTGTTCCGAATATCTCCTGTTTGACTTAGTGAATTATTCTGAATAATTTTGTGACGACTCAAAACAATTGGTCAAGCTATACCATGTTTTGCATGTAAAAAATGAATATTGTGATAGACTCTCAGGGCTCCAGATAAAGGGGGTAATTGCCTAAATACGCATTAGTTCTTCCGAAATACGCATAAAAAATATTTCTAAAGCATACCGATACGCTCTTAAAATTCCAGGTACCCGTTTTACTTGATTAAAATGCGGAACAATCAAATTTAGACGTAGTATCTGTGAGAAGTGATTTAATTTAACATATTGAATAATGTAAAGGTATTGTATATTAAGCTACATCTACATTCTTCACTGGATGCAAAACAAGTTCATAAGGATGATGTACGCATTAAATATAGAAGAACACAATACAATAAAGTACATTTTACAGATAACGCTTCAGTGTGTGTTTGTGCTTATAAGTGAATACCCTCTAAATGGTTCCCATGATTGTCATTACCCTGTAAAAAATTGTGATACCCCCGCAAAAAAATTAAGGGGTGAAATACCCCCTCCTAAAGAAAACAGGGGGTAAAATACCCCTTGCCCAAATATTTATCTGGAGCCCTGGACTCTACACTGTACTGTAACAAGTTAGACTTACTGGAATATACCCAAATTATTATTAGACACAGACTGTGTGTGGCTAGTAAAGTTAAGTTTGTCATAAAAAATTTGACCATAAATTTGTTTGCAACTGTCAATATTAACCTGGAGCAATTTGCATTTGTTTGTGTTGATATAAGTTTGAAAATCAACAATTTATTTAGACACATATCTAATAAGCCAGCTGGCTTACTATGGACCAATTTTGTTGGCTTTCTTTTAATATCTCTTGGTAGTTTTTGAGAGGTTTGAAATTACAAAGATCTAAAGTGACAACTGTATGTTTTTTTTTTCCAACATTCTTACAGTTTAGTGATAAATATTGCATCTCCATTAGAAGTAAGAGCAGATACTTCAGTTTTGCACTGAAATTTGAACATTTCTATCCAAATAAACTAGCATTTGAAACTAATAAAAATAGATTTTCAAATGTGTCAGAAGTCTAGATATTGTCATCGTATTTTCATATAAAAGGGAAATCTTATCTTTGTAATCCATGCTGTATTTTTTATAATGATCACAAAATAGTCAAATCTACAAATCTTCTCATTTATAAATCTTAGAACACATTCCCCACCCTGTGAACTCTGTTCTTGATACACTTTTTCACATGATTCATTACTTTCTATTCAAAACATATTTCATCACTTTGGTAGGGAAATGTGGCGCTTTATTGTACCAATTTGATCTTTGATATTTAAATCATTTTAAAAGATATGTTGTCATCATCTATTGACAAATATTTGGTTAATGATCATTTAATTGATCCAACCTTACGTTACTGCAGGATATCACGTCCGTTTGTGACAAAATTAATCATAGTTGTACCAGAAACATATTTATTCTCTATAATCTCATTGGTTGATGTAAATGTATTTGTACTGTTTTAATTATTGCGCTTTTGTATAATTTGATGGATTGATTGTTAAGAATGATTAAAATACACAAAATAAACATTTATTGAAGATTTTTAAAATGTAAGTAACTTGTTTATCAGTCTTAAGTTCATATATATGCATGCACTGCATAAAGTTCACCCATTGTTGAAACGTGGGTTTAAAATATTCATTCTATTGCATTTTGATTAAAAAAAACAACATTTTTTTAGTTCATATCAATTAACAGGCTATAGCCGCATGGTTTGTTCAATGAATCATTATTTTGGGGGATCATGTGTAGAACAGTAAACAAGGTATGTAAGTGTCTGCACTTAACGATACCAGTCCGTACCAGCGTTCTCTTAGAGTGAATGCCACGATTAGAATGCGCACGCTTTGTCTACATTTTGTCACACCCTGTTTTAAATAGGTTAGCCGTATCAGCATAAGGATAATATATTGTGATTTCAAATCATGAAAAAAAAATTTGCAGTGTCAACTTAAATCAAGAAATGTTAATTCTTACATTATTGCATTTTGTTCTTAATGACAAATATGTTCTTACACTAAGTGTCTAAAATAAACTCAGTTCTGCTAAGTAGGTATCTTGTCTGTGATAGAATATATGACAGATTCATTGTAAAGGTTAAGAATTGATATATTAGTTTTAAGGTTCGAGAAGTATTTTGAAACTGCGGCTTGATACATTATTTAAACACAGACTGGTGATGCATATGATAAAGTTATAAGATTGTACCAGTCACTGGTCACACATGTCAGCCAGTTGATCACCTGATAGATATAATTGACATCAGAAATCAATACACGAGTTAGATCTGTTCTAAATTTTGTGGGTTAATGATGTAAAACTAAATCTTATTTTTAGATTTAATTATTTGCTTTAAATTCAGTATTTTTTTGGGGTGCTATTTGATTTTTGGGTGAATTATTTTTTTATTTATTATGCGCTTTTATTCAGAAAGTTTAAATATTTGTTTTAATTTGCCGTCAGATGGTGCACTGTTAGAGAGATTGGGGCCTTAAATTGCGGGAATATTTGAACAACTTTATTTTGAAGGCAAATTTTTTTATGAAACTTTATCTTGGAGTGTACATACTTAGATAAATGCAACAAGAGAAGAAATAGAATCAATATTGAAACTTGAGGTGTGAATATACAAATCGGAGACTGCAAGAATTGTTATTATGCTGTGTGATGTGTAAAACTCAGCTATGTCATGTATGAATTGGTTGAAAAAGAGAAAGAACAAGAAAAACAAGGAATCTGAGTTTGAAAGACAAATCAGTATTCATCTGAAAGCACGAGATATCGTGCTACGTAATTCTAACTTTAAGGCTGGATTTAAGGATTGCAAGGTATTATCTATTTATCTTTATAAGATAATCTGATGTTTGTTTTATTTTTCTTGTTTATTAATCTCATTTGCACTAGGGATGTCAAAATTGACCGAATCAAGTATCAGTATATCCAGGTCAGACATTCGGATACATCCGGATGTTCGGATCGTTTGTCACATTGCTCAGTAAAAGTTTTAAATATACATTTGATAATTATGTACAAATTTTGTATCAAATTGTCAAATGTATAACTTTTACTGAGTTAACTCTATGCTTGGATGAATAAATGTAAGATGTTGTATTGAATAATTATTATTCTAGTGTGATTTTGTTGTTAATAATTATGTATTGATTATTAAGCAAAAGTGTAATTGAAATGCAACTTAATTAATTTCTGACGTCATCAGTCAAAACATGTTTTACTATAATCATAATAAGTACAAAATAAAATGCCAACTCTTACAGTGTATTATTATATTATCTTCATAAACTATTGCAGAATTATTGGGTGTCAGATGATAAATAAGTTATTTTTGTGATCTATCTATTAAATCTGATATCAAATTTTGCAGACTGTTTAAAGAGCTTCAAATTTTTATTTGAACTCTTTTAAGTGATGTGTAACTTGTGTTATAAGGCCTAAAATATGTTTGTTTCTGGTTTCCAAACCTTCCTTTCTCCCTAGGACCCTAGAATTTTTATTAGTCTGAGCAACCGAAAATCTACTTTCTCAGCACTGTATTTTCATTTATTTTCGTTGGGCTTAATTTTTGTGTTTTTTACTATTATGGCTATTTCGTGGGGACATAAATTGAAAAATTTGAAGAAAAAAACCCTTATCTCTGCATAGGATTTGATTTTGTGGATGAGCCAATCCACGAAATCCACGAAATTAAATCCCCAACGAAAATTAATGATTCCACAGTATTTAACTTTTACCATGCTTTCAAGAGCAAAAAGAAAAACATGAAAAAAATCCCTGTCCCTCCAGCCCTATTTTTAATGAGCATGTATGATGTAACCAGAAACAAAGGTTAAGGTCGCTGACTTCAAATCACAGTAACCTCTCACTGACAGAGGGTCATGGGTTCGAGGCCCACTACCGACCATGTCTCTTTATGTGAGAAAGTAGGCATTTGCTTACGGAGGATGGGAGTGTAGTACTGGTTTTTCCCAGGAGCGATGCTTAGGTGACCTGTCAGCCTCGTATGACTCTGACGGTTGAAAAGGGGCGTAAAACTCGATATAAACAAAACAAACAAGAAACAAACACATTTTTTAGGGCCATACATGTGTGATTTGTAAAATGAGCATCAACCAATGTACATATTTATACAGTGTGATATTATACACCATATTTATGTTTTACTGATATATGTATATTGAGGCAGCTGTTGTAAATTTTACTTATAAGGAATCTTTTTATTAAAATTGTTTGATTAAATATTTCAGTACCGTCTGAACCTTATTTGAACTTAATAAACACAGAGCTACAAATCGAGGGCTCAGCGCAACACTGTCATAACTTGTTCTTAGTTCAATATGAGTTACAACACTGTTGCGCTGAACTCTCGAAATGTTTGTATGTACAGTACAATGAACCTGTGTACTACACTGAATGTATATAATACACTGTGTACTTATTAAAGTACTGTAAACATTGAGCTCATCCGCTCTGTACTGAATATTTCCTTAACTTGTCCAAAATGCATTTGATCTCAATATTACACCTACAAATTTGTCTTCATGCAGGGCTTAGGGGTTGAGTTTATACAAACTGAACAAACTTTTATATATCTATCAGTCATTATGTTTTAGCAATTTCATATTATTTCATGAGTAAAGATGCAAATAAAAAGTATTTATTATCTTTTATCACTAAATTGTGACAAAAATCTGTATCATTATTTAACCATACAATTACATATTCCTATTAGGTATGGACATAAAAATGATTATAGATCATGATGTTTTATATTTCCAGTAGTACTGTACTTATTCTCAGCCAGTTTTACGTGATATATATAGAATATAAAACTGATGCTTAACACTCAAAAGTGAATGAAGACAGATCTTTACATGATACTTAGTACATAGTTATATTGATACAAGATGAAATCACAAAATTGTGTGGATTTTTTTGCAATTCTTAATTGCATCAGATTTTGGGATGTCTGAAAGAATATGTTTATAAGATTATTAGCAAATATCTATACTAATTTTGTTATAATATTTATCGTTATTTTTTCAGTTATATGCCTTGTTGACATGGTTACCTACAAGATATGCAATCTGTCAACCAGAATTATTGTATACCTCGGAGGAACATGGGACAAGTCTGGTTACTTTATATCAGAGAGTAGAGAATTATCAACCAACAGTCATTATCATCAAAACAACAGATGATGAGGTAAACTATCACTAAATGTTTATGATGAGGCAAACTATCACTAAATGTTTATGATGAGGCAAACTATCACTAAATGTTTATCATTAGGTAAACTATCACTAAATGTTTATCATTAGGTAAACTATCACTAAATGTTTATGATGAGGTGAACTATCACTAAGTGTTTATGATGAGGTAAACTATCACTAAATCTTTTATGATGAGGCAAACTACAGTATTGTATTAAAACATGTATTGTTCCTATGAGAGGATCATAAAATGTCTGAATTAATGTGTTGTTTTTAGCTCACATGTCACAAAGTGACAAAGTGAGCTATTAGGATCACTCTCCGTCCGGCGTCCGGCGTCGTGCGTCGTGCGTCGTCAAACTTTTTGTTGTGAACACACTAGGGGCCACATTTTTGGCTCAATTTTAGCAAAACTGGGTCAGAACGTTAATCTCAACAAAATCTCGGACGAGTTCGATATTGGGCCATTTGGGGTCAAAAACTAGGTCACCAGGGCCAAATAAGGGAAAACCTTGTGAACACTTTAGAAATCACTGTTTTGAATTTATCTTCATGAAACTTTGTCAGAATGTTTATTTTAATAATATGTAGGTCAAGTTTGAAAATGGGTAATTTCTGTAGTAAAATTAGGTCACTAGGGCAAATTGCTGGAAAACCTTGTGAACACTCTAGAAGTCACTGTTTTGATTGGATGATCATGAAACCTTGTCAGAATGTTTGTCTTCATAATATCTTGGACGAGTTCGAACATGGGTCATCTTGGGTCAAAAACTAGGTCGCTAGGTCAAATCTTATGAAAAACCATGTTAACACTGTAGATTTCACAGTTATAATTGGATCTTCACCAAACTTCGTCAAATCGTTTGTTTTAATGATATAACGGTCAAGTATAAATATGGGTCATCTGGGGTCAATAACTAGGTCACCAGGTCAAATCTTAGGAAAACTTTGTTAACACTGTAGATGTCACAGTTTTAATTGGATCTTCACCAAACCTTGTCAAAATGTTTGCCTCAATGATATGTGGGTCAAGGATGAACATGGGTCAGCCGGGTTCAAAAACTGGGTCACAAGGCAAATCTTAGGTAGAAATCTTGTAAAAGCTCTAAATGTCATGGTTTTGATTGGATCTTGGCCAAACTTTGTCAGATTGTTTGTCTTAATGATATTAAGGACAAGTTCAAATATGGGTCACCTAGGGTCAAAAACCAGGTCACAAGGTCAAATCTTAGGAAAACCTTATTAACACTGTAGATGTCAAATTTTGATCGTATCTTCACCAAACCTAGTCAGACTGTTTGTCTTAATGACATGTAAGACAAATTAGAACATAGGTGGTCTGGGGTCAAAAACTAGGTCACGGGTTCAAAACAATGTTTTAATGAGTAAACAGTGATTGTCATGTGAGCGATATAGGGCCATCTTGGCCCTCTTGTTTAGCTCACATGTCACAAAGTGACAGGGTGAGCTTTCTGATCAGTCTCCGTCCGGCGTCGTGCGTCGTGAAACTTTATGTTGTGAACACACTAGGAGCCACAATTTTAGCAAAACTGGGTCAGAACGTTAATATCGACAAATCTCGGATGTGTTCGCTATTGGGAAATTTTGGGTGAAAAACTAGATCACCAGGGCCAAATAAGGGAAAACCTTATGAACACTTTAGAAATCACTGTTTTGATTGGATTTTCATGAAAATTTGTCAGAATGTTTATTTCAATAAAATGTAGGTCAAGTTTGATAATGGGTCATTTCCACTTAAAAAGTAGGTCACGAGGGCAAATTGCTGGAAAACCTTGTGAACACTCTAGAAGTCACTGTTTTGATTGGATGATCATGTAATCTTGTCAGAATGTTTGTCTTTATAATATCTTGGACGTGTTCGAACATGGGTCATCTCGGGTCAAAAACTAGGTCGCTAGGTCAAATCTTATGAAAAACCATGTTAACACTGTAGATTTCACAGTTATAATTCAATTGGATCTTCACCAAACTTTGACAAGTTGTTTGTTTTAACGATATAACCGTTTAGTACAAAATATGGGTCATCTGGGGTCAATAACTAGGCACCAGGTCAAATCTTAGGAAAACTTTGTTAACACTGTAGATGTCACAGTTTTGATTGGATCTTTACCAAACCTTGTCAAAATGTTTGCCTCAATGATATGTGGGTCAAGGTTGAATATGGGTCAGCTGGGGTCAAAAACTTAGGAAAAATCTTGTAAAAGCTCAAAATTGTGGAGCTGGGTGTCGGTCCAAAAAAGCGTATCAAGATATATCACAATATTTCATGCTGTATCGCGATATGTATCGTGAGATATATAAATGGTAAATTTACAGGAAAACATTACCAATTAGCATTTATATAATGCCTTGGGTAATAATACAGACAATAGCTCACAGTGTATTTTCACATTTCAAATAATTTGTTCTGTTTTAGCAGTGTTGAATCTATTAATGCATGTATCAATAATTAACATTAAGTTCAGTTATTTAAGCTTAACCTGATATATCGGTATGCTGAAAAAATATTGTGATATTTATATTGTCTAGCTGATATCGCGATATACCGATAAACCGATAAAACCTCCCAGCTCTACTAAATTGCATGGTTTTAATTGGATCTTGGCCAAACCTTGTCTGATTGTTCGTCTCAATGATATTAAGGATAAAAACAAATATGGGTCATCTAGGGTAAAAAACTAGGTCACGAGGGTCAAATCTTAGGAAAACCTCTGGGGTCAAAAACTAGGTCACAAGGTCAAATCTTAGGAAAACTTGTCTATGCTGTAGTTTTCATGGTTTTGATTGGATCTTCACCACATTTTGTAGAATGTTTGTCTTATTTATATGTAGGACAAGTTCTAACATGGGTCATCTAGGGTCAAAAACTAGGTCACCGGTTCAAACCAAAGTTTTAATGAGTGAACAGTGATTGTCATGTGAGCGATATAGGGCCATCTTGGCCCTCTTGTCTCAGTAAGGAAAGTAAATACCACAGAAGTGATGAATGTCATGGTCAGCATGTGAAAGTTGAATTAAATTATTTCTATTTTAGTTAGTATGCTCATATGATGAGATTTTGAATCAGACAACCAATGCCACATTTCGTATAACCAGCGTGTAATTAAAGTTATTTTATTACACATCAAATAGTCAGCGGGAATGTGTCGTTATCACAAACTGTCTGCTTGAATTTGTCCTTAAGCTACTGTATAATTATCAACATTTATGTAATAAATAACGTGACTTGTTAACAACAGTATATCATCAATTAATGAACTTCTACTTAAGTTACCTCATAAAATGATGGTGTGGCTAGTTAGCTCCTTGAATTGAATGTTAGCCGATCATGGTTTTTATTCCTGATGATAAATAAAGCTGGTTTATAAGAAATTTAAGTTTTTGTTTATTAATCTTTTAGGTGTTTTTCTGAATATGTTGTTTATTTGAATTTTGTAATTTTTTTTTTTTTTTTTTTTTTTTCGGCTTTGTCACATACATCTAGCCCATTTATTATTCCCCGTCATTTGGTTAGTTTTTAAGTTTTAAGTTTTTTTTTCAAACTTAAAAATCTAAATAATTTATAAAGGACTATTCATTGAAAGATTTTAAATTCAAGACCTTTACTTCAAATAGGTCATCCAGAAGTAATTATCACCCTCATCTAATTAACTTACAATGTAGGTTACCACATGCATCTTTTGATTAAATAACTAAATTCTTGAAATTCATATAAAGTATGGTAGGAAAATTGACTTATTGATAATTCCTTATGATTTAAGATCTGAATATCAGTATTTGACGACACACAATCAACTGTATTTTACAGGTATTTGGTGCATTTTGTTCAACATATTGGCGTGAAAGGCGTCAGAAGAGTCAACTACTGTCATATTTTGGAACGGGTGAAACATTCATTTTCACATTATCTCCTGAGAAGAAGAAATATGACTGGGTTGGTTTGAGTGAAGAAAACATTCCAAACACAGCCAGTATGTTCCAGGCTGGAGATAGAACTATCCTTACAGTCGGTGGAGGGTTAGTTCATTTCTTTATATCCTTACTGTCAGTTGGTCAGAGGAAAGTTCACTGGTTTTAGATCAGTGTTAAAGGGGCATACCCTACAACTTGGTGCATTTAGAATTAAGGCAAAATGATGATAAATTAGAAGCTTGTAAAGAAAAAAGCTGACGAAGAAAGTTTCAGCCAAAAATTCATACAATTAAAAATAAAATCATAAAAAGTATGTATTTGTGACACGTACATTTAGTCATGGAAATTTTTGGGTGGAAGTGATTTATTATTCATAGCTATGTTTTTTTGCGGCTAGTACCTAAACTAGTCATTTTATGACCCAAGTTCTTCTTGCAATTATCCATTATATATTGTTTTACATATACAACTAACACATTTTTACACTTTCACAGAATGTTTGTCAGTTGTAGGGTATGCCCCTTTAAGGTTTTTAGCTCACCAGAGAAGGTGAGCGATCATAGGGTCATCAAGGCCCTCTTGTTTAGTGACACTGATAATCAGTGTCCTCCACACGGAAAATAAGCTATATTTTTTAAAAAGAATATATATATTCAGTTTTTGCATTGTGAATATTCGCCCTAAATTTGCCTCTTTCTGGTATTTGTTAGCCCCTTTTTGTCAGCACCCAACTTCTTCCCATTTTCAAAAAAACCCTGAATTCATAATTATTATTTGTGATAATTTGACTGATAAGTGTATTTGATGCCACATGTCTCCTTACTTATGATTCTCTCATCACAAGGGGATGCTAACACTTGCTAGTGGATTAATTTAGGGAAGCTTCATACTGTTTGGTTAGCAAGGGATATTGGGTTGGTTAAATGTCCTCTAAACATAAATAAGAACTACAGTGTTGAGCATCTATCATGTTTTTACTTGACATAATAAGGAATTTCTGTTTTTAGATCAGTACAGACATTCACAGATTTTAGCTACCGTATACGTCTTGATATTGGCGCCCGTTTTATTTTGGCATCGGAACCGCCAAATCCACAGGTGTTTGGCACATTTTTATAGTTAGATATGTATAATATAATAGAACATATATATATAAACTATATAACATACATATCTAATAATTGGGGCACTATAAAAACGTGCCAAACACCTGTGGCCAAATCTAGACAACACCAATAATAAAACCTCACCAATATTAAACACTGCCAATTATTTTTTCGAAGAAATTCACACAAACAGGTGTTACCAATACTTTTTGCATAAATATTTGTTTGTTTAGTATGTTTGTACATGTATTATTACTTGTGCACTTCCATCAGCCAAAGTACTAGCATTACATTCAAGAACATCATAAAACACCAAATATTGCACCTGCAGAAATGGACGTATACATTATTTACCATTAATATTTTCTTACTACTGTCAAAATTATCAGCCAATTTACATTTGAATGTATATTGGTAAGGGACTACCATCTTTGTTGAACAATAGAAGATAATTCAAGTATACATCTGCAACATGCCCTCACTTGACTTATATATATCCATTTACAGTCCTATCATAGTAAATTAGTTATGTCAATGAAAAAATACTGTCCATATTCATTGATGAAAAGATGTGTTTTCACAGATGTTTTGAATATGGCTACACTTTTAGAGTTCCTGATTGATTCGGTCAATGTATCCCACAGTGTTATCATTGTTATGTATTTATTGCAGGCATGGAGAGGCAATATCCTTGGATGAAACTATGCTACATTGTAGATCTGAACGTTGTGATACATTTAACAATGAGCCGCTCAGCCAATCTGAAGACTTTGTGTGTAAGGTTGTTGAAGTTTACGGCTTTCAATAAAACCTTACATGATTCATACGTTCTTGTATGAGATGAACTTATATTTATTGTTGTGCAATTTTTTATGCAATTTATTGGCATTTTTTTTATCACTTTGGTGATGTGTCATTATGTAGGTGCTGTGCGGAGGTAGTGAACAATTTTTCACTACCAGAATGTCATGGTATTGAAAGGCTTGGTTTCCTTATATAAAACAATGGTCAGATTTTGAGATTGGCTCGGTGTAATCCCTGTGGCCTACCATGGCTTTATGAATGACCACCATATGGCAGGACATATCAGTCAGATGTTCATCTTTCATTTTAAGTCTTATGATAAACAATTGATTGTTGATGGAGATTAAACGTTTTGTTTTGAAGACATACTGCCGTGTTCTGTTGTAAAGCTGATAGTTGGGTCAGTAAATTAAGCTACACGTCACAATACAACAGTAAGATGATGGTAATATGTTGGCCACAATTAGACAACAGTATAGTTAAACTTTTGCCAAAATATGTATTTTCCATGGAAAGAATTGTGAACATATTAAGGAGCAATAACATTTGTTATCGTTAAGTAGAAATGGATTACATTTACTGTAAATGTTTAATATGTTGACTAGATGATACAAAGTATTTTGTATTATTTAACAGGATAGAACATCACGTTATTTTATTTAAGTTTGTAATTATGCAAATTGTTACCAGTTACCACTAACTTTCAGACTACAAAATGTACATTTTGAGTTGTTTGCTGTTAGAAATCGACCTGTCAAGTTTGTACCTACAAGCTTGACCTATAATGTATGGTCGTCAGTGACTGGGCCATCCTTAAAAAATGTTTGTTTGCGGTAACCCTAACCAGATAAATTGCAGCTGGTAGGTAGGCAGGAAATATTTGGTTTTACAATTTGATTTTTATATTGAACCCAAAGTTCTTGTCAGAGTGCTATTTTTATTGAAAAAAAGTTTTTACCTAAGAGACTACTAAAAAAGTTGGACAGGGGCATTTTTAGTAAGTAGATAGTGTTACCGCAAACAAAATATTTTTAAAGATGGCCCTGTGGTTTTACTTGTACTATCATTTGATACCATCTTCTAATGATATTTATGCATCTGAAATTTCTGTAGTAAAGAAAACCTGTTTAGCAGCAGTTACATTTTTATCTTGCAAACTTTGACTTAGTTTTAGAGAATTCCTCAATTTTAGCCAAAAAAGTTCTCAGAGAATGACAACATTTTTTTGTAATGTCTGAAGATAAAAATGCTATTTCTGGTTATGAAACACATCCAAATGATACCTACTAGATGTCATTTTGAGAAATAAACTTTTATATTAATACTCAAAACATTCCATTGGTTTACTTGTACAATTATGTATCACAATTTAACCAACATAAATCTTTTATTTTTAAAATGTTTATATTTTATACATACTGGTACACCCATTTTTTTTATTCTTCATAATTTTTCACTGTATGACCTGTTCCTTAGGCATTCTGGAATAGAAACATGATAGATTTTATCAAACTAAAAATACATATATTATCAAGTTAACATTGAACTGGTTTTTAACTGAAAATATATGATATTTTCTGAATGAGAAAATTTAATAAAAGTTCTTACAATGAATTGTGCAAACTAGAAGTGCAGTGTTTTAAATCTTATTCTGTTCTACTTTCTTTATGTATAAATGTTTGACAATTATATATAGCTTGGCTACAGATTTTCTTGTAAGAGTTACTACCCTTGTTTGTATTCATAGATAAGAAAGGGAGACTGCATTTATAGCTCACCTGAAAGAAGCTCAGGATGAGGTATTAGTATACTATTCTGTCTACTGTCTATCCACAGTTCTTCATGATTTTTAGATGGTCCTTTACAAAAGTTGCTAAAAGAATGTCAATCCATGCAGAAGTCTGGTTTCCATGGCAACCAAAAGAAAAAATCTTAAAAAATCATCTTGTCTTAAACCACATGGTCTAAAACTTAAATATTTGACACGGAACACCATCTGGTGACCCTCTAACAAAGTTGCTAAGTAATATCCCTGGGGTCATGATTGGTCCTGCGCTAGGGGTCTGAAATCGCTAGGATAAGAGTTTAGGTATATGGCATGGAGCAATATCTAGAGACTGTCTAATAAAGTAGGTAAAATAATGGTCCTAGGGTTATAATTATATGACCACCCCAGTGGTCACATTTTTACATAGATATATTATATTGGAAAATTTTAAAAAAATCCCCAGGTTTAGAGCTTAGATATTTTGCATGTAGCATTACATGGAGGACCTCTAACAAAATTGCTAAAGTAATATCCACGAGGTCTTATTTTCCAGTATTGTTTACTCACTGTAGCACAAATTTAAAGCAGATTCATAAATTATATTGTCATAACTTGTTTCTCAGTTGAGCATCCCAGGGCCACTTGACCCTTTTGTTTTTTGAGGATATTATGAATCTTAACTATGATAAGAATGCTGTAAATTCTGTTCATTTTTACAATATATTTTATGTGATCATTATTCCAACAAACAAAGCTTAGTATTGTATGTGATTCCATTCAGTCCTAAATTCTGTTACATATATATACTGGTTTCATAATTTCAAAATTTCATTCATGTATTTTTCACCTACCGGGTACCAATCATGATAATAGTTGTACAACATGTAATAAACTATGAATTTATGTTGACGTTTATTGACTTTTACCTTATGTTAGTAAATTATAAGCATAAAGTGATGTAATAATGTCATCATAAATTATAAAATGTTTTCCAAATCATGCAGTTTTTGGTCTTATTACGAAATTTACACTATTTGTTTATGACATCTTTTACATGAATAAATATCTACTTATGTAAATGATGCATATTTTACAGGTATGAGATTTATTACAAATCATCTTAACTTGTACGGGACTGATTCTTAATCATCTTACTGGCATGAGATTTATTGTTTATTCTTTGACATGCTTGTAGTTTCGGAACGTTTTAGTTTGCTTATAGATAAACGCAACCTTACATGGATGCATACAGAACTCAAATTTTCATTGTTTTAAAAAAAAAACATAAAGTTTGCTAATGCTAATTGTAGGTTTTATAAACATTTTGTTTTAGGTACATTTGACCCTCAAGTCCAAGTCTTAATTGTGCCGTTTACATTCAAACCTGTGTTAGTGGCCACCTCTGATTGAAAGGCCATACTTGGAAAAACCATCAATTATTATTTAGAATAGAATGACCTCCATATAAAGGTCACATCAATAAGGCCACATTTAGTATTATCAAAGGTGGCCTTTGTTCCCAGGTTTGACTGCATATGGTTTTCATCTCCTAAGTTATAGATTTTTCAATTTAGCAGAAAATAAGTTTTTAATCATGAAAATGGAAGCTATCCAATCAGCTGGTACTTGTTTAAAACCATTTTATATTTACGTTTATTATTATATTAAGCTGCCTAAAGAACTGGAAGTTGTTCAAAATTTTATCCACCACTACAATGTGTTAAGTTATATCTTATGTTTATTTTATGATGAAGCCAGTTCATGAGTTGGTAAATTTTATGACTTGTTATATTTTATCTTTTGTTGTGATTTTTTTATGAAAACAAGCTATTTATTGAGCAGCCAAGGCCCATTTAAGTGATGCTTTTAAATCATGGATGTAAACAAATTGTTGTTATAAATTCTAGTCACATTCTCCATACAGATGTTGTATGCCATAATATAGGTATGATTGTCAACTTATTTAATATATTAGTGGAAAGATGACTATGTCATTATTCTTAGACTATCACTGTATTACCATGTATAATTGTTTGGTAGACTAACTGCTTGATTATGTATTGTTGTTTAAATATGTACATGACTGCTATATTAAATGTGATTATTATTATTATTTCTTTTTATGAGTTCTAAATGCTTTATTGTAATAAACAACATTTGTTATAACAATACATGTGTTTGGATTTGTTTATGAAAATTTCATATTGACAATGATCAAAAAATGTTTCCAACTTGTATGTAGACAATTTAATGATAAAGCTCTGTATCTGAATTTGATACAACTTGTTTCATTATATTTAGTCACATGATATCTGGAGTTATATGAAACCTGTAGTTACATGATACCTGTAGTCTTGTGATACCTATAAACACATAATACCTTGAGTTACATGATACTTGTAGTCACATGATACCTTGAGATACATGATTTTTGTAGTCACATGATATCTGTAGTCACATGATACCTATTGTCACATGATACCTGGAGTTACATCATACCTGTGGTCACATGATACCTCGAGTCATGTGATACCTGCAAATACATGATACCTGTAAACACATGAAGTTACATGAAACCTTTAGTCACATGATACCTGGAGATACAATGTACATGATTTTTGTAGTCACATGATATATGTAGTCACATGATACCAGTTGTCACATGATACCTAGAGTTACATGAAACCTGTAGTCACATGATTCCTGGAGTTACATCTTACCTGTAGCCACATGATACATGGAGTCATGTGATACCTGGAGTTCCATGATACTTGTAGTCACATGATATCTGTAGTCACATGATACCTGTTGTCACATGATACTTGGAGTCAGGTGACACCTGTAGTCACATCATACTTGGAGTTCCATGATACCTGTAAACACACGCCTGAAGTCACATGATATATGTTGTCACATGATACATGTAGTCACATGATACCTGTAAACACATAATACATGGAGTCACATGATACCAGTCCTATATAGTCACATGATACCTGGAGTTACATGCTGCCTTTAGTCACATGGTACATTGAGTCACATGATACTTGGAGTTACATGATACTTGTATTCACATGATACTTGTCACATGATACCTGGAGTCACATCAAACCTGGAGTTACATGATGCCTACAGGTAGTCACATTATACTTGTAGTCACATGATTCCTGTTGTCACATGATACCTGATACATATCTCATAAGGACATAAGATATAAGGTAAGCCGGTAGGGAATTAGTTTTATTACCAAAGACCTTTAGGTCTTTGTTATTACTATCATATACTTGAAAGCATTGGAGAAGATTACACAAGTACAATTAATGAATGTACCATATTATTCTATAGCCTGAAAGAAAGACTCGTGAGGAAAAAAAGTAGACCTCCATGGTAACCATGCAAAAGCATTTTTAACACCTAATCTGATAGATATGATGTAAACAACATATCCTAAACTAGAAAATTCCCATCTTTTTTTCATAATTTAGATTTAAGAAGTTATGGCATTTTCCAGTTATTTTGGGTGTGGTTTGGATTTACAATACATGTCATATGATATATAGTTGAATGGTGGAACCAGGGAATCTTTATTGACAACGTGATGGAGCACGATGTCTTTATGGAACGCAGTTGCTCCGTGGTAATTGTAATACATCCAATAGTGTCCCTGGTGGAACCAACCATGCTAGATCGAACTGACTACATGTAGACAAGGACTTATATACATACATGTATGTATATAAGTCCTTGATGTAGAAGATTGACCAAAATGGTATTTGTCCAACTTTTTTATTATAACCAAGGACTTATATACATATAAGTCCTTGTTATAACTAATAATAATAAAAGAAAATAATAATACATGTATTATCATTTAGGTATCGACGTGGTCTATTGAATTTGACACCAACATATGGGACCAAAATTGCTTGGGTCGAAATGTCTTGTACCCGAATGTGTGATGGTACGAATAAACCCTGTAGTACGAAACATATCGAGTACGGATCTTTTATGGAAGTTGACAGTCCCGTGATACTAATGCGATGATTCAACACTGTGAGTTTTCTTTATGGAATATATTTACATATTTAATGTAAATAATTTGTAGATGTTGATCCAGGGTGTATTGTACCTTCTGTAATTTGTAAAAACGGAAATCAATCGTTCACGGGTCAGTGATAACAATATGTGATAGGAAACCGGATACGCTTAATTCTCGGATACATTTCCGTATGCCTTGTTTATGGATGAAATATTCACATTGTCAATTATTTTATTGTCGTTATTTATTTCACCAGGTTTAGAACTCGTACCCATTTTTTTCTAAACAGCAACTTAATTACTTTATATGGGCTGAATGATTTCCCATAACAATATAGATATTCTGATAGTTATGAATGATATTTTCACTGTTTGATATATTGACATGATTTACTATAACCGGAATATTGTATATTACATTACTGTAGTAAAAAGTGTGTACAATGTATTGGTTTAATTTTTATTCATTTTGTCCTATGTTTTACAAGAGACTACACATATATTAGAAGAATGGGAACACGACAATTACAGAACTACAGACATGATTATGCTAAAGTATTCATGACAGGAGTACTTGGTTGTAGATGGCACAGATATCAACAATCAACAAAAGGCTCCAGAAAGGTATCATATTGTTTATGAATGATACCCATATAATTATAATTTATGTCTCCAAAAGTGAGTGCGAACATGACTCGATCTTTATGTGAGAAAGTAGGCAGTTGATTATGGAGGATGGGAGTCTAGTACTGGTTCTTCCCAGGAACAATGCTTAGGTGAACAGTATGCCTCATATGACTCTTAACTGTTGAAAAGGGGCGTAAAAGTTCTAAAACTTGATATAAACAAAAAAGACAGTGAGTGACTGTCAATGGTAGCCTTATAAAATACTGTGATGTGAGTCAAACGTCACCAATCATAATTCATATCATTCTGCTGTCATCATGAAGTTTATTTTTTTTGTGAAATTACATAAAATTTTTATGTTTCTAACTGTATTTTCTGCTTTCCTGAATGCAATACTTAAAGGGACTCATCAATAAAACAATATCATTTTGATTTACGAGTTATTGGTTTTATTAGGTGCATATAATGCCTTTGACCATAGAATAATGATTTACCTTCTTAACAGCAGGTTACAATCAACATTTTAAACTACGGTGATAAGATGGTAAAGATAGAATTGATGTTTCAGGGATTTTTTGGGGGTGATTTTATAGCTGAAAATGGGTATATTCCCAATGGAAAATAGCATCTTTTTTTCCCAATTCAGAGACAAAAATTCCCAAACACTGCCCCCCCCCCCCCCCCCAAAAAAAGGGAAAATAAGTAGAATAAGTTAAACATTGTAAAATTGTAGTTATACATTTTTCCCAATTTTGATTAAAACACCGTGAAAATTCCCAGTGCCAAGGGTATGGGTCATATTCCCAAAATACTGTTTTATAGCCTGATGTTTCTTATGATACTCAGTGTACATTTATCTATTTCAGAGAGATATCATCTGGATTATTGTGATATTATTTGTCTTCCTCTTTGTAACATTCCATTTCTATTTCTGGCTGGTTGCTGATAATGACAAGCTGGATTTTAACAGGTAAAACCATCTGTTTTTTGGTCCATGTTATTGCTGATTAAACTTGTGGGTAGTGTTATATTCTAAAACTTTTATACTGTTGCCATTTTTGAAATCATCTATGACTTAAGAAAAACTGTACATTTTTTTGCATGAATATAACAGTTACTGCCTGTTAGAATTATAGTGTTAATGTATCTCTCCTATTATGATTGTGATATCAACCTGAACAATGAAAAAAAAATGCTTCATGAATTGGAGAAGCCTGTTGTTCACTTGTTTAAATATTTTACTGAATGTATTTTGTTTAATTTTTCAGATACATGTATGATCAAACTGGAAACACTTTCAACTGGTTCCTATGTTTAATTGTGATATTTTCAACATTTTTTGCTTATGTTAGTTTACTTATGGTGAGTGGTTTTATACTCTTATTATCAACACCTGCTAATTTTTTACCTGTCCAAATCTGTCTGGGATATTTCCATCAAGATTATGTAAATTAACTTTTGATTTTCTGTATACAATTGTAACTTGAATTCCCACTTTGATCAGTCTCTTGTAGACTCTGGTCTTAGACTTCAGTCCTCTACACCCCCTGTAAGACTGTTTATAGTCAGGTATGACAGTATTCAGGATAAAGAGCTATGATTTCTGAGCATCATAATAAAAGTTATTTTATAAAAATATCTCAAGAAATAGCAAAGTTATGGTCAATTTAATCTTCTCTGAAGGATTTTCTTTAATACAAACTGAGTTAATTATGGAAACAATGTGGTCGCACGCCTTTTGTTTGGTAAAAATGGTCGGCCGCATATGATTTTCAGGATTTTTAATTTGGCTCTATTGACACTCCTGAGTTATCTATGTGAGAGAAAAAAACTATGAAGGGTCTATATCAGAATCTGTGTTGACTGAGAACCAAATAAAACTTGTATACCACAAATGTGGGTCACATGAAACATGATAACTAGTCACATGACTTACAATACAGTGTCATAGAATCCATGATAGTTCTACATGATTTGTTATTTATATCACATGGCACTAAGTACCTTTTCTTGTGACCTGCCATAACTTATTTCATGACTGATGGTATTTTGTCACATAAGATGCAATGCTTTGTAGCATATCTCTCAGTACCATGCCACATGATCAATGATACCATGTCACATGACCAGTGATACCATGTCACATGACCAATGATACCATGTCACATGACCAGTGATACTGTGTCACATGACCAATGATACAAATGTACCATGTCACATGACATAACATTCTATACACATCATATAAATTATGTTCTGTTTCTATTTTAGTTCCTCAGTTTGTGCCATATGTTGCATGGTCATCAACTTTACACCCACACTGTACATCTTGTCTTAATTATCATCATATTGTTAGCATGTATAGCATTTACTGTTGTGATACAAGAACTGTGGGAATCTGAATGGTCGGTTCTCTACCTCTCATTACAGGTAAGACACAAACTCTTGTTAATGGGTATATTTCATGCAAGAGTTACTTACTCACCAAATATATACCAGGGCTCTCCTTTGACCCTTAAAATGGCATTTTGACTCTAGATATTTGCAAAATAAGGTTTTTGACTCTTGAGAATTGGAACTGATAAACCCTAATAAACTGCCATAACTCTGATCAAAATTATGTTCCTTGATCTATGTACATTCTTAAAATTATGTGAGAAAGTAGGCAGTTGCTTACGGAGGATGGGAGTCTAGTACTGGTTCTTCCCAGGAGCGACGATTTGGTGAACTGTCCGCTTCATATAGATCTGACTGTTGAAAAAGAGCGTAAAACTCCATATAAACAAACAAACAAACATACTTGAACATTTAATGTTTTTAAACTTTGCCAATGATTTTAGAATTTCAAATTTCACTGACTCTGTACTTTAAGGGACTCTGTTTAAGGATGGTTTACAAGGATTGGGTTTGTTTGTGAAGCACTTTATTTTTCACTTCAGATATTTGGTCCATTCCTGCAGCTTGGTGCGGTGACATGTATGACTATATTGTCATGTATTTTTATCAAGAAATGGTTTAAAATTGCAAAATTAGGTAAAAATTATTTTTGATGACTTAAGACATTTCATATCAGAAACATGTACTGGGTAGGTGCAGATTTGATTGGTTCAAGCCCAGCTACCGACCATGTCTCTTTATGTGAGAAAGTAGGCAGTTGCTTACAGAGGATGGGAGTCTAGTACTGGTTCTTCCCAGGAACGATGATTAGGTGATCTGTCCGCCTCATATGACTCTGATTGTTGAAAAGATTGCGTAAAACTCAAACAAACAAACAGATTTGACTGCTAGGAACCTGTGCTTGTAACATTTTGAATTAATCTCTTAATCACAAATGATTCATGAATTTTTCTATAAGCATTATCAAGACAAAATACAGACCCAGTCTGTTTTAGCAGCCACCTCCGAATAAATTCCACCCTGTGAATTAATACCATTCTTGCAAAGTCCCATAATCATATAAATTTATCGGTCGTAGTAGTTTCTGTTTGTTCTATAACAGAGGAATCCGGTGTTTTCCTCCTGTGCATACTTTATAGCAAGAAAAAATGTTTCCAAAACCACCATCGTATTTTTTTCAATATCATTAAACAAAATACTATTTGATTTTTATAGAACAGCTGTGTTTTCCGGAAGTCATATTATCCACACGGCATGAAGTGACATCACATGCTATATATATATCAAGTTTACAAAAGCTAAATTCACAGTGAAATGAGTGTTTTTAGAAGAAAAAGGGCTTGTTTCGTCGGTGATAATTATCTTGGGATGATATCAGCAATTGTTTGTTTTTTCATATATTTTTTATAGCAAAAAGCTAATGGGACTTTAAAACCCGTCTATGATTATTTAGACCAAAATGACATCCAAAATAAAGGTCATCTGTCAATAAAGGCCACATTATGTTTTTTCCCAAGGATGGCCTTTGTTCACAGGTTTTACTGTATTTTGTTATCTCAAGACTCAGGTTGTTGGAATCACAATAATAATAAAAACTTGTCTCTTGTTTCAGAATGGAAGTTGGGATGTTTGTTTATATATATCACAGTGATGTTGTCACTATATTTATCTCCTTTACTTATAAACTCACCTTGTGTGGTGGTACAAGAGAATTTACCAAAAAGACCAAAGATCATTGCTCATAGAGGTGCCAGAATGGTATGTATTGTATTTGTTGTAACCAACCTGAACTACTGGCCTCCTGTATTGATCTGATAGTGAGAACCAGTGCAGTGATTTAACTGGCTAACTTTTACAGTTAGATATTCAGGGATTTTTTAGGGTGATTTTATAGCCGAAATTCACAGACAAAAATTCCCAATCCAAAAAAAAAATTAAAAAATATATTTTTTAAAAATAATTTTTTAAGTTCATTAACATCATTATTGGTAGTAAATACCTTATTCTGCTACTGTTCCATGGGAGAATAAGTAGAAAAAGTTGAACATTGCAAAAATTGTAGTTATACATTTTTCCAACACCGCGAAAATTCCCAATCCTAAGGGTATGGGTCATATTCCCAAAATATCGAGAAAAAACCCTGATATTAATAATCCTGTGCTGGTCACTGGCTTACTCCACTTTTTATATTTTATCAATGATACTATAGCAGATATCATATATTAGAAATAAAATCATGCTTATGAAATATTTTTATGCCACTGCAAGAGGCCATAATTATAGTAGTCTCACTGACTGTCTGTTAGTTTGTCCGTTGTTTTCACTCTGTAACTTTATCACTCTCATGGATTTCAAATTTGCTTGGTAGAAATGTTTATAGTCATGAGATGTTGTGTTACATTCTAGATCCAAGTTTGTACCCTCCAAGGTCAAGGTCACACTAAGAGGTAAAAGGTCAAAACTGAAATCAATACAATGAAATACAATACTATTTACATCACATTTTTTTCCATTTTCAGCAAGGAAATAAATTTATATCTTGCAGCACCACACTATTTCCTTTTCATTAATTTTATGCCATGTAGGATAAAAAATATTTACAAAATTAGTTAAGCACTTCAGTCTCCACTCTCTAGATCACTTCAAGCTGAAAATATTACGATAAACAGCTACCCCTAACCTTCATTCAAATATTAACTTGCCATCCTTACCTCTGACCAGTTCATGCTTTGGGGGCATACGTCACATCCTGTGTCACATCCTGTGATAAGCTTTGTTTTATATAATTGTTTTCATTTGTTAGCATCTTATGTAATTAACTAGAGAATGGTTACCTTCTTTCAATTTTCAGTTAGCTCCAGAAAATACTGTGATAGCATTTGAACGTGCAGCCCACTATGGTGTTTATGGGATAGAAACAGATTTACGAATAAGGTAAATTCAGAAAATCTCTCATAGCCTTATTCCTTATTCAGAAGAAGTCAGTGAAGTTCATCTTAGTGTATGACTTAATTTGATACAAATGTTGATTAATGAATTTAATATAAAGACCAATAATACCGGCTTGAGAAAAATCAAGATAATTAAATTTGTGAAATTCATCTTCATGATCAAAGGTCTAAAATAAATTAATTTCAGATAAATTAGAATTAGACAGGTTGTGTCATAGGAGTGGTGAATGAAATACATGCATTCTGCTTCTGGACAATGTCTAATACAGTAAAACCTCTCCAGAGCGGCCCTCTGTAGAGCAACAACCTCTCTATAGCAACATCTTCAAAATTTCCCTGAGCTGATATTTACTAGGTTAAGAAATTTAACCTCTGTAGAGCAACAACCTCTAAACAACTGCCAATATATGCAGCTCCCACAGGATGTTGCTCTACAGAGGTTGTACTGTATATAATCTGTACATCTTCGTTGATTTGATAAATGGCAGTTACATACACTACATTATTGTAGCTGTGATTTATAACTTTTAGGGTAAGAAGCTGCTTATAAGTTACCAATTGATGATATTTTGTACACAACTGTATTTTACATTGTACAGTGCAACCTCTTCAGAGCGTCCCTCTCTTGAGCAACAACCTCCCTTCGACAGCATGATTTTTTCCCAGTGCACAACTATTAATTTAACCTCTGTAGAGCAACAACCTCTCAACAACAACATATTTTTGCCAAACTCCCAAAGGGTGTTGCTTTGGAGAGGTTGTACTTGTAATGTCACTATCATATGTATTAGGGCCTTGTCTTTCATTTATTTTGGTTCGGCTCAATTTTCGTGGTTTTTACTAAAATGGCTATTTCGTATGGACATAAATTCGTGGATTTTGATTTTTGAAAAAAAACTGCCTTATCTCTGCATTTAAATTCGTGGTGATTTGACAAAAATTAGTGATTCCACAGTATGCACTGTCTTACTGTGACATGTGACATTGTGCTGAACCCTTTGAAATAATTGGACATCACTCTGGCTTATAGCTCTGTACTTTTAAGTATCTAAGATTCTAACTTAGTACTACCTTCATTAAATGCTTGACATCTGAGTCTACTGATAAAATTCTTCCTATAACATATTCTTTTTGAAGTATGATTGAATATTTGAACATTTTGATTTGTTTAGCTCTGATGGAACACTATTCGTTATGCATGATAGAACCTTGTATCGTACAACTAATGTGGCTGAGATTTACCCTGATCTGGCTTACAATGAGGCTTCAAACTTCAGTATTGGTCAAGTAAAGAACCTCACTGCTGGATCTTGGTTTCTGGAGGTAACACAATTATGTCACTTCATTATTATTTTCAATGTATTGCCTATACTGGTTATATTTGACTGTTAGAAGATTTCCATTTTTATCAGCATAACAGCCAATATGCTCATCTCAACAACAATCACCTCTCTATAATAGCCAATTTTGTCATGACAGACTGTTGACTGTAGTATTGAAATTTCACTGTATAACATGTAAGTGTTACAATGTATATCATGTGGCGTCATTTATTATCTTTTTCTCTGTTACATGTAGGATGACCCCGCAGGCAATGTTAACGGTCTGACTGACAGAGAGATGATGCTGTATGAAGAAGCTACTATCCCTACATTTCTGGAAGTGCTCGAGTTGTCTATAAAACATAACGTTTCAGTGATGTTTGATCTCCGTCTACCACCTAAGTCGCACTACTATTATAACACAACATATACCTCTGTGGTAGACAAAATTGCTATTTCTGGAATAAATAAAACCAAAGTAAGTTTATCTTCATATAACTGTGTAAGGTATCACATACATCAGAACTTGATTCTTGTGTACAACCTTATTTCATTATTTCAAAGCGGTGAGTCTTTGTGCCCCCCCCCCCATTTTATATAAATTTGCCTTTGTCCATACGTAGGTTGCTGTTGTGTTGTGTGTTGCGCTGTCAGTCTGTAGACCAGTTTGTATCTTGTGTAACTCCAAAAGTATAATTGTTGGAGTTATTCTAAGAATGTTGTCAGCGTCTGAATTTATTCACCTGACGCAAATTAAGTGGAGATAAGTTCTTGCCTCTGATTAAGCAAAAATAGGAATTTTTCGACTTATGTCGCATGTAACTTCAAAAGTATAACTGCTGTCAGCTGTAACAGTTGTCATCATGTGATTTTATACAACTGGGTATTTTGACACAAATTTATTGGAGATCAGCAGATATATCATTCTCACTTCACTTACGAATGACATGGCATCGCTGTCATCACTTTTCAAAACAGTTTATTTCTTTCGTTACATTTCTTTCGTTACATTTCTTTCTAGTTAGTTTTGTTTAATTGTGTTCAAATCAGTTTTAGATTTAGAATGACGCTGAGATGCAAATCATGTCATACAGATCCCACTGAAATATTTGTAGCGATAAGTATAAAATCGTAACAAACTGTATGATCAACATTACGATTAACCAATCATTAATTTGATCAATTAAACTGTTGACACACTTCATGTATGAATTAATGTTACACATTTTTGTCGCACACCAGCTGATTCTCAATCAGCCATTGTTACGAATTGACGATCTCAAATAATAGGTGTGAAGATATGTGTATTTGTGACTTGAGGGACCAAATAATGTATTTGGATTACGGCAAGTATTTGTAAAATCCATTTCGGTAACTGGGGGTCGCCATACTTGAAATATGTATGGAGTCATAATCAGGACCTCTGGGATTGGGACACTGAAAAAATGTCCCTAAAAATTGGAAAGTCGGGAGCAAAGGTTCAAACCCAAGACCTTTAGTAGTCCAGTGTGTTACCACTCAACCACCAATTACCCCATATATACGATTAAAGGACTGGTCAAATGAACTGATATGTATATATGTACCTAATTCATGCTTTTCTTATTCCTAGATAATTTGGCTTTCAAATGGACAGGATGATGATTTTAGACCAGAGGAAAATTACCTGGAATTATCTCGTTACCCAGGGAATGTTGAATACTTACAAAAACAACAGTTTAATGGTGTACACGTCTCTAATTATGGTTCTAGCTCACAATCATTCAGGTATAGTAATTATGTCATAGTGTTCATTAATTCTTGTGTTTTACGAGCTTTTTAACAAAAAGCCTGGTAATGAGTGAAAAAGTTTTGTTATTGTGATTTGATACATAGCTTTGAATCATGTTTGGAGGGACCAGGGTCAAGGTCACTATTGCTTAAAATATAAAAAAAACTGTTTCCATACATTTAACTTAAAGAAAACCTGTTTGATGGCATTGTCACATTATTTTTGTAAATGCCATGCTTTGCATAACACAAATTATTATGAGACAAAAGTTCACTATAAATTATAGTGAACTTTTGTCTCTTTTAACATTTTCCATTAAATATAGAAATATACAATTGTTTAATCTTAGATTTACAAAGAAAAGTGATGGGTATATATAAGTTCAAGCAGTGTTTGATTAGCCATTTTGAAACAGGCAGATAATCAAGTATGTTGTACAATAATCCTGCCAGTACTCATATTTTGTTCTGCTGGATTGTCTGAAAGTTTCATTCTTGATAACTCAGGTGTGGTCTTGTTCTTAATGAAGCCTTGTAGATAAGAATTGCAACTGAATTAAAATAACTGTCAATTATTTATCTAACCCTTCATCAATTATATATCACTGTATTACAATGACCGTCAATTATATGAAGTCCCATTAGCTTTTTGAATTTAGTAATACAGAACAATAGATACAATGTTTGTTAAATATAAGAAATATATTTTATTTACATAATGCTTTTAATTAGTCACATCTCATAAAAATGTTGTCAGATGCTTTTCTTATTCTTTGCAATATCATTAAAAAAAGTAATGTGGTACATTTCTATATATGCACTTCTTGATTAAAAAAGAAAATTTTGGAATGTTTTTATTGCAAGTAAAAGTCAGTTTCACTGATAAGACATCTATCTACCAGTAAGTAAAATAAGACCTACTTTAAAGCCCCATTAGCTTTTTGCTGTAGGAAAATATAGTATGCAAAAACATTTAATTGCTGATATCATCCCAAGATAATTATTACCGACGAAACAAGCCCTTTTCACTGTGATTTTTGCTTTTGTAAACTTGAAATATGTAGGGCGCGTGATGTCACTTTACTACGTGTGCATAGCATGACTGCGGGAAAACACAGGTGTTCTATATATAGTATTTATTTCAATGATATTGAAAAAAATATGATAGTGGTTTCGGAAGAGTTTTTCTTGCTATAAAGTATGCACTGGAGGATAACACACTGGATTCCTCTGTTATAGAACAAACAGAAACTATTAGGACCAATACATGTATAAGCTTATGGGACTTTAACTTTATCATCCAAAAAGCTGATGGGACTCTAAGCCTCAGATTATTCATCACTTATATACTGGTATCACTGTATTACAGAAAGTACAGAAACAATAACCTGACTACATCTGTGTATATGGTAAACAAGATCTGGTTGTATTCATTTTACTGGTGTCTTGGTGCAGATATGATCTCCACAGATTATTGTCATATTTTAACACAAGTAGATACCCCTATATGGCATCTTGTAAGTATTCCACCAGTTTTATTTATCTCTTATTACAAACCTCAGTTTTAAATACAGTAAAACTTCCTTACCTCCCTGAATCATCGAACAAGATTTAATGCTCAAGATAAACCTTGTGTTCGTAAATATCATCTGGTTATTGTATGTTGAATGAAAAATAAACTGTATTTCATGCGTATCACTTATAAAACAATATCCTTTGTTCTTAAGAATTGTCTGCAAAATTGAACATAAAAATAATGTTTTCATTGTCATGACATTTGAAACACAAAGTACTTGATTAAGACTAATTAAATTATTTGACGATATAATTATATATTATAAGTACTCAATTAAGATTGGTTCTTTAATTGTCCAATTGTAATGACATTTTGAAAACACGATGTTTGCCGACATGCAGGTGTATATCCTCTGACTAGAATTATGTGACTCTCAGACTGTGTACTGTGTTACAGTTATTTTATTGTCGTTTCAGTCACCGAGTACATACAGGATTATTTGGATTGTGACAGATTGTGTCTCTGTATTCATTATTGTCTGTATATTCTTTATTAATAGGTATGTATATCTACTTTATCTTGGTCCATTATTTAGTTTTATAGTATACCCCACCCACTTGCTTACAAAGCACATAGTTTTATGTTGCTTTGTTACACCCCCACTAGAAAGTGAGGGCTATATAGAAGTTACTTTGTCTGTCCGTCTGTTCTGAAACTTGTCCGCTCTGTAACATTGTCATTCATCGGAGAATTTTGAGATAACTTACAACAAATGATAACCACCACTAGACAATGTGTCATGTGCAACTCCCATGGCTGTTGCTCCAAGGTCTATGAAGCATGTGGGGGTATTTATGTATATATTTATAAATATGTTATAAGTCAACCATGAGACTATAATATTTTGAAAGTTTCAGAAGGTATCTTTTAGGTATTAACCTCTCAATCCAGAGGATATATGCTTGAAATCCGCAGACAGTGGCCTAAGTAGCAAATAATTTTCCAAAGTAGCAAATTATTTGTCATATAATAATTATGTATTAACTTATATACATGTATGTCTGAGTTTTATTGATGCAAGTACAAGTGAAATTGTTATATATTTAGATACAGACAGAATCACTCGATGTATCATCCGGAACGAGCAAGTCTGAATTCTCAATCTGGAACAACGCGCTGGGGAGCTAAACGTACTCGAAGATCCATGAAGGAGAAATTATTAATGAGAGACGTTCAGATAGATCCATATGACTTCGAACCAGGTGATGACCTTGGCATAGACAGCAATGGTTATAATGCTACTGTTAATGAAAGTGCCGGTCGAGAACTTGCTCAAACGGTACATGGTAGTTTAAACGGAATTAGAAGTGAGAGAAATAGTAGTACAGATGGGAACAGATCAAGTTTTATTAGTAGTGTTGAAAATGGTGATCTCTTTGGCGGAAATAGACAGAGTTACCTAAGCACTGAAAGTAATCAGATTGTTGGAGATACGACGGACGTGTTTACTAATGGTACCTCTGAACATTCTCACAATATACAGAATGATTATAATATTGTAGATGGATTAAACAGTTCTACATTAAACAACTCAACAAATGTACATCAGACTGAAACACAATTCTCTTAATGTCTTACTTCTGCATGTTTATTTAATTGATGATTTATGTTGTATTGTAAGATAATGATGTTTGTAAGTTTCTATAAACATTGTATCATTTTGTTAATACAAAATGTAATATAACACCACATCAGTATCATGTTGGGCATTAAGTAGAAATATGGGTTACCTAATGCGTTAGATTAGTAGTGTTACATAAATGGTTGTTAAACGATCCTTTGTCTTCATAGAAACACAGTCATGTTGATGTCTGCCGCGCAAAAATGAAAAAAAAACCAGCATCATAAACCTCAATGATCCGAGGACTGAGTCCAACTAAATGACTGTCCATTAAAAAGCTCAGTTGTCCGACGGTCCAGTAAATTTTTCCAGTGGGAATTTTATTATATTTCAGAACAAAAAATGAAATGTTTTAATCACTTTAAAAAAATATGTATTTTTTTACTTTGATGAAAATATGCTAACCAGTTATTTATTTTCAGTTTTGATCCATGAAAAGTTAATTCGGCCAAATAAAGTTTGCAATTTAACTGGACAAAATGTCCAGAAATTGATAAAATTTTTCCTGAAGACTGCTTACATGTAACTCATTGTATGCTAGTTCTATAATGTCTAATACAATATATTTGTTTTATACAACTGTTCCATGTACAGACATTAACTGACCAAATTATTGTTTGAATACTTAATCTGGCTTTTACTCACCATAGGTGGTGAACAGACATGCATTGACACCGCTTGCGACGCTGTTGTATTGCTTTGATATTTTAACATGAAACATATCATGTAATATTGTCATGTTTATGATACATATTCCTACATTGTGTTGTGTATAATGTTGTTATACCATGGGGTTATTATATATCTACATAATAAGAATGTTATATGTTTACTTGTTAATATTGTTTTCTTGTTATACATTCGTCAGATATTTTACTGTTCTGTGTTTGAAAGTTAGCCAGTAAGGTGTGTGGAAAAGTCATGAAATGTTCTTTGACTCTAAAGGGAGACAAATAGTTCTCACCATATAATAGGTAGTCTCATCTTGTGATTTTTATTGTAAAAGATGTTATATTTCATCATTATTTGCTGTGAAAAGTGTGGAACAATACTTCTACAGAACATAATTGTACTAATATCAGATAATTTATGAATCATCTCATTTCGAAAAGTGATATCATTTTAGGGGGGATAACTAGTGTTCTGATTTCTAGGAAATTGCATTTTTACGTAATATTCATGTTCTGTAGACAAGTATGTTTTCTTTAATTTTGGTGCATTGATTGTGGATCTATCTATACATGATTGTATCTGCTTAATATCTGTTTACCCTTGCATTGATGGACGTTCTGTTTAGTGGCATTTATATTTATCACCAGGCCACTGTGTAGAAAATCTAACTTTCAGTTCACTGCTGGTCTACCAAGTTGACAGATAAATTCCATGATTTATCCTACACATTGACAGACCTATGTGTTTTATGTTGATCCCTGCCTGTCCCTCTAGATTGGCCGTCTACTTATTAAACTCCATTTTGATTATGCCCACCTTGTATTAAGTTTAACCCTAAAACTCACAGCCTGTCCCGAAATGTTAATTCTGTGATAAGGCAAAGTACTGTATACGTCTTTAACTTGGCAGGGCTAAAATTTGGCGTTTTTTGGAAATTTAAATATTGGTGGTGGTCAAGAATTGGCGATTTCTTAAAAATCCGCCAAAATAAAACCATCTATTTTCCGCCGCCCCTAAAATTAAACCGATGTAACCTATATTTTAATTTGCTTTACATCTTTAAATGTTCTTTGTTTGTAAACATGTTCGCACCTTCCATATACTTGTACAATGCCCTTGTCTTATTGTGATATACATCATTAATAGTATCCCTTTGTTATAAAAATTGCAAACACCGTCGAAGATTAGCACCTTTTGTTAACAAATGGTAATGGTTTGCTTGTTTGTCCATATCACTTAGCTTTTTTTGTTGATAACGACTATTTTTATATACCATTTTATGGATATGTACAAAAGTATAACTTTTTTGCACTTATTTGCATATTTAACCACTGATTAATTATTTTAAGCTTAAGTCAAAATATTTTTTTTTTGCTATTATTGGCGGTGTTATATATCTGCGGTGTGAATTATTGGCGTGGTTTTAAATTGGCTGAAACCTATCAACCGCCAAAATAGCGAACATTAAACCACCGCCAAAATTTCAACGTATACAGTATTTGATTTGAGAAAAATTGTTCAGTAATGAACATAATTGTTTAAGGAGTGAGTGTTGACAAAAATCATCCACCATACATATATTAACTTTATATGCTTCTATATACTGGTATACATTTGTGTTTATGTATTATATATGTATAAATATTGCTTGCTGTGATAGTTTGCTCCAAAGGACACAGTGAAAGAAGTGATAGGACTTTTTTACATAGAATGTATTTTATAGATTTTATACACTTGGCTTCTTGTTATTGCTTATATAATCAAAGAGGAAATGTTGTTATGGTTACGTGTATGTGCTATATGAGATTTGTTGTGTATATATACTAAACGTGGTTAAGCTCGCTGAGACCCGCCTTCATGGTCGAGTGGTTAAGCTCGCTGAGACCCGCCTTCATGGGCGAGTGGTTAAGCTCGCTGAGACCCGCCTTCGTGGCCGAGTGGTTAAGCTCGCTGAGACCCGCTTCAGTGGTTGAGTGGTTTAGGTCACCGACTTCAAATCACTGTAACCTCTCGCTGATAGTGGGTCTGGGGTTCAAGAAAGTAGGTAAAAGTGAAAGTCTAGTGCTAGTTCTTCCCAGGAACGATGGTTAGGTGAACTGTCTGCCTCATATGACTCAGACTGTTGAAAAGGGGCGTAAAACAAATAAACAAACAAACATACTATACTAGATGTGTTGTGTGTACTTACTATACGAGTTTTGTTGTGTAAACATACCATACAAGATTTGGTTAACTATCATATTTCTTGCTTTATTTCACCTGAGTCATAGGCTCAGGATGAGCTTTAGGATCGATGAATGTCTGGCTTCCGTTGTCGTCCGGGGTCCGCCACACTTATGGTATTTACACTCTAGCATCCACAGCTCCAAACCAATCTTAATCAAACTTGGTCCCAATGTAAATAGCTACAATATCTTGGATGAATTTGTTTATTGGAAAAATCGATCAGTATTTCAAGAGTTATGGGCCCTTGACTAAGAAAATTTCCTATATTTTCACCTTCATTTCATCACCAATCCTATTCATATATACAGTGAATGTGTTTGACCTAAAGGTCTTGGACATTTTCGATCATGGGTGAAATCGAGTTAGGACTAAATGAGTTATGGGCCCTTGTTATAGAAAATTTGCTATATTTTAGCTTGTTTACACTCTGGCACCTTTATTTCTTTACCAATCTTTATCGTTTATACAGTGAAAATGTATGACCTTAAGGTCTTAGTTGAGTTGCAAAACCAGTAAGGACTTAATTATGGGCCCTTGAATTAGAAAATTTCCATATCTTCACTATTCATATTTACACAGAATGTACATTTACCTGCATCCAGTATTCATGAAAATTAAGAGTTTGTTTTGATCACTGTCTATATAGAAACGGGTCATACAAGATGAAAAACTTAATTACCTCATTAATTATAGTGTAGTTGTTCTCAGGTGAGCGATATAGGGCCACCTTGGCCTTCTTGTTAACATGTAGCTATTATTAAGCTATTCAATATAGCCTCATCATCATGAAAAAATATTTAAACTTGAGCTAATTGTGACTTTTTAAGGTATCAAGTAAGTTTAGTTATCATCTGCTCTAGAATTTTTTTATGAGGAAAAGTTCAAATATTTAGCTCTCTTTAATAGTCAAATGTCAGTTTGTTTCTTTTTGAGATATTGTGTATTATGGTCATAGATGTGGTTTGCCACTTTGTGGTTAAGAAAAAGAATTGACATTTTCGAGAATTATTACCTCCATTTTTTTGTTTACTTAGCGAATACAGCCATGACTCATTGTTTTGTCAAAACAAGTATTCACCTTTCTAATTATCTCCTTTGTTTTACCTCATAAAGGGAGGTAATAAAAAGTTGAAAAATGAAACAATACTGTTTCATATACTTCAAGTTGTTTATATTGTAATCTTTGTAATATTCTGTAGCCCTACATGGACACAGTATTTATTTATCTTATATTTGCATGTGTGTTTTAATTGACATGTGTACTTTCTACATACTAGCCAGATATAAAGTTTCACAGTGTAAAAGCTGGAATTTAAGAGTGGTTGCTTGTTGGTATACATTATATACTGTGTCAATGTGGGTCTACAGTTGTTTTTGTTATTATATCTATATAATGTTGACATATTGTGAAGCAGGAACTGTCTTGATTTGTGTAATTTAAATTTGTTTTTATAAAGATAGTAGGATTATACAATTATAGTTGCCCACTCACTATACTGTACTGATAATATTTATGTAACAATTCATGTAAGTATAATTGTGTATGGTTACAAGTTTTATTTCTGATATTTAATAATCTATTCACCCGCCTCCGTGGTTGAGTTGTTAAGGTTGCTGACTTCAAATCACTGTAGCCTCTCACTGATAGAGGGTCGTGGGTTTGAGCTCTGCTACCGATCATGTCTCGTTATGTGAGAAAGTAGGCAATTGCTTATGTAGGATGGAAGTCTAGCCCTTTTTTCCAGGTTACCGGTAGGTGAACTGTCCGTCTCATATGACTCTTGATTGTTGAAAAGGGGCGTAAAACTCAATATAAACAAACAAATACTAATCTATTCATCATTTGATTCTATAAAAGACAGTGTGCTCATAGCCACAGTATGAATGTACACTAATCACTGGATAGTTACTGTTTTAATCATTTGTGTATATAGAACAACAAACTTGTATGTAGCAGTCACTGAATTTATACATTTAACATACTAGTATAACGATGATATGTTTACTGTTTGTGTTGGAAACTAGTACATTGTAAGTCTTGTTAAGTCAACAAATGTTTAACAAAATAATACAGTATGCTTGTAACATCTTTATTGGAAAAACTATCTTTGTTATAAATGTTACTAAATAAATAATTTAAGTAGAGCTATAATAAACGAACATAATAACAAGATATTGTATTTATGATATTTGCTACAAAATCTTTTTTTACTGGCATTCTTCTAAATTAATAGGATGAAAATTGTAATTATGGTAAATCATTTAATTTATTTCAAGTACATGGTATACAATGTCTGTACTATAAGTCATAAGTGAAGGAAAGTAACTGTAACTATGAATATGCATGTTCCGATACATCTGTTTTAACCCACCATTTCAACAGCAACTTATCAAACCATGACTTTGTTGATAGAATATTAAATCTTGTTAGTTCTTACTTACATTCAGTTTTGAAATTAGTACAAATGAAGTTCTGTTCTGTTCCATGCTTCTAGTTTTTTGTTACATTGAATCTCCATATAGCTTTGTGTTTTCCAAAGAATAAAATGTTCAAATATCCGTCAAGATTTTCTAATTTCAGTTCATAGGAAAATATTTTGAAAGACATATCTGTGCCAGTGTGGTTTAAGCTAACATACTTGCAACACCAATATGGTGATTTTTGTCCTGGTTGGAAAAATACATGGGGAGAGCTTATGTCTGGGGAACTTTGTCCACATACCAATTTTCTATTAGCAAAGAATGTCTAAGAATCATCCAACTTTTGTCATATTTTTGCTCGTACATCAATCAGTTTTACATTCACTCTGTCTGTAAACTATCCAGAACCAATAGCCATACATTTACGTTTAAAATCTCCACTCTCAGCTGCGTCCAACATAAATCTAGCAACATCTTGTCTACAACATATAATTCTTGTATCTTTTATACGAAGCGACTGGCTTTCCTCAAACTTCACTGGATTGCCTGTAAACACAAATACACGAACAATAATGACCTGGTGACCTATATACAGAATAATGACTTGGTGACCTATATAGTGAGTATATACAGAATGATGACTTGGTGACATAAAAATACAGAATGATGACTTGGTGACATAAAAATACAGAATAATGACCCGGTGACTTATAAATACAGAATGAGGACTTGGTGACTTATAAGTACAGAATATTGACTTGTTGACCTATAAATAAATAACAATGACCTTGTGACCTATAAATACAGAGTAATGACCCGGTGACCTATAAATACAGAATAATGCCTTGGTGACCTATAATGACCCGGTGATTTAAAAATACAGAATAATGACTTGGTGACCTACATATACAAGGTTTTGACTTAGTGATTTTTAAATACAGAATAATGACCTGGTAACCTATTAAATACAGAATATTGACCCGGTGACTTAAAAATACAGAATAATGACTTGGTGACCTATAAACACAGAATAATGACCTGGTGACTTAGAAATACAGAATAATGACTTGTTGACATATAAATACAAAATAATGACTTGGTGACCTACATATACAAGGTTTTGACTTGGCGACTTATAAATACAGAATAATGACCTGGTGACTTAAAAATACAGAATAATGACTTGGTGACCTATAAATACAAAATAATGACTTGATGACCTACATATACAAGGTTTTGACTTGGCGACCTATAAATCGGAACATTGACCTGGTGACCTATAAATACAGAATAATGACCCTGTTATTATCATGGTAACAATAATTTGGATGTGAATGTTACCAGAAACAAGGAATTTTTTATTAGGCCTAACATTTGTGATCAGTCAAGTAAAATGTGAGGAGCATCTTAGATTAGGGAAAAATTCAAGAAAAATAAGATTAAAAACCTGTTGATTCTGTGTTTGTCAGCTGTGGAGGACGGACAGATGTATATTCAATATCCGGACATTCTGTGTCGAGATAATCTTCCATTTCACCCATGTTCTTCAAACTCTGTCCGAGAAACAATGGTTTCAGTAACCAGCTAATGAAGAATGGGTCTGTTGAACTGTCTGAAAGTAAATAATATATTATAGTTACATGATTACATCACAAATTTAAATAATCAAATCTTATAGAAGATTTTAATTCATAAAACTAACTAGAACAAATATTACACAATTATGCAATAAAAAAATTGAAAAACATTCGGAATGTAATATGGAAACTAAATGTAATGCTTCTTAAATAAATTCTTAACACAAGTATGTGTCTTTGAGTTCTTAAATGTGAGCTAGTACATACATGTATATGATAAATGTGGTCTGTTTCCTGAAGCCATTTAGGCTAAAACTCATGGTAATACACCATCATAAAAATATACTAGCCCCCTATTTATAAATGAGTATGTATACATGATACATAACTGAAGGGACAAGGGACTGGTGGACTTAATTTAATAATTTTGACTTACCCCTATTGTTTGACAAAATCTAAAAATTAGCCCCCCTCCTCCCCTATATGAGTTAATTTTCTGCGAGCCTGTGGTATATTATGATACATGTGTATGTTTGTCCACAAAATGAAGCTGTTGGTATACATACATCTCTGTGATGATACACCAAAGTTGACATTAAACAAATGTCTATGTAGAACAAAGAAACTGTGGGTGCAGTATGACCTTAATATATTATGATAGTTGTCTGTGGTTGTCTTGTACCGAGACAAGTTGTTACGTTGTACAAATTTACATAACCAATTTACGTACAGCATGTAAAATGCTTTATACACATATTATATAACCATGTATAGTGTCATTTACTTATGTTATATATACATGTATAGTATTATATATGTCTGTTATATAAACATGTATAGTGTTATATACTCATGTTATATAAACATGTATAGTGTCATTTACTTATGTTATATATACATGTATAGTATTATATACGTCTGTTATATAAACATGTATAGTGTTATATACTCATGTTATATAAACATGTATAGTGTTATATACTTGTGTTATATATACATGTATGGTGTTATATACTTATTTTATACATGTATAGTGTTATACACTTATTTTATACATGTATAGTGTTATATATACATATATAGTGTTATATACTTGTGTTATATATACATGTATAGTGTTATATACTTGTGTAATATATACATGTTTGGTGTTATATACTTATTTTATACATGTATAGTGTTATATACTTATTTTATACATGTATAGTGTTATATACTTGTGTTATATATACATGTATAGTGTTATATACTTGTGTTATATATACATGTATAGTGTTATATAATGATGTTATATAACCATGTATAGTGTCATTTACTTATGTTATATATACATGTATAGTATTATATACGTCTGTTATATAAACATGTATAGTGTTATATACTCATGTTATAAAAACATGTATAGTGTCATTTACTTATGTTATATATACATGTTTGGTGTTATATACTTATTTTATACATGTATAGTGTTATATACTTATTTTATACATGTATAGTGTTATATATACATGTATAGTGTTATATACTTGTGTTATATATACATGTACAGTGTTATATACTTGTGTTATATATACATGTTTGGTGTTATATACTTATTTTATACATGTATAGTGTTATATACTTATTTTACACATGTATAGTGTTATATACTTGTGTTATATATACATGTATATTGTTATATACTTGTGTTATATATACATGTATAGTGTTATATAATGATGTTATATAAACATGTATAGTGTTATATACTCGTTTTATACATGTATAGTGTCATATAATGATGTTATATAAACATGTATAGTGTTATATAATCATTGTATACATGAATAGTGTTATATAATGATGTTATATAAACATGTATAGTGTTATATACTTGTTTTATACATGTATAGTGTCATATAATGATGTTATATAAACATGTATAGTGTTATATAATGATGTTATATAAACATGTAGTGTTATATACTTATATATATTTACATAGTGTTGCACACTCACTTTTTGTATACCAGGATGCCATGAATATAAGTCTACGTATTCCTTGTTTTCTCATGGCAGATACGATATGTTTAGCAGAATCTGTATAAAATGTGATTGTCCATAAACTGAAGAAACTCGGTGCACACCCAAGACATGATAACACGGCATCCTGACCTTCAAAATGTGGAGATAACGAATCCGCATCAAATATATTTGCTGTAACAACCTGTAACAAAAAGTGTAATTGTCTTAAATAGGATTACAAGATTTTTTAACTCACATCTGAATTGTGGAAACAAGTTGTAACAAGTATGATATTTGTGATGCACAGTCACAGATTAATCACACAATGGAAACCAAGACATACATAATTATGGATTGACCTAGTACAACTTAAAGTCCCATAATCATATAAATTTATCGGTCGTAATAGTTTCTATTTGTTCTATAACAGAGGAATCCGGTGTGTTTTCCTCCCCTGCATACTTTATATTATAGCAAGAAAAAATGTTTCCAAAACCACTATCATATTTTTTATTGATCATTGAAAAAAACACTATTTATAGAATAGCTATGTTTTCCCGCAGTCATATTATGCACACAGCATGAAGTGACGTCATGCGCTCTATATATTTCAAGTTTACAAAAGCAAAATTCACAGCGAAATGAGTGTTTTTAGAAGAAAATGGGCTTGTTTCGTCAGTAATAATTATCCTGGGATAATATCAGCAATTGTTTGTTTTCTGCATATATTTTTTATAGCAAAAAGCTGATGGGTCTTTAATAAATGACTGTTCGTGACTGTGATATATATATTTTATTTGAATTCATTTATGAAATCAGGCAACTGGAAAATCGAATAAATAGGGCTGAGGTGGACCATGCAAACCTTGCAGTGGTGTGGTCATCTGCTTACAATAGTAACGTAGTGTCAGGGGCAGGTAACTCTAGACAAAACGTGTAGAAGAGCAGGTAGGTGGACGTATACGTCACTTCAGAAATCTCTTGAGTTATTGTATGACATTCAGAAGGTTAATTTAAGGTTAAACTAGTCCTTGACCATTGTAGTATATCATACAAATATAATAAGTCAGGCTTTTAACTGGTCGAAATCTATCACGCGTAGCGTTTGATATTGATGAAGAATATTACATAAAAAATCAGATAAATTAAGGTCGATTTAAGTAACAAAGGGTTATCAAAACAGGTGAAATAACACAAAATGAACATGGTCACCTTAAGGTGAGGGGTGTTTAAGGTCTACCATTCTCAACTTGTGTACGTGTATATACCCTCGTACTATAATATATAGATGAGTCAACAATCGCTGGTATATAAATTATCGCATTTATAATTTGTTCAACATCTATGTAAAGACTTTATTGATACCTGCTTGAAGATCGTCATGTTTATAGAAACGTGATTATATGAACACTCATTTACATAATATTCAGCTTATTTATGACAATGAAGTCTGTGGTTTCTGTCCAGTTAAGAATATTTAAAACGTGCACTTAAGAATAATTCACTGTTTAAAGTATCATTATGGTAGAGCACTTTTCTAACAATTTCGTGATACAAAGTTCATTATTAAATTTTATTTTTTGTGTCAGAAACCATTCCAACACATGAAATTACGCGCTCAGTTTGCAAAATGTTTCGTACTTAACAAAATGTACCAGGCTGTGCGCCAGTCTACCTTATAGAATGTCCCTGATAACATTTATAAGGCTTAGATATCACAATATGTACATGTTTACATTCCTCTCACACTTAAATATGGGTTCGGGCCGAGTGATTGAAGTTACGTTTATAGTAAACATTATATATATATATATATATTTGTACAAACAAACAAGTCATTATACATCATTATATAAACGTGCGACCGTGAAAAATACGCGAAAACGAACTGCTCCCTCTACAACAACTATACCTCTCTTCAGTGACACTACTAATTAACTCTCTTTAACAACCAATTTACTTGTCTCCGTAAAATGTTGCTTAGCGAGGGGTACTTAAAACTGTATCGCCCCTCCCCCAAACACAGAGACACGTACCAACTATACAGGTAAGTATAAGGAATGTTAGAGAGGATCAAGTCAAACGTACTGGTTAAGTAAAGTAATAATTTAAGTATACATGTACATGAATTGTACGTAATGTCTTCGACAACGATTACTGTACGCTAATTTTAATGTGACAATTCGTTACAAAAATACTTCAGTACTTCTTTTTTCATATCCACGTTCAATTGTTTACATATTTTACAAGTAATCGTATAGAATAATATAAACCAGAGTTTCAACATTATATTTTAATCAATTGTAGATTCCCTGTGTAATCATGCATAATCTATAATTCTATATCCTACCTTAAGATTGTCATTTTCATCCGTAATCTTATCCGGGTTACGAACTATCGCCGTGACCTGGTGACCCCTTTTCAATGCCTCCTTCAAAACGTGTAGTCCAGACGGCCCCGTGGCCCCTAAAAGTGCTATTTTCATATTGAGTATCCTAGCTGTGTAATGTTATTATATTGTACGCTAGTTTATACGTGTTTACTATATTTATACGCTACACGAACACTCCTCACAGCCAATCAATACGAGTGTTGCCGAGAGAAAACGTGCTTAACTTCACGACATACAGCTACTGTATGTATACAGCTTGTGATAATAAATCAACAAATACTTCCAGTTATTTCATCACAATCTTCCAGATTTAAGCTGTCACATTGCTTTGACACGATATCAGGCCATCTTTAAAATATTGTGTTTGCGGTAACGCTACCTAATCACCAAAAAGGTCACTATCCAACCATTTTTGACCTCTCGGGCATTAATTCTAAATATAAAAAATAACATTCTGACATGTATTTTGAGTTCAATATAAAAATTAGATTGTACAAAAATATTTCACACCTACCTGTCCACTAAAATATCTCTGGGTAAGGTCACCGCAAACAAACATATTTTATAAAGGATAGCCTCACGACATCCCTGAATATACGTACGCTCTAAACTGTATAAAAATTAAATGTTACGTATAATCAGGAACTTTGTCATTATTGTAAGGCTTAACAACAATAAAGGTTTGATTCTTGTTACTCCAAAAGGCCCGATCTTTTACCAACAACCCTCGACTTTTTATTTGGACCGAGGAACAGAACAGCCACCCTCTCCACACGCTTCCAAGAGCCAATGAAAAACCCGACCTGTATACCTACTTAATTTTAATGAACATTTAACCCAAAACAAACCCTTTTTAGGCTTTACAAATAAACGATGCGTCCTACGGATGCAAACCGCTTAAATCAGTACAGACAAGGACTTGTTTACATGTATAAGAAATATAAGTAATGGAGTCTTTTACATAGAAATTACCCAATTTTTTATATTTATAATTTATATATTTTGTACCACACATAATACTAATAGTAATTTAGGTATACTTTGATTTATGCAATTACAATGCATAACGTGAGTTCATTTATTCATCTGCAGTAAAATAATATGTATAAATATATCGGAAGCATACAACGGTTTAATATCTAAGGGAGGTAATCCAAATAAGAATATTGACTTTTGAACGACAAAAAGATTTTCCCACGGTCCCCAGACACTTATTTCAGTTATTTCTCTTATATTAGTATACCCCTATTAAATAACGTTTGATAATTTGATTAAGGTATTAATAAGGATGTTAACTTATGAATTTGAACTTTGAAACCCAAAGAGTAAAGCCACAAGCTAATTTCTTGGTTTTGAATAAGGGAGATAATTTGAACGTATGCAGATGCTGATTTCAAGGCATTTTCTCCGTAATAAAAATATTCTATATGTTTCTACAAATTTATTCATTGGTATTTATCTAAATAAATTATGGATATTAATTGTATATGTTTAAAGAATAAACAAAGACAGAAATAAATCCAAAATCTTGATATTGATTTTGTGATTAATCATGGCTGAAAATCACCTTACACATTGTATAAAATTTTTTTTATCAATTTGACATGTACATCTCTAATATATCTCTAACGATTATATTCACACAATCTAGTCATATGGTCAACTCTAAAGTTAAAATATAACTGATTTTTTTAAATTCATCAATTTACAATGATGTACATAATATTTTTTTAAATATAATTTCATAAAAAGTTGATATTAAAACAACAAATTATAATGGATTCAGCAATCTTTTGAATAACAAAGTCTGGTAAACACAAGAATACTAAACCGAACAAATAAATGCATACATATATTTAAATGATTTAAGGTTTGCTTTTATTCTAGAGAACTGCATTAATTGTCAAAAGGTTTTATCTATGTAAGTTAATAAATTAACACAAAGGAGGAAAATCCTTTTATAAAGACTAAAGAAAATATAGCTGCACCACTATTTCTAATGATAATAAAACCAAAAGATGTTGGTCATTTTAGTATACTGTGTTTTTTTTATTTAAATATTTATGGATTAAAACACATTTTAAGGTTAAATATCAAGTTAAGTTCCTACCTATAGTAGGAATTTGCCGTAACCCTGCATGAACTCGAATTTTATGCTAAAGGAGTAAAGAATTAGTATTTAGATCCAACCATCCAAATGTAAAAAGTTTTAAATTAATACCGTGAATTGTTGTTTTATTATTTAAGACTTGTATAAAATTCAACCACAAATAACTAATATCTTTTTAACCAGTGCCTGTACATAATCCTCAATGTAATGAGGGAGTGCAGTTTGAAGAAGAAGAAGAAATACTAATGTACATTTGTATTTGTAAATTGATAAGCATGGAAATACATACTGTATATACATGTAGTTGTAAAAATATAAACATATTTTTTGCAACTTTTAACAATTTTAAAATAAAGTAACATTATTTACACCATGATCAGTAATTATTTAAAACAATAAATGACATATATCCTGAAGGGAGGCTTATGAAGAATTCAATTACGGAGAAAATGCCTTGAAATTACCATCTACTTACATTGAAATTATCTCCCTTATTAAAAACCAGGAAACTGGCTTGTGGATTTATTTTTTTAGTTTTCAGCTTCAAATTCAAAAGTTAACATTCTTATATATACCTTTATTAAATCATCAAACTTTATATAATAGCGGTATAATGTTATAAGAAATACAAGATAGAAATATGTCTGAGGACCGTGGGAAAATATTTTTTGGGTTCAAGAGTCAATTTTTTAATTTGGATTACCTCCCTTAGATATAAAAATCGAAGAGAACGAAGTAAAATACTAAAATTGGTATTTCTTTAGATTATTTCTCTGTTTTCATTATACCCCTGTTGTATATAGCTTAGTGGTATAATTAAGCAATTGATAAGGATGTTTATATCTGAATTTGAAGCTTGAACCTAAAAATAAGGCTGCATACAATCATGTTTTGGTTTTGATATGTTGAAATCTGAATGCAATAAAAGCTTCTAGTTACCTGACCGACCAAAACTTTCCCCAGCAAACCTAGACCTTTTATTTGGCCTTACCAACCAACAATAAAACAGCTCCAACCTATCTACCCTGTTTTTAAAGAGCGTGTAGCCAGAAACATTTTAGGCCAACTTTCCAAAGTATCTTTGTAACGTTGCTGAGAGAGGTCCATTATCCAACATAATGTGTGTAACACTACTGGGAGATGTCCATTTTCTTACCTTATGTGTGTATCACAGCTGGGAGAGGTCCATTTTCTTACCTAATGTGTGTATCACAGCTGGGAGAGGTCCATTTTCTTACCTAATGTGTGTATCACAGCTGGGAGATGTCCATTTTCTTACCTAATGTGTGTATCACAGCTGGGAGAGGTCCATTTTCTTACCTAATGTGTGTATCACAGCTGGGAGAGGTCCATTTTCTTACCTAATGTGTGTATCACAGCTGGGAGAGGTCCATTTTCTTACCTAATGTGTGTATCACAGCTGGGAGATGTCCATTTTCTTACCTAATGTGTGTATCACAGCTGGGAGAGGTCCATTTTCTTACCTAATGTGTGTATCACAGCTGGGAGAGGTCCATTTTCTTACCTAATGTGTGTATCACAGCTGGGAGAGGTTCATTTTCTTACCTAATGTGTGTATCACAGCTGGGAGAGGTCCATTTTCTTACCTAATGTGTGTATCACAGCTGGGAGAGGTTCATTTTCTTACCTAATGTGTGTATCACAGCTGGGAGAGGTCCATTTTCTTACCTAACATGCTAATGTGTGTATCACAGCTGGCAGAGGTCTACTATCCGACATCATGTGTGTATCACAGCTGGGAGAGGCCCATTATTCAACGTAATGTGTGTATCACAACTGGCACAGGCCTACTATCCGACATAATGTGTGTATCACAGCTGGGAGAGGCCCATTATTCAACATAATGTGTGTATCACAACTGGGAGACATGTGGCATACAATGATATATCTTTAGTTATAATGTCATGCAAAAGACATTATCCCTCGTCTCTCTTCAACCTTCCCTCTCCAGATAAATATAATTAATGTGATTGTATAATATCATTATGTGATTGTATAATATCATTATGTGATTGTATAATATCATTATGTGATTGTAAAATATAACATACCATTGTGTGATTGTATAATATTATTATGTGATTGTATAATTTAACATACCATTATGTGATTGTATAATATGACATACCATTATGTGATTGTATAATTTAACATACCATTATGTAATTGTATAATATAACATACCATTATATGATTTTATAATATCATTATATGATTGTATAATATGACATACCATTATGTGATTGTATAATATCATTATGTGATTGTATGATTTAACATACCATTATGTGATTGTATAATATCATTATGTGATTGTATGATTTAACATACCATTATGTGATTGTATAATATAACATACCATTATATGATTTTATAATATCATTATATGATTGTATAATATGACATACCATTATGTGATTGTATAATATCATTATGTGATTGTATGATTTAACATACCATTATGTGATTGTATAATATCATTATGTGATTGTATGATTTAACATACCATTATGTGATTGTATAATATCATTATGTGATTGTATGATTTAACATACCATTATGTGATTGTATAATATAACATACCATTATATGATTTTATAATATCATTATATGATTGTATAATATGACATACCATTATGTGATTGTATAATATCATTATGTGATTGTATGATATAACATTATGTGATTGTATAATTTAACATACTATTATGTGATTGTATAATATGACATACCATTATGTGATTGTATAATATCATTATGTGATTGTATGATATATCATTATGTGATTGTATAATTTAACATACCATTATGTGATTGTATAATATAACATACCATTATGTGATTGTACAATATCATTATGTGATTGTATAATTTAACATACCATTTTGGATTGTATCATATGACATACCATTATGTGATTGTATAATATCATTATGTGATTGTATAATATTATTATGTGATTGTATAATATGACATATTATTATGTGATTGTATAATATGACATATTATTATGTGATTGTATAATATGACATACCATTATGTGATTGTATAATATCATAATGTGATTGTATAATTTAACATACCATTATGTAATTGTATAATTTAACATACCATTATGTGATTGTATAATTTAACATACCATTATGTGATTGTATAATATGACATATCATTATGTGATTGTATAATATTATTATGTGATTGTATAATATGACATATCATTATGTGATTGTATAATATAACATACCATTATGTGATTGTATAATATCATTATGTGATTGTATAATTTAACATACCATTATGTGATTGTATAATATGACATACCATTATGTGATTGTATAATATGACATACCATTATGTGATTGTATAATATAACATACCATTATGTGATTGTATAATATCATTATGTGATTGTATAATTTAACATACCATTATGTGATTGTATAATATCATTATGTGATTGTATAATTTAACATACCATTATGTGATTGTATAATATGACATACCATTATGTGATTGTATAATTTAACATACCATTATGTGATTGTATAATACCATTATGTGATTGTATAATACCATTATGTGATTGTATAATATCATTATGTGATTGTATAATTTAACATACCATTTTGTGATTGTATAATATGACATACCATTATGTGATTGTATGATATAATTATGTGATTGTATAATACCATTATGTGATTGTATAATATAACAAACAATTATGTGATTGTATAATATTATTATGTGATTGTATAATTTAACATACCATTATGTGATTGTATAATTTAACATACCATAATGTGATTGTATAATATAACATACCATTATGTGATTGTACAATATCATTATGTGATTGTATAATTTAACATACCATTTTGGATTGTATCATATGACATACCATTGTGTGATTGTATAATATCATTATGTGATTGTATAATATTATTATGTGATTGTATAATATGACATATTATTATGTGATTGTATAATATGACATACCATTATGTGATTGTATAATATCATAATGTGATTGTATAATTTAACATACCATTATGTAATTGTATAATTTAACATACCATTATGTGATTGTATAATTTAACATACCATTATGTGATTGTATAATATGACATATCATTATGTGATTGTATAATATGACATATCATTATGTGATTGTATAATATTATTATGTGATTGTATAATATGACATATCATTATGTGATTGTATAATATAACATACCATTATGTGATTGTATAATATCATTATGTGATTGTATAATTTAACATACCATTATGTGATTGTATAATATGACATACCATTATGTGATTGTATAATATGACATACCATTATGTGATTGTATAATATGACATATCATTATGTGATTGTATAATATAACATACCATTATGTGATTGTATAATATGACATACCATTATGTGATTGTATAATATTATTATGTGATTGTATAATATGACATATCATTATGTGATTGTATAATATAACATACCATTATGTGATTGTATAATATCATTATGTGATTGTATAATATGACATATCATTATGTGATTGTATAATATAACATACCATTATGTGATTGTATAATATGACATACCATTATGTGATTGTATAATATTATTATGTGATTGTATAATATAACATACCATTATGTGATTGTATAATATGACATACCATTATGTGATTGTATAATATAACATACCATTATGTGATTGTATAATATAACATACCATTATGTGATTGTATAATATGACATACCATTATGTGATTGTATAATATGACATACCATTATGTGATTGTATAATATGACATATCATTATGTGATTGTATAATATAACATACCATTATGTGATTGTATAATATAACATACCATTATGTGATTGTATAATATTATTATGTGATTGTATAATATGACATATCATTATGTGATTGTATAATATAACATACCATTATGTGATTGTATAATATCATTATGTGATTGTATAATTTAACATACCATTATGTAATTGTATAATTTAACATACCATTATGTGATTGTATAATTTAACATACCATTATGTGATTGTATAATATGACATATCATTATGTGATTGTATAATATAACATACCATTATGTGATTGTATAATTTAGCATACCATTATGTGATTGTATAATATGACATACCATTATGTGATTGTATAATTTAACATACCATTATGTGATTGTATAATATCATTATGTGATTGTATAATATCATTATGTGATTGTATAATTGAACATACCATTTTGTGATTGTATAATATGACATACCATTATGTGATTGTATGATATAATTATGTGATTGTATAATACCATTATGTGATTGTATAATATAACAAACAATTATGTGATTGTATAATATTATTATGTGATTGTATAATTTAACATACCATTATGGGATTGTATAATTTAACATACCATTATGTGATTGTATAACATACCTTTATGCAATTGTATAACTTACCATTATATGATATAAAATTCTATTATGTGGTTGTATAACATACCATTATGTGATTGTATTAGGTAGCATGATGTGTCTCATGTACCTCATCAAACTTGTGTTTACTTAACAGTGATGGTGGTACAAAATAAATAATCCACCTTGGTAAGAGCTTGTTTTCCCATGGAACAGTAACTTTGAATTACTTGGAAAAGATAGTTCTGTCTAGACAGTAAATAAAAACAACAGCAATAATTATGTAAATACTTTTATTACATAACACAAACCACTTTGGGATTATACTTTCAGCAGAACCAAGTACATTAAACATACATTCAAATATAAGTCAGACTAGGGAATTCCTTCAATAAACATGAACATAAAAGCAAAACAAAGACAAGTAAATGTACAGAATGTGAACACTGCTTAGTGTGATAGTGAATAGAAATCAAAGTGAAGGTAAATTGAGATTAAATGAAATGAAAACAATCACATGTTTCTATAGATATGAATGGTAAACTTTGTTCCTTAGCATAGAATGGTAAAGTATGTATGTTTCACATGGAATGGTAAAGGATGTATGTTTATAATGGAATGGTAAAGGATGCATTTTCACATGGAATGGTAAAGAATGAAATTTTCACATGGAATGGTAAAGGATGCATTTTTGCACATGGAATGGTAAAGGAAGTATGTTTATAATGGAATGTTAAATGATGTATATTTCACATGGAATGGTAAAGGATGCATTTTCACATGGAATGGTAAAGAATGCATTTTTCACATGAATTGGTAAAGGAAGTATGTTTATAATGGAATGGTAAACGATGTATATTTCACATGGAATGGTAAAGGATGCATTTTTCACATGAAATGGTAAAGGAAGTATGTTTATCATGGAATGGTAAATGATGTATTTTTCACATTTAATGGTAAAGGATGCATTTTTCACATGAAATGGTAAAGGAAATATATTTATAATGCAATGGTAAAGGATGCACTTTCACATGGAATGGTAAAGGAAGTATGTTTCATACTGATTTGTAATGGAAGTTACTTTAGAATGGATTGGTAGAGGAAGTTACTTTAGAATGGAATGGTAGAGGAAGTTACTTTAGAATGGAAAGGTAGAGGAAGTTACTTTAGAATGGAATGGTAGAGGAAGTTACTTTAGAATGGAAAGGTAGAGGATGTTACTTTAGAATGGAAAGGTAAAGGAAGTTACTTTAGAATGGATTGGTAGAGGAAGTTACTTTAGAATGGAAAGGTAGAGGAAGTTACTTTAGAATGGAATGGTAGAGGAAGTTACTTTAGAATGGAAAGGTAAAGGATGTTACTTTAGAATGGAAAGGTAGAGGATGTTACTTTAGAATGGAAAGGTAGAGGAAGTTACTTTAGAATGGAAAGGTAAAGGATGTTACTTTAGAATGGAATGGTAGAGGAAGTTACTTTAGAATGGAAAGGTAGAGGAAGTTTCTTTAGAATGGAAAGGTAGAGGAAGTTACTTTAGAATGGAAAGGTAAAGGATGTTACTTTAGAATGGAAAGGTAGAGGAAGTTACTTTAGAATGGAAAGGTAAAGGATGTTACTTTAGAATGGAAAGGTAGAGGAAGTTACTTTAGAATGGAAAGGTAAAGGATGTTACTTTAGAATGGAAAGGTAAAGGATGTATATTCAAATGGAATGGTAAACACAGAAAGAATAAAATAAAATGATGCATGTTTATCAACCACAAGAGAATATTCTGTTTCCACCGTTTGCAGAATTAAACAACATAGAAATATTATCTTAGAAAGAGGGTTGTGTTAGATTAACTAAATCAATACAAACTTCTGCAGTAAACGGCAGAACATGATTCCAAGACATTACCAAACCCCCTATATATACTTCACATAAATGTTTCTTGTCTGGACTTATTCATTGGTTAGTGAATACAGTTAACATTTAAATGTATCTAACATACTTGATTGATTGTTATAGAACAGGAAGTTGAAAGATTCTACCTAGACTAGTAATCTTCCCCTATAGTACATGTACCAATTATAACACATGTGAGTAAATCAATAAAAATATCAATAAAAGATTTAACAAGAGTGCCAGGTCACAAAATACGCCCGTCAAGGGGCATAACTCGGAAGTGTATGGGCTGATTGGGCTGGTTATCTTTAACTTAATGAGATCTCATGGCCATTAACATTTCCCTGAAGTTTGGTGAGGATTCGAATAAAACTGCTTGAACTAGAGAGCGGACACCGTCGTGGACTCTGCCTGCCTGTCCACCAGCCAGCCAACCTGCTTGAAGTGGGTGCTCCCATAATACTACCCGTTTTTCAAATGCATTAAAAATGTTACATTTTGTGACAATTTCTATATGATTATTAAAATCAGTACATGATAGATAAGTTAGTCTAGGTTACAAACCCACTGGTTAATATCATTGTTACATTATCTGTGAACCTTTCTCATTTATTTAGCTTCTCTTTTTAGAGAACCCTATAGGAATAGCATAAAATATTATGAAAATAATAAAATACTATACACTGCATAGGAATATCATAAATGGTTCAGGGAATATCATACCCTGTCTGAAAATCATTTACTGATTATAGTAATTAACAAGAGGGCCAAGTGGCCATGCAATGCTCACCTGAGATACGAGTTATGGCAATACCACTTTTGAATTTGATCTAAATTTGTGCTGCCGGCCAGTAAAAGATATCTAAGCTCTAAACCTTGTGCTTTTAAACAAGAATCTTTTTTATATTTTCCTATATAAATCTATATAAAACATTTAAACCCTTGGGCGGGGCCAACTATGACCCCCCAGGAACATTATTTTAACAATTTTGTTAGAGGGTCTCTAGATGTTGCTCCATGCCAAATATATAAGCTCCAAATTTTGTGCTTTGAGACAACTAGTATTTTCTTAAATTTTCCTATATAAATCCGTATAAACATGTGACCAATTATTTCCACAGTGACATTATTAAGACAAAAAGTTTTTTAAGTTTTTCACTTTGGTTGCCATGAAAAACAGAGTTCTGCATGGAATGATGTTCTTTCAGCAACTTTTGTAAAGGACCATCCATAGATCATCCTGTAAAGTTTCTTCAAATTTGAAACAGCCATTTCAAAGGAGAAGTCATTAATTTTGAAAATTGTGGACACATAACGGACAAAATAGCATACTCATACCTCACCCTGAGCTTTGCTCAGGTGAGCTAATAAACGATTATGAGATGCACAATGACTGTTATGGGAATGTCATTACTGACATGGGAATGTCATAAGTCAAAACAGTATGGGAATATGATTAAATGTTAAAAGGGTATTATAAACTGTTGAGATGATATTTTACTGATGTATGGGAATCTAATGTACTGTATGGGAATATCCTGAACGGAAAATGAAGATCATGAAATGATATGGGAATATCACAAACTACCTGTAATATGGGAATATCATAAACTGTATAGGAATATCATAAGCTGACTGTAGTTCATCATTACTGATATAAAAATATCATAAGCTGGTAATGACATATTCTTGGCCTAAATCCTAAATATAAAAGCAAAAACTGGTATTTATATAACAGAAAAAAGATATAAAGTTTTACAGAAACCTTAACCAAAGTTCCTAGTTAATAATAGCCTGATACAGCTTCCAACATGTATGATACAGCATCCAACATGTATGATACAGCTTCCAACATGTATGATACAGTTTGAACATGTATGATACAGTTTCGAATATGTATGATACAGCTTCCAACATGTATGATACAATTTCCAACATGTATGATACAGTTTCCAACATGTATGATACAGTTTCCAACATGTATGATACAGATTCCAACATGTATGATACAGTTTCCAACATGTATGATACAGCATCCAACATGTATGATACAGCATCCAACACCAGCAATAAAATGTATGTACTTAATGCGAATGACCAAAGACGCAGAGCTAAGTGTGGACACATAAAATGGATAAAACAACATCATACAATTGATGTAGATTCCTAGCAAAAATTCATCATAATTTCTGTTGTTCAACAATTTAGCACCAATATAAATGTTATAAACTCTACTGCATTAATATTTTCTTTATGAACCAAAGGTGAATTAATGTATGTTTGTTCACAGGTTTATCTATCATTGTGAACAGAAGAATGAGACATAATATCTTATGACTAGCATGGATAAAGTTTCTGATAGTTAATTTTAACATTCAGTTCCACAGTTTATATCTGTGAGACATTTAATATCATATATGATTGACATAGACCTAATGCACTAACTGAGAACAATTTAAAAAAATACACATATTGTAAAATAAATGCATTCAGAAACAACTGATTTGTTTTATTGTTCAATGAGAAAGGATAACTGCACACATAACTAAACCTAATTTTATACAAATTGTATGACTATAAGTCACGTCATAAAAATTATTTTATCAATTGTAATAAATATTGAAAATAGACATCATTGTTAATATTGATATAAATGAAATACATTAATTTATAACAATTTTTGTAAAACAAGCTGATGTCCTACGACTGTGATATTGATTAGACAATTCGCAAACATATCAATATCAATGAATTCGATACAAATACATGTAATATTTAATTAAATGTTTATATAGAAACTTGATAAATAAATCTACCAATTATAATCTTTAAACTACAAAAAAATCAAATAAACTGTTTCTACATTTAAATTCATGTTTACGTTCAACAAAAAATAAATTAAAAGACTTTACCATTAAAGGGGCATACCCTACAACTTGGTGCATTTAGAATTAAGGCAAAATGATGATAAATTAGAAGCTTGTAAAGAAAAAAGCCGACGAAGAAAGTTTTAGCCAAAAATTCATCCAATTAAAAATAAAATCATAAAAAATATGTATTTGTGATACATACATTTAGTCATGGAAATTTTTGGGTAGAAGTGATTTATTATTCATAGCTATGTTGTTTGCGGCTAGTACCTAAACTAGTCATTTTATGACCCATGTTCTTCTTGCAATTATCCATAATATATTGTTTTACATATACATCTAACACATTTTTACACTTTCACAGAATGTTTATCAGTTGTAGGGTATGCCCCTTTAAATATATAGAATAACATAAACACAAACATTTTACATAGTGATCAGTCACGAAACTAGAAATGTGTCTGGAGGACAGGAATGGCCCTGCAGAGTGCTAAGTCAAAAGGAGACTTAACTCCTGTGAAAATACTTGGGATTTTAACAGAAATCCATCTTGACCTGAATTTTATTATTATACACCTTCATGTAAAATATGAAACCAATCCATGAAATATTTCTTGAGTTATTGTTTGGAAACCAAAATTAGAACAGACTGACAGAAGGACAGACATATGGATTGGAGCAACACTTTAAAGTCCCTGAATGAAAAAGATGTTTTTTTCATGACATGTGCATCTCAAAAATGAAACCATTTTATGACTAACCTAACAAGACACCAAACATTTACAGTCCCTGGCCTTCAGCAGTTGATTAATGATAATACATGTATAAGCAACATAATACTTCTAGTCTTATTCAGCATTAACAAATATATCGAGGGCTCAACGCAACACTGTCGTAACTTGTTCTTATTTCAATATAAGTTATGACAATGGTGCGCTGAGCCCTCAATATACTCCAGGTATTTAATGACGAGATCTAGCACTTATATCCACATTTTGTAGAAACAAATTTAATACACCCTATTATATGATATGTTTCACATATAGTGTACAATAACATAGCGAGGGCTCAGCGCAACACTGTCATAAGTTGTTCTTATTTCAATATGAGTTAAGACACTGTTGCGTTGAACACTCGATATACAAAACATATATGAACACACTTCTATCTTGTCAATTACAAATCAACTTGGAAATATATAACTCTGTAGCAGACAGTTTACACCAAACATGTAGTACAGTTTTATACATTTCTGCATATATACAGATAAAGAGAAAGTAAACGATAAAATTATAATACAAATAAAATGTGTTTATATAAATATTGACTACATCAAGATAAACAAGTAAAGGCGCCTAAATTAATTTTTTTTTATAAAACAACTATGATAAATAAAACATTGATAATATAATTATAAACAAAACTAACAATTGAAATAAAAACTATAAACTGTATTTTAACATAACTAATAGAAAATAAATAATAAGATCACACAAATAGGATTGTTTTAAGAATGAATATAAATAAATACATAAACAAATTTATCTTACTGCAAAATAAACTTAAAGCCACAATAATCTTCAGGAACGGTATATTGTTATCATTTGATAATCGAAAATCTGTGGTACAGAATTGTAAAATGGTTCAAATAAAACAGAATGCCATATTAAAACATAAGAATACTTCTAATGAATAATCTTGAATGAAAAATTTACTTTTTAAGATAAAACTGTTCACTAAATGTATTCCAACCGATGCTTTGTCAGTGATATTGTTGTGAATTTTCCTTGAGTTTTCCGACAATCAAAGGATGGATAGCACACATATACAATGATGTAATACATTTATTGTTGAAGTTTATACAATGTGTCAATCTCAGTGTGACGTCACTGATATGTGCGCAGTTCTGATAATTTACGAGGTGCTTTTTGGAAATGTTCACTATTTTACAACAATAATTATTGTAAACAATGGAGCATTTAACTTCCAATCAAAATACTAAATGCCATTTTGTGGCTATTTTTTCTATATAAGATATATTGTGGCTTTAAGCATTTGCATACAACATTCATTAGTTGTTATGTTTTAAAGTAACATTTCAAATTCATGTAAAGTATGACAAAGTTGATAAAAAGCAAAGATATAAGATACAAATCTATACTGACAGGTTAACTAGATACAAGCACATGTTGATAAAAGAAACCCCAGTTTTATAAACACACATATTGAAAAACTAACCGTATGATAAATTTTTAAGCTACCTATTGATTAATACAACCTGTATCCATGACGATATTTTGGTATGAAATATAAATTATGTAATAATACCATTACCATAAATATTGATAATGAACTCAAATAAAATATACCACTCTATATATCTAGCAATAACAAAACCCATGCATATCACAAATGTTTGCCAAAATATTAAAATTACATCATAAAATATTTTATGTAAAATTGAAAACATAATTCAGAAAATACTGAAAATTACTATATGAAAATAGGCCATGTTAAAAAATTGATCAAAATTCAGTATGGCCTAAAACATTGGTTAGTTTCTGGTTAAATGCTCATAAAATATATCGTAGATAGGTTGGGGCTTGTTCTGATCGCTTTAAGTATGTGGAAAGGTAAAATCAGTGAGAAAGTGCATCTACTTTCTTCAGGCCAAACAAAAAATTGAGGGTCGCTGGGAAAAATTAGGGTCGGCTGGGTAACAAGAAACAAACATTTTTTTACACATAAGGCTTTAATCAGGATTTCGTATCTTGCCATTTTAAATATTGTTAAAAGTACAGCAGCTCCGCAGAAAAATTTATCAAAGAAAAAAAAAATGGTAACCTAAAGTTTTTAGAAGTTTCATTGTTGAGTTAATGTTAGAACAAAATAAAAAATAATGAAAAAAAAACATGCATAAATTAATGTGATAATTTAAGACTATTTCAATGCACTGCTAGAATTATGACTAAAGCTACAAATTTAATAACAAGCAGTTATAAGAGATTGGATGGCACTTGTGTATATATTTTTTGTATACATATGTAAATGACATGGCAATGACGTAAGTAAAAATACTCTACTTAGTTACAATTTATATCACCCAACCCAAATATACAGTAACAAAGTCACAAGACAACTTATGGTGGTCCCATCACACTCATATTAGCATTAAACAGCAAGAAGCCATTTTGGAACATTGCCAAAATTTGTATGTTTTCAGATCTTTCCCTATGAAATTAAGAAAATGTGAAGAAACCATGTTTTGTTAAATTTTACCTTGTGAAGACAACAACATAGGAATTTAGAATACAGTCAAACCTGTGATCAAAGGCCATTCTGGGAAAGACAAAATGTGGCCTATATGGACAGGTGACCTTTATTCAGAGGTCATTTTTGTTCTTAATAATCAATGAAATTTAAAAAAAATGGCCTTTATACAGAGGATAGCCTTTATTTGGAGATGGCCGCTAACATAGGTTCTGTCAATTAACAATTTATATTATTAGATGATGCTAACACTGTTTATTGACCTTGCATTGAAATTGCATGATGAAGCTGTGATTATCTTCCTGGAGATTTCTAGTAAGATTTTAAATAATAAATATGGAAAGTTAAAGCAATCCTAAAATAGCACGGGAATACAAGTATATATACATGTAGTATCAAGAATATAGTAAAGATAAACATTAACCATAAAATACTATCAATGATGTAACATCGTCAAACACGATTTGTTCCTCGTCACAAGCTGCTAGTCTAACGATAAATATGGCCACACTTTTAACCAGTACTGAAATACACCAAAAATAACAACAGAATGAAAACTTGTTACATCATCATTCACAAATATCTCAAACAAAATGTGGCACAGAGTGTTTACACATGCTTTCAGTGGTTTAAAATAGTGGACATAACGTATTGATAAGTATACATAACTATATGTTTATATTCAAACTGGCGAATGTTATCAGCGAAGATGTAATTTTTGTGCATTTTTTTTTTCATGGCAGTAGAGGTTATCTCAGTATCTCTATAAAGATGTTCTGGTAAGAAAACATGTTGCTCCAATTAGTGTTGAAATCATATAATAAATTTATATTTTTTAGAAGTTTAAAGTCCCATAATCAAATAAATTTATCAGGCGTAATAGTTTCTGTTTGTTCAATAACAAAGGAATCCAGGGTGTTTTCCTCCTGGGCATACTTTATAGCAAGAAAAAATGTTTCCAAAACCACTGCAGTATTTTTTCAACATCATTGCAAAAAAATACTATTTATAGAACAGCTAAGTTTTCCCGCAGTCATATTATGCACACGGTATGAAGTGACGTCACGCGCTCTATATATTAGCAAAATTCACAGCAAAATGAAAGTTTTTAGAAGAAAAAGAGCTTGTTTCGTCGGTTATAATTATCCTGGGATAATATCAGCAATTGTTAGTTTTATGCATATATTTTTTATAGCAAAAAGCTAATGGGGCTTTAACAAACGACAATAAGGCCAAGAAACTGTAAACAAGTACACATGACTATATTTTCCAAGCCAATATTTACCTTTATTGAAGCTTTCTGACCTAACACAGCGCATCTTGCCTCAGCACTATATAAAAAACAAAATAAATAAGATAAGACCCCAAGGTTATAAAACATGAGAACGGTCTCTTGAGATCAAATCTCAATTCCATTCTCAAAGTATTCCGGTTTTAAAAGATAGAGCTGATAATTATTTAAATACTGTAGAATCATTAATTTTCGTTGGGTTCAATTTTCGTGGCTATTTCGTGGGGACATAAATTCGTGGATTTTGATTTTTGAAAAGAAATGCCTTATCTCGCATTTGAATTCCTGTGGATTTGATTTTGTGGATGAGTCGGACCCACGAAATTAAATCCCCAATGAAAATTAATGTTTCCATAGTACATATTCAGATAAATTATTCTGTCAGACTTAAGTACCAATAATATAATTATTGTTTTATCATAAATAACTTAAATTAATTTGGATTATACAACAAAAAACACAAATATACGAACTAGTATTATTATTTCATTTGTCTACGTTTCGGCGCAACTAAATAAATAACTTCATAAATAACTTAGGAACATTAAAAGACAAAATGTGAGATCTGAGCTTCAGACCAATCTCAAGTTTTATAACCTCATGGCCAGGTTTTATAATAAACAAACTAGAAAAACATCGATGCTAATTTAGTCAACAGCACATGTTAAAATCCATTATTTTGATAGTGAATTTCAAGAGTAACTATGTTTATAAAAACAGATAGTTGCCATTGATAAAATATGCTCTGATAAGGCAGAGACATAGATAACATGCTATAAGGCTACAGTTTCTTTTTATCTCACCCGCAAAAGAAAGTTGCGTAAAAGTTTGCAAAATTAGTATAGACTGTATCACTGCATAGCAGAATCTCAATCACTCAGACGCTCGTTATTAAATAGTGATCCGCTGACCAGGACGGCCAAACGAAAAAATGACTAGCAGACTGCATGAATGTTTAACTGGTTCCTGTTCCATGTTGCAATGCACGTTGTAAACACAGGGTCAGCCGGAACCAGTTTATACATGGATTTTCCCATTGCCCCAGTGACAACTGAGCAACCGCATTCCACAAGGACACCGCGCTCCAGCACAGCGCCAATAAAAACAATATATTATAAAATCATTGAACATAATCTTGAAAGACTTACACAAAAACTAGTCCCAGATATGTGCCTAACCCAGCCAGTAGATGCCACCAAGCATGAAGCTCAAACATAGGTGAGAATGGACCAGTCAAATCTCGGATAGATCTAAAATCAAACATTACAACTTGATCATCATCTACTGTTTTCTTTCATAGAGGAATATTTGTACGTTATACAGGCAGTCATTTGAAAACTCAGGATTAAGTGTTTTCAAGATTTAGTTCTATCAAAATTCTCACAAATTCAAATTTAAAACTGAACATATACTTGAGGCAATATTGAAACAAAAATGTGCATATTTACTTTGAAATAGTTTCCAACACTCTTTCACAGTCAATAACCAGCCAGTAAGAACACACACACCAAAACAAATTAGGGGACATAACTCAGCAAACATTGACGTAATCTTATGTTTTTTATATAAGGGATGGTAATAGTGAAAGGATCATTCTTAAAAAACCAAAGGAAAACAAGAAGGTCGTTTATTGCTCAATAATCTGATGGATGAAAAAATAGAGGTAAAAATATACCTTAAAATACCACAGAATCCGTTGTCTATATTCCATAAGAAGAAACCAAAACCATATGAAAATACACCAGCTATAAATATCCTTTTATTGCACGTTTTTAGACTCCTGAAAAAGGGCAGAATATTTTATTTTTTAAATTAAAAACATTTTTTATCTCAGGTCACTAAGTTATACCAATATCAATAAACGCATAGCCCAGTTAACTCAGTGGTTGGAGTGTTGGTCTAGTGACCAAGAGGTTGTGAGTTTGATCGCTGGGTGAAGCTCAGACTGTCTGAGACAAATCTGACTGAAGATATTACATCCTAAATTAAATTGCCCTCCATCTCTGAATTATGTGGGGTACTTAGCAGAAGCTTACAGATAATATGTGATAGAGTACTGGTTAAGGCCTGAATAAAGTCCAGGAAAGCTGGTTAGGATATCTGCCTGCCACGATATAGCTCAATAAACTGAAATAATGTGTTAAAAATGGCGTCAAATCTGATGAAATAAATAAACCAATTATTCCAGTGGTTCCCTTCTTTTCCATCCCAGTTAATATGAAGCCAGCTGACAGGTCAGCTTACCAACATAAAAAAAATTAAGCTTTAATGAACTGACAAACAGTGGGAAATGTATGTAACAAGAACTGGTTTACAAGGTGAATAACAAAATATTACCTACCTGACAAGTCTGGCACAGGAGAATACCATACATAAAACCATGATAGCATATGCAATCTGAAAACATAATAATATGACAGGTAATCTGGTGTTCATAAAAAGAAACAGAAAGTAGAAAATAAACTGAGTTAAATATCTTAATGTCCGTCTAATATTTTATAGCATTTGGAAGAAAATCACTAAACACACTTGGTGGATTATTTGGTGGTCTTTTAATGAAGGCTGATTACATAAGAATTAATTGGGTTCTTCCAAGAATGGATTTTTATAAGGTTGATATCTGGAGTGTAATCGCAACAGAAATAAAATAAAAGACCAATGTTTGTTATATACATGTATAAACTATTGACGTTATATGAAATCTATTAAAAATGAGTAGGTAGTTTTTAAACTCAAGACTAAAAACATTCAGATTAATTACCTAACAAACAAACAAACAAATATGACTTTTCACTATCAGGCTTCCTAATGTTCTCCTCCCAAGTTTACTTACACCTCAATGATGGGTAAATAAAACTATAATATGGTAATACAGTACAACCTCTCCAGAGTGACCATCTCTTGAGCAAACGACCTCCCTTCAACAACAGTATGATTTAACTATTAATTTAACCTCTCTAGAGCAGAAACCTCTTGACAACAACATAATTTTGATACTCCTGAAGGGTGTTGCTCTGGAGAGGTTGCACTGTATTCCATAAATTATCTAAATGTTGAACTTACTTGAAAAAACAATGGGATTTTACTATACATATAAATCTGCAAAATAAATAATTCATTGGCTGTTAAACAATGTGAATAGAAATGAATAAAAGAAACACAAGAAAACAATGACCTGGATGAAGTGACGTACACTCAACTTCGGACAGCTGACACGTATACAGCGTATTGAGCTAACTCCATTTTTACCATTTTGAGAAAAAGGCCAACAAACATTCAAAGTTAATTAAAAAGCTTTTTAACGGGGGCTCCCGTCGCTTAAACAAGGGCTCGAGGAGATAGCCCTCTATGAGAAAAATCCAACAATGTAGAAATCTCATAAACTTCAAATTCGCAGATACATGTAGCTGACTATAATATTGATTATTCAGGCGACGATATAACAAATACACAAAAATGGAATCAATTAAGACTTTGAATGAACTTAAACAAAGAATATTCCATGAATACACAGCGGACACTAGTGTTTAGCTTTAGATCACCAAGACTTCCTTTAAAAGCTAATAATATACATGTATTGGTACTTTTACAGGGATTTTCTTTATTATATATAGTTGTAGCCTTGGGAAGGGCGCCTTCTTCCCTCCTTCTTTGTAATTATGCAATTTTCCCAATGTTTCTAATTTACTCCTTGAAAATTCATTGGCCAAATTGGTTTCAGAATCTTTTCTCCAAAAGAGGCTTCAACCTGTCATTTCAGCCCAATTTTAAGGGCTATGGTACCTTACCCAAAACATAAAGAAATCCCCTGTAAAAGTGATGAATTCAGAATAAATTTACCTTAATACAATTTATAAAACTGTTTATTATGAGTTTTTTAAATTGACTTTGACCATAACAGAATAACTGACTGAATATGCCTTGATTTAGACAATGAGACATTTAACATGATAAACATTTTCACTTACAATTGTAACCAATGAGCAATAAGAAAATAATGCTGCCTGAAGTGGAAAATTAGATTTACTTGGTGGTTCTTCAACCATAACTCTGTAACAAAAGGAAACATATGTGCTATAATATATAATAAGTAAAGTATACTTTATATAATTGATCAATAAGTAAAAACATTTGATTATACATGTAGTAACATGACAAATCATATAAACCTGACTGAAGTACAATTCAGAATATCTACAATCTGACTAAAGTACTCGATCTTCCTAACGGCCTCATAGCGTAGCGGGTTTGAGGATACGATGTTTATCAGATTGGCATGTCTATAAATTGTTGTTTAAAAAAGTTGAACAATTAATTACCGTCAAAATTTGTACCAAAATTTTAATGTAAGAATTAATAATTAATGAACAACATACATTTTGTATGTATAAAAATAGAATATTTCACAATTGAAAATTTTTAATAATCAAAAATATGATTAGGCCACACCAATTTAATAACTTGTTCATCGGATTTTTTTTCTGAAAAGAGCAAGCGAGCGAGCGAAATATTTTTATTAATATTATTTTTTACTTTTCCAATTTGACCGAGCGAGCGAGCGAAAAAATAATTTTAATATTTTTTTTATTTTCCTTCTTTCAAAACAAGCGAAAAAAATCTAAAAAGCTTTTCTATTTCAAACAAGCATGTGATCAAGCAAATAAAGAATCTGTATTTTTATTAGTATCAATAACCCTTAGGTTTACCAGTGAAAACACTTTTAATGTCTTTATTCTATTCTTTTTTTATATGAAAATTGATAAATCACCCATAAAGAAACACACAAAAAATAGATTAAACTTACAGAACAATACCATGTATACCATATTCTTGTTACAATTACTAAGATAAAACGACATAATATTGTATACTGGATCTATCACTGGAATGACACTGTACACAACTTGGACACAATATATAACTGTTTAATTTTGGAGACATGTTTTAAAAGAATTTACCCTTAATTCCTATATAAACTAGAACCATGAGTGAAGGATAGACCCACATCAAATATTCTAAGATATCTTCAGTATACTGGTATACTTAAATCTATAGAAATAACAAATAATCTGTGTGAATGTGCCATAAAATTCTGTGTCAAAAGTCACATTTTTAATATTGAATTTAAAAGTTTACTTTGCATGTTAATTTGACTACTGATAACCGATGTCAACGTACTTTAGCCACTCCGTGTACAACTACCGTCTGAACAGTGCTATTCTAAATCGTTCTTTACAATGGGTATCATGGGCTAACGAAAGTTTGTTTAAGTTAACTGGTCAACGTTTCGGTGACATGTCATGTAAACTCAGATTATTTGAAAAGCGAATTTTCGAGAATAGGCGATTTTTACCATGACACCGGCAGTTATTCACCATTGCACCAGTTTCGTTTTCCAAACGGGTTTTAATGTGTGATTTTTCCACACACAACAAATTAAATATTCAGTTTCTGAAGGCTGGGCAAAATCGAAAGAGTCTCGCCGTCACAAACAGTTGGACTAGGCCACGAGCGCTACCATCTTGGGAACTAACGTCACCCATATTCCTATTCCTCGCTACTCATATTTTCTATGGTCTTATCTACGATAATCGACATGTTTCTGATTGTCTATGATATCGCGTGCAATTAACATTCTTCTTAGATTTAAACATTCGGAATTACCGAATAAATTCATTAAAAAATCAGCTACGATATTATTACGGTATCGTAAAGAGAGCCGCATATATAATGGAGCAACACCGTAGAATACAATTTTGTAGTGATAAAATCCGGGACACCGTACCGTTCCGGATTTTTTAAAAAGATGTCGGCACGAGCAAGCGGTCGGAAGCAAAAAACAAAAAATAATATTATTTTTCGAATTTTGATAAAAAGCGAGCGGCAAATCCGATGAACAAGTTATCAAATTGGTGTGGCCTTAATGACATCATAAAAAATGAAATTTTACGAACATTTCATCAGATTTAATGCCATTTTCAACATTATTAGTCCTAACCAGCATCCCAGGACTTCATTTAGGCCTTAACCAGTACTAACCACATTATATCCAGAAGCTACATGTATTGCAAAGTTACCCCACATAATTCAGAGGTAGAGAACAATTTAACATAGGATGTAATATCTTCAGTCGTATTTGTCACAGACAGTGTGAGCCTCGCCCAGGGTTCAAACTCACAACCTCTTGATCAGTAGACCAATGCTCTAACCACTGAGCTAACCAGACAGGCCCAAATTTTATGAACAATACAATGTATCTGGTAAAAAACGACAAGTATACAAACACTTTACTTACACTGCATATATTAAGAAAGCAGATCCCCAAATCATTGGAAGTTCATCAAGTAACTATAAGAAGAAAAGAAGTCCCAGAGTTTATGTACAAATCAAAATAAATACAATGAATGTTAAATGGATGTATCCTGTCAGGACTTCGGAAAGTGAGATTATTCTCAACTCAAAAACATAATTTTAATATACTTAATGTTTTATATGATAAAGTCATGAATAGTGATATTAATGACAGTAAAGTTTGTACTTCAATATCTTATATATATTAATCACTCCTTTGATAATACTGTACACGAGATAGTTAAAAAAATATCATATTCTAAAAAATTGATGTTCATTATAATAACAAGATTGAAGAATATTGTGTGTACAGGTGATTACTGTATCCAGACAAGTAATTAGAATACCTCAAGGTTTATGAAAATGTTCAAATATTGCCTGCAAGTTTCAACAGAATTGAATCTATAAGTACAACAAAAGCTTTACCTCTTAGTCTAACAAACAACGATTTTTACATTATTTATCAACAACTAGAAGGGGGCACACATGATTGTTTTTCATTTGGACCTCAAAGGAGAAGTCAATCTGAAATGACTTAATGAAGAATTTCATGACTTGTACTCTTGCCTTCCATTTATTGATTCCTGCATAATCACATGGAGCTTTCATTAAAATATCTAAAGAGGTTAACAAACTGACAGAAAGATGACCTTATGCACATAATTTGGGATTCAAGGAAAATAGTGTGCAGACTTTAAAAGTTTATTAAGGCAGTTACTAACCTGCATACTGTACAATAACGTCATATGAAAGCACCATGATCCAATACCAACGCCTGAATATGTACAGAAGATTTCATTGTAACAGTTCACAAACACAAAAACTCTACAATCAATATACTCTTCTTTGAGGATTAAAAAAATTCAGATTGCTGCAGGCCTAAAAATCTAGACATAATGGAATAACAGGTTTTTCCCCAGTATTTTGGGAACATGACCTATACCCTTGAGATTGGGAATTTCCAGGATGTTTTGTTAAAAATTGGGAAAATATGTGTGATATGTTTGCAATGTTTATGAGTATACAGACAGACAGTCACTGTCCATAATTGGAAATTACAATCACATGTTCATAACAGTGAAAGATCTCCTGTTTTCAGAGATTTTATTTATTTTTTATATTTTTTTTACATTTGGAAGTTTCAATTGGGAATTTTTGTTTGCGAATTGGGAAAAAAGATATTATTTTCCATTGGGAATATGACCCAATATCAGCTATAAAATTACCTAAAAAAATAACATTAAAATTCAATGATGGTCAGAAAGAAAGAATATTAATAGTGTATGTTCTACTTACTGAGTAGACTTATATGGCAAGCGATTAGTCTGGGTTCAAGGCTCTGTTTGATAAGCAGAAATACCGTAACAAGGGGAGGTAATATCATCGATACATTACTGACAGTGTTCCCTGAAAAATGAATTTATAATTAGTGTATAAACAATGTTGTATTTGTAGCTGTTTAGTCTGACAAATGTATTGTCATCTTGTGGATAGATGCATAAAGTATTGCATAAATGTCACACTAACTCATGCTGCCTAAGTGTCAATATTGTATCATACATATTGAACCAATAATAATTATTATTAAAAAGAAACATTAAATTTTTTTAATCTTTTGTATAGAAACATTCTCAAAATGACAAAAAAAATTATAGTCTAGAAGGTCAAAGTATGTGTCACAAAAAGTAATCTATATATCCAGGCCGACCCTATTACAACCTACCTAACTCTTTACCAGTGTTAAAATGCACGACAGTACAAGTCTGCAGTCATACAACCACTTTATCCTCATAAGCAATTCTTCTTCTTGTCAAAAAACATTAAAATCAATAAAATAATATGTCAGCTGATCGTATTTCTTGACACACTGACATCCATATTGATTTTTGCTTGATGACCTTATTACCGCCTATCGACCAATCAAAATGCGAGATATTTAGTAACCCGGGAATTTCCTCCGTTAGTACTAAGCTCCAACCAATTTGCAGACCATCTAGCATTTGCAGAAATATCAAAACTGTGTTTTAATAGATGTAATGCATTAAAATGCGACACATTTATATAGCAATGAAAAGTCACAGCATGCAAAGTAAACAATGGTCTGGTTCCCTGCTGATAAATGCCAGGCGGAAACGCAAGTAGAGGCGACACACATGTGCGAGTCATTGTTATTATCCAGGTATCGGCGGTAATAGCCTCACTGCGGTAATAGGCATACAAGGGATATTGCGTACAGGATCATGCGTTCACATCTCAACACAAATATTTTAGAATCTAGGATATATTTCCATCGACAGGCTATAATATGAAAAGTACACATAAAATAGATCTATTATTATTGACTGAATGATTCAGTGTTACCTGACAGCCACTTTATTCTCGTGAAAGGCAGATAAGTTTATCTTACAAGTTACAGCTTCACAACAACGACGCAAAAATGTCGACTTTCAGCCATTTCGTAGCTGACATAAAACATGGAAAACGGAATAATGTAAAATAAAATGTTTCTTACAAAATTCTGCAATAAAATTAGTCACAGTATAGTTGTCTTCGCACCAATCTATCGTAGAACTAGGGAGACCCCAATAACCCGGCGTCATTGTTGTTTACAAATTGGCGTGATTGTTTTGTTGTTATAGAAACACTCAAGAAGAACAATGATCTCCGAAAGTGCGCCGTCCCGCGCTGTGTTCTATACACGTTTAAATTAAGTATTTACTGATCGAACTACCATTCGGGTTTTTATAAATAATTGCAGTAAAAAAGGCAAATTCTATGCGATGAACATACATTTATGTATTGAATATTTATAAATAAACTTTAATTTACATTCATTTTGGACCTATTCACTCGAGTAAATTAAAAACACGCCATTGTGCGTGTGTGAACGTATTTCTCAGTTACGGAAATGCCCGAGTAGTTACGATTGCAAATTATATATATTAAATTTCTACTTCTACTTGGTATTCTCGACCAGTCAATTCTGAATATTACTGGGCGGCGATTTGTCTGGAAGGACAGTGCAATTTACTGTTATTAGTGCTTGTGTGAAAAGATAGAAGTATCAAAGATCAATGCTGCTATATGGGTTAACTGTCACCAGCCTACCAGTGACGGGCTAGATTCAATCTGGGATGGGAGACAGTTCCAGTATTTTAGATTTCTTGGGAAGAAGGAGTTTTGATAATGCTGAGTGCAGGATTGAGGTATGAAGAAGTTAAAATGTGTGTCCCTGGTCCGGACAGCGTGATGTGGTCAACGTACTGAATTTTATACTGAGAAAATAGCAAAGATTGTAATCTTGATACGTAGGCCTACGTACGTTGCTCTAAATTCATCCAACCAAGATCTTTTAGCAAATGTAGGCATACCTGTCAAGACAAACGCATTTGGCGTGTGCCACAAGCAATAAAGCCCTATAGGTCACTCTCACACTCTGAGTATTCCAAGTCACACGCATTTTAAAAAGTAAAAAAAAAATCGTAGAAAATCATTGAACTTGAAACGGTTCCATGCTTTTACATTATTTTATAGGAATGACTTTGTCCTACAATATTTTAGTTGGCTTGTCCGCCCAAGGTATATATTATGAATCAGTATTTATTCTGGGTAGGTAGGTATGTCTATTAATATTTTGGTTGAAAGCTCAATTTTCTCTGTGGCGGTGTCTCCGGCTTCTATAGGGACGGGCTTCGCCCCCATACCCTCCATGAGGGGCAATTGCGCCCCTGCGATCCCTGATAACACGTTTGGCATTTCCAGATCCTTGACAGCTATGTGTTGATAATCAAAAAAAAATAATTGCATATCTCGCTGCAGCTTGCATGCAGCTCTCTGAACACTTCATACCTTATATATGCAAGATGTTTCTGCCATATTGAGGCCACATAGAACAATATTCTAATTGACGCCTTATACGTATGTTTTATATGCAGCTTCTTTGATTATTCTGGGTTTTGATGTTTCCCTAAATAAATCTTAAACGTATTTTCAGCCTTTGAGGGTATATTGTTGATATGGGGGTCCTGTTTAGGTTTTTTGTAATGGTAATTCCGAGCTATTTGGCTGTGTCTGCTGTTTTTATGGTATTGTTAAGGTAATTTAACGTGCTTGGATGTTAGGTCAAATCAAGTTTCACAAATTTATAAATTTAAAAACTAAACCATAATTTTATACTAAAATCAAAATCAAAATTCTGAAGCACTGTACCCTAGATTAACATTTCCGCTACAAAATACCGATAACCACTTTGAAATCCGTCGTCTAATAAGACGACAATGTTAATTCGAAAATGACACCTACTGTGTGTTTTTTTAAGCTGAGCAATTAACAATTAAAGAGTCGGATCATTATCGTCTCATGAAATCAATGAATTTGGCGCACCCCATTCAATTTCGATTGCCAATCAAAATCGCTAATGTTTACAGTTCAATAATTGAAACCACGCCCAGGTTTAAATTGATGTCTAGTATGAGATTTTATAACACATTTCTGTCATTAATGAGTTAATAGTGTCATATCGTACCAATACAATGCGCATTACGTTATCTAATATGTTAAACGCTGATAAGGAAAAGTCGATAAAGGGGTGCAGTATTTGTCGCAATAAAACACCATTTTGAGCGTTCGGTTAGAATTTTTGGTTGCTTGGTATAAAAATATGATATTTAATCTTTGTAAATACCGTAAAATTTTATTTTACTTTATTTTTGCGATTTTAACCAACCCCGATACGTTAAGCAGGATATATGAGTATACTTACATTGTATTTGACAGGATTCTTTTTTCGGGAAGTTCTTAACACCTTACACATTGTCTAGGTCTAGCCCTGTTCCGTACGTTCTAATCTGCATAGGTCTTCTTGTTAGTTGTCTTTGTTTGTTCGTCCTTTGTTTGTTAGGTAAACAATTGTGCCATCCGCAAATAACCTTGTCCTGCTCTTGACAGCTTGAATATTGCTTTTAAAAGAGATTTCCTTTAATTAACCCACTGGGTGTAGTTGTTAAGAAATTAGTTGATACAAGACAAGACAGTTATATAAGTTAACACTGAAGCGTTTTAATTTGCGGCTTAATTTGTGATGATCGACTTTGTCGAAGGCCACCTTAAATTTGAAAAAATCCATAACAGTAACGTCAGTTTGTTGACCTTTGCCCGGGTTGTCAACAATTTCCTGTGTGAAGCTCAGTAATTGAGTTTCGCGACTACCTTTAAACCGAAAACCATGCTGGTATGGACTAAGGTTATTGTGACCATTTAAGGAGGTCTTCAATTTTGACACTATTATATGTGTTCCATCAACTTTGAAAACTACGCATCTACGAGTAAATGATATTGGTCTGTAGTTGCTATAGTTGCTAGATTTAGACTTTAGGACCTTTTATACATACATGAGCAATATCAGTTTTTCCAACGACCAGTTTCAAGAGGTAACTTAAATATTTCAGTGATAATCAAGAATATTTCGTTGTGGAGTTCTTTGAAGACCCTTAGTGATAATTGACCAGGACCTGCGGCCATATTGGGGACCATATCTATCTATCTATCCCCCGTACATTTGCCCCCCCCCCCAAATGAAAAATTGGTAATGTGGACAGTTTGCCTCCCAGTAGAAATAGTTGGTAGGACGTTTGCCCCCCAGTGCTTATTTCTATGTGGACATTTGCTCCCAGTGGCTTATTTCTTGCCCCCCCCCCCGACACTTATTTTTCAAGTGGACATTTGCCCCCCCCCCCATTATATATTACATTTGTTTTAAAACATACTTGAAAAATAAACAGGGGGGGGGGGGCAAATGTTCACAAGCACGGAGGGGGGGGGGGGGGGGGGGGCAAATGCCCGGAGGGTAAATGTCCTACACTCTCCTACTTCACATCTGTTGGAGACTTAATTCTTAAAAGCTGAGGTCGTGAAATACAAGATTCCAATTATATGTTGAGAATATTAGACTTAGTTGTGTACAGGTTGTAACTCCACAGCTCTCAGTTTTGTTGTGTATGGCAGATTCTAAGTACGATCGGTACGAGTGTCGAATTTGTTACTGCATTAGTGATCGCTTTGAGGGTTCTTATTCGGGGATAAGATATTTCTTCATAAATTTAACAAATAATTTGTCCCGTTTACGTAATTATCGTATATAGTGTCCGATGTGACACAAGGTAAATTCTGACTAGGTTTGGTAATTTTGGTTAGGGTACATACATATAGGTCAGTGAGACAGTATCACATTTGGTTTCACCTGATCTGTCATCTGACAATCAACATTTATCTCTACATTCGATAAACAGACTGTATGGCCATCCTAGTAACGGAAATTTTGATTGTCTAGATATGAATATTGAATGTCTAGTTAGACATCTGAAAGTTTCATCACTAGGCTAGTCATACAGTCTGTTTATCCACTGTAGAGATGAAATGTTCATGTCTAGGCTGGTCATATATACTGTCTATATATATTTTTGTGCTTTACATTTCAGGGAGTCAATTACCATACATGACTAATTCAAATGTTGAATTTACATTATTTTCCATGTTCTCAAGTTTATGATATTTCATTACAACAAAACTACCCTCTCCGATTAATTTTTAAAGGAATAATAATAAAAAGTAGTAATAATTGCGTAAGAAAAATGTTAGTTACATTATTTTATTTTTGTGTGTATGAAATTGTGTTTAATTATATTATTTTGCCATGTGTCATGAGTAGTATTCTATTTACTTTTGTGTATTTCACGTGTATGATTGTGTTTGTACTTTTCATGGGCTACCTAGCTAAAAGAATGAAATAAAGTTACTATTACTACTATGAAATGGACAATAACGTTAGTTCCAATTGTTGAAATATACATTACACGGCTTTGAGTGTAATAATGACAAAAATTGTGACAACGACAATATATATATATATTATGTCCCAAAAAAGAATTACACAAAAGAATAATAATCTTCCACATTCTGTGATGTTTCACCTGTTTGCATTTGTTTACTAATTACCTCATTAAAAAACAGTTTGTGCAAGCAATTAATGTTGTTCTTATTCAAGATTACAGTTTTCGTTATTCCTCATCTCTTGGTAATTGCTGATATTTGATTGTGTAGCCTACACGCATGACGTTCAATGTTGAGGTATTTTTCTAAGTATAACATCCTCCACAAACTTCCCAGATATTGTTAGAAGACACTCATAGCCTCTTCTTTCCATGTATTCACAGAGCGACTTTGTCCCTCCAAACCATTTGTTATACTCTACAGTCATCATTTCTATATTCACTCCTTGCCAAGGGACGGTATCTAAGACCTTTTGTTCGGCCCCTTCCACGTCTAGACTCAGATAATCAACACTCGTCTTGTTCATGGCTAACAAGATTGAATACAAAGGAAAACATTGTACTGGGTGAAGAGATGTACGTGCACGTGCAACATTCGATTGATGGCTTTCTTCATAAACCCTTGAGACGAGATGATCAAGAGAGATAAGTTTCTGAAAATATATCCATATATTCATAATATACACATGCACACAAAATGACTGTCAGAAAGCCATTCATCATTAAATATAGGCCTCATGTTGTGTAACAGCGTCGATATCTTCGACGGTGTATATGTGAATGTGTTATATTTTTTGCATTTGAATTCTTGTATCGTATCGTAAAATATCGAATCGTAAAATATCGTATCGTAAAATATCGTATCGGAATGTTTTGTATTTATACGTATCGTATTGTAACGTGAGATGCCCGTATCGTCTCATCCCTAGTAATGTATGACTTAAAGTGAAAATTCTTTTAAAGAACAGATAGGTTATGTTGCAAAAAACATTAAATTACTTGACCTGAAATTTTGTGAATAAAAATTGCAAGCTTTGCAAGATAATTTACAGTAGATGGTTCAATAATTGTCTGGGTCAAATACATGAATTCGGTATTTGAATTAACAGCCAGAATCACAGTATACACATTCATTAAATAAATAACATCAGGTGTACTTGAGTGTGAAACTATATTGATGTTTAAAAGTATATCTTTAGATCATCGGAAACGACCATTTTTTGTACAACTATATTTATAAACAAATCTTGACTTCAATGGACTCGAAACACAGGTAAACTAGCATTTTCATCATCATAAATTACACGACGTACAGACTCCGTGACCTTACAGAGTCAGGACCCACGGGTATAATCCTCCAGTAAATTTTGAGGCGTATATTAGTCTTAGATTAAGAAGCAAGAACTATATTCCTTATATAGACATAATACATTGTTTGTTTCAAGTTACCCGACCTACCCTAATTTCCCCCCGTGATTGTACACTTTTTATTAGCCTGAGGAACGCTGGAAATCTCCACCTGATCATATTTACCCTTCCAAGCACTTTCAAGATAAAAATGCCCCAACCCACATACCCTACTTTTTAATGATCATGTAACCAGAAACATACATTTTTAGGCCTTATGTCTTATATAAAATGTTTTATCCTTTTCGGTTATATAAAAGCCTCATCACACACTGACCTGACGAATATGATATATCTATGTTTTCTAGCAAACTCTGACCGAACATTTATTGCGTCGTTGCTCAATATATCAAAAGGAAAACGTAGGGGATCTGTTTGTTGCAAATTTACGAAGTCAGTGTGACGAACGGTTTCTGTTTATCGCAAGAATGCGTTACGGGTCGCATGTTTTCGTATACAGCTCCCCTGGGTGTGCCATTCACCGAATAGAGCATACATGTGGAGCTATATTCGAAAGGATCCCTATAGGGTGTGACAGCGCATGTCACCAAATATTTCGAAAAGGTATTTCCGCATCCTGCCGTTTCACCGGATTGGTGTTTGACTGCTGAATGATGTAAAACGTGTAAAAAGTACATGCCACTTAAGGGAAAATGATCTAGAGCGAGGAAGACTGCTGCTGTAAGGCCAGAGAAACCTAAGGAATCAGACCAGGAAGGCTTTCTGATTGCTGTTTGTTTGTCATCCACGAATGATGGACGAAACCTTTATTCGTCACAAATATTTGAACATGCTGAGGAACAAAACAAATGGCAGCATCCATACAAACACCGCCAACGATGTACAATGTACAGAGCCACCCCTCCAAAGCAATACCCTTTCTGGACTGAGTAGCAATATTATGTGTTGTTGAGATGTTGTTGCTGTAGAGATCAAATTAATAGTTAAAATGTGCTGTGAGAAAACGTCATACTGTTGTTGAAGGAAGGTTGTTGCTCAAGAGAGGGTCTCTCTGACGAGGTTGAACTGTACATAATATTGATGAGAACAAATTTTGATATACACAAGTTGACCTCGGGGATATTCGCCTACTGTGTGAGGAGGCCTTAAAACAATATTTACCACAGATGGATAATCCTCGGTGCTCAAACATGCATTAATTGTGAACGCTTTACGATGTTTATTCAACATTTTCTTATACTGAACGGGATTAGGTTCTATAAGAATACCATTCCAGCCCCTTTTCCGTTCAAAAAACAGCGTGTTGGATAAAGTTTCCCCGTCAAATGCTCCACTTTCTATGAAGAAACCACATTCCTGTTAAATACAGTACTGTATTAGTTTTACATGCAAACCACTATAAAAACATTGAATATAAAAAATATGGCCGATGGAATAGTTTTAATTTAGATACATCCAGTTTAGTGGGCAGATAAATGTTTGCATGAACATATGTGTTTCTGACTTACATAGTTTGTTTTTATTCACAATTATTGAAATACATGTACACATGTAGTTCTGATAAAAACCTGTCAATTAAAATCCGACATGTACTCTAAACCAGGAATGCAAATTACGTTAGGAACTGTAGTGGACTTTAAAGGTAAAATTGTAAATTAATTTCCATGCCATCTACTATAATATTTTCAAAATCTCTCGCCTTTTCGCGTTTATGAATTGTAGCGCTGAAACGGAAGTTTCGGGAAATAATAAGCTTAGTTTTGACGTCTTATAAAATCTTAAATCATTACATAAAATTGAAATCTCTTGTTTCGTGATTTTCTGAGCTCACCTTGTAACCCAGTTTACTGTCAACAAAAGCCGCCTGACCCACCGAGCTGTCATCCTTATCTGGATATTCTAGATTATACGCTTGCGTAGAGGGTGGGTTAATATAATATTCCCGAATGAGGTCCTGAGTAAAGTCAAAGTTATCCTGTTTTTTCCTGAATTTGGTTTCGTGTGTTTTTACATCAGACGTTCTTGCGATTATTTCATTATTTTTGTTTAACCACATCCAGAATATACCTAATATAACACAGACTGACAGTAAAATCACGAATGCAATTCTTTGACGGAACCACGTTGCACGTCTCATGTTTGACTTTCAATTAATTCAAGTTTATCTAATATCTCGCTCGGAATATATTGTACGTGTTGTAATTTGCGGTTTAACATTTTACATCGAGGGTCGTCTTTAACTTTATTGCACATTTCTACTATTACAACATGGTAAGATATCTTGAAAACGTACATGTTTTGTCTCCTAGTGTCGCAAAGTCACTTTGCTGATGGATATTATCGCAAAACTCTGATCATACTCGTATGTACATGAGACGCATTGAAGACCGTCGAAGCATTGTCGTCACCCTAGAAAAAACGTTTTAAAATACAAATTTCGCGCGTGTTTTCAAGAGTATTTCAGTTCAATTTCGGGCAGTAAATCTTGGAACCGCTTTTCCTAGTTTATGAAAATTATCACAGATAAAGTTTCAATACAATTGACGTTGCCGTTTTTTAAAGATAAGACAAAAGTCCACGTATATTTGGATAACCCTCGTACTTACTCTGTTCTTCAACTAGAGCAGCGATGGAAGACATATAATTTATCTCCATGGCGGCGTCTTATCAACGATCTCACAATTTCAGAATATTGTCGTATGATTTTGCATCTGCGATAATCGCACGCTCAATCGTGTTACGAGCGTCTTATTAAGCTACCGCACGTTTCTGTGCCTTTCTGGAAACCTTTATTAAGGGGTCTTCTATTTCTAAATAATCAAGGACGTTCCTTTTTATAAATGCACTTTATTCACAGTGTGAGAATTATTTCGGATATGGTCACTAACACGAGTTTGGCTGTACATAGAGGCAATCAACATGTAAATAATCATAAGGTAGATCACTGTGGACTGTCTAATTTATTTACTCGATTATAACAGATAATGATTAAATACGTCATGGACTACGATCGAGTATCTACTTTCATACTCACCCGTAAATTAATTATTGAGCAGCAGCGCATACTTTATTATCTGATAATATATGGTGGCATATACGTTGTTCTCAATTTATAAGACAGCGCGCATGCGCGGCCAAACCGACGACAACATACTTAGTTCCTATACATGTAGACATATAATGCGGTACAGTGTATTTTATGTGAGGTTGTTAATTAGTCCATCAGGCCAATGATATGTGCATGTACCATAATATTCTAATATTTTCGGTTGCCATAAGTTACCCATTTATTTTCCAATCTGAATGCAAATATGACAACATCAACAACAAAAACTAATCAATACATTACATACATACGATGTACATCAATCATTTTTTCAAAATTCTTTACATAACTGATGTTGGTGTTTAAAAGACGTTATATTTGGGTCAATGATTATTTTCTTCACATTTCTTTTTTGATTGAAGTTATTTTCAAATATGATTATATCAGAGCTAAACATCTTTCACCAAACATCACTTTCTTATCACTACCTTCATTACATGAACAATATTACCTCTAAACACTGGTAAGATCTTATTTCAAAGTCGCAGTCTTTCAAACAGTATAGAAAAGAGGTAACTTTCCACTACTAGAATTAAAAAAAAAAGAAATAAAAGAAAAGGTGCTCATTGGCTCAAATGTTGGTCAAACTCAATTTTAATACAGTTGCGGCGCCGAAAAACATTTTATAATATTTAACGTTGGTTTTAAAGGAATAATTTTCATGTAATAAAATAGATTCATGATACACTATCAGCAGAAAATCTCAATATGTGTTTTTCTAACAATTTGTTTAAAAATAAAAACAGAGTTACCTAAAATTACATTATTTTAGATATTTCACTTGTATTTGTACATGTATAAAATATGAAGACATTATATGAATTGAAATGATGTACGTTGTATTTACAGATTATTTTTAGGACTTCATGTAACCATTTATGATGACATTAATTAATTAAGACATAGATAGTTCATAATATGGATTCAACTACTGTTTTGCAGCAATTGCGTAAGAAAAATGACACTTACATTATTTTATTTTTGTGTATATGAAATTGTGTTTAATCATATTATTTTGCCATGTGTCATGAGTAGTATTCTATGTACTTTTGTGTATGTCACGTGTATGATTGTGTTTGTACTTTTCATGGGCTATATAGCTAAAAGAATGAAATAAAGTTACTATTACTACTATGAAATGAACAATAACGTTAGTTCCAATTGTTCAAATATACATAACACGGCTTTGAGTGTAATAATGACAAAAAATGTGACAAAGACAGTATATATATATATTTATATTATGTCCCAAAAAAGAATTACACAGAACAAATTTAAAAACAAAAGAATAATAATCTTCTACATTCTGTGATGTTTCACCTGTTTACATTTGTTTACTAATTACCTCATTTAAAAGAAAACAGTTTGTGCAAGCAATTAATGTTGTTCTTATTCAAGACTACAGTTTTCGTTATTCCCCATCTCTTGGTAATTGCTGATATTTAATTGTGTAGCCTACACGCATGACGTTCAATGTTGAGGTATTTTTCTAAGTATAACATCCTCCACAAACTTCCCAGATATTGTTAGAAGACACTCATAGCCTCTTCTTTCCATGTATTCACAGAGCGACTTTGTCCCTCCAAACCATTTGTTATACTCTACAGTTATCATTTCTATGTTCACTTCTTGCCAAGGGACGGTATCTAAGACCTTTTGTTCGGCCCCTTCCACGTCTAGACTCAGATAATCAACACTCGTCTTGTTCATGGCTAACAAGATTGAATACAGAGGAAAACATTGTACTGGGTGAAGAGATTTACGTGCCCGTGCAACATTCGATTGATGGCTTTCTTCATGAACCCTTGAGACGAGATGATCAAGAGAAATAAGTTTCTGAAAATATATCCATATATTCAAAATATACACATGCTCACAAAATGTATACATGCACACACAATGACTGTCAGAAAGCCATCCATCATTAAATATAGGCTTCATGTTGTGTAACAGCGTCGATATCTTCGACGGTGTGTATGTGAATGTGTTATATTTTTTGCATTTGAATTCTTGTATCGTATCGTAAAATATCGTATCCGAATGTTTTGTATTTATACGTATCGTATTGTAACGTGAGATGCCCGTAACGTCTCATCCCTAGTAATGTATGACTTAAAGTGAAAATTCTTTTAAAGAACAGATAGGTTATGTTGCAAAAAACATTAAATTACTTGACCTGAAATTTTGTTAATAAAAAATGCAAGCTTTGCAAGATAATTTACAGTAGATGGTTCAATAATTGTCTGGGTCAAATACATGAATTCGGTATTTGAATTAACAGCCAGAATTACAGTATACACATTCATTAAATAAATAACATCAGATGTACTGGAGTGTGAAACTATATTGATGTTTAAAAGTATATCTTTATATCATCGAAAACGACCATTTTTTGTACAACTATATTTATAAACAAGTAAATCTTAACTTCAATGGACTCGAAACACAGGTAAACTAGCATTTTCATCACCATAAATTACACGACGTACAAACTCCGTGACATTACAGGCACAGGACCCACGGGTATAATCCTCCAGTAAATTTTGAGGCATATATTAGTCTTAGATTAAGAAACAAGAACTATATTCCTTATATAGACATAAAACATTGTTTGTTTCAAGTTACCCGACCTACCCTAATTTCCCCCGTGATTGTACACTTTTTATTAGCCTGAGGAACGCTGGATATCTCCACCTTATCATATTTACCCTTCCAAGCACTTTCAAGATAAAAAAAGCCCCAAACCACATACCCTACTTTTTAATGATCATGTAACCAGAAACATACATTTTTATGCCTTATGTCTTATATAAAATGTTTTATCCTTTTCGGTTATATAAAAGCCTCATCACACACTGACCTGACGAATATGATATATCTATGTTTTCTAGCAAACTCTGACTGAACATTTGTTGCGTCGTTGCTCAATATAACAAAAGGAAAACGTAGGGGATCTGTTTGTAGCAAATAATTTACGAAGTCAGTGTGACGAACGGTTTCTGTTAATCGCAAGAATGCGTTACGGGTCGCATGTTTTCGTATACAGCTCCCCTGGTGTGCCATTCACCGAATAGAGCATACATGTGGAGCTATATTCGAAAGGATCCCTATAGGGTGTGACAGCGCATGTCACCAAATATTTCGAAAAGGTATTTCCGCATCCTGCCGTTTCACCGGATTGGTGTTTGGCTGCTGAATGATATAAAACCTTTTTTGTAAGTATGCCACTTAAGGGAAAATGATCTAGAGCGAGGAAGACTGCTGCTGTAAGGCCAGAGAAACCTAAGGAATCAGACCAGGAAGGCTTTCTGATTGCTGTTTGTTTGTCATCCACGAATGATGGACGAAACTTTTATTCGTCACAAATATTTGAACATGCTCAAAATATTCTGAGGAACAAAACAAATGGCAGCGGACGCTAAATCTAACAAACGCATCCATACAAACACCGCCAACAATGTACAACGTACAGAGCCACCCCTCCAAAGGAACACCCTTTCTGGACGGAGTAGCAATATTATGTGTTGTTGAGATGTTGTTGCTGTAGAGATCAAATTAATAGTTAAAATGTGCTGTGAGAAAACGTCATACTGTTGTTGAAGGAAGGTTGTTGCTCAAGAGAGGGTATCTCTGACGAGGTTGAACTGTACATAATATTGATGAGAACATATTTTGGTATACACAAGTTGACCTCGGGGATATTCGCCTATTGTGTGAGGAGGCCTTAAAACAATATTTACCACAGATGGATACTCCTCGGTGCTCAAACATGCATTAATTGTGAACGCTTTACGATGTTTATTCAACATTTTCTTATACTGAACGGGATTAGGTTCTATAAGAATACCATTCCAGCCCCTTTTCCGTTCAAAAAACAGCGTGTTGGATAAAGTTTCCCCGTCAAATGCTCCACTTTCTATGAAGAAACCACATTCCTGTTAAATACAGTACTGTATTAGTTTTACATGCAAACCACTATAAAAACATTGAATATAAAAAATATGGCCGATGGAATAATTTTAATTTAGATACATCCGATTTAGTGGGCAGATACATGTTTGCATGAACATACATGTATGTGTTTCTGACTTACATAGTTTATTTTTATTCACAATTATTGAAATACATGTACACATGTAGTTCTGATAAAAACCTGTCAATTAAAATCCGACATGTACTCTAAACAAGGAATGCAAATTACGTTAGGAACTGTAGTGGACTTTAAAGGTAAAATTGTAAATTAATTTCCATGCCATCTGCTTGCTACAATTTTTCAAAATCTCTCGCCTTTTCGCGTTTATGAATTGTAGCGGTGAAACGGGAAATAATAAGCTTAATTTTGACGTCTTATAAAATCTTAAATCATTACATAAAATTGAAATCTCTTGTTTCGTGATTTTCTGAGCTTACCTTGTAACCCAGTTTACTGTCAACAAAAGCCGCCTGACCCATTGAGCTGTCATCCTTATCGGGATATTCTAGATTATACGCTTCCCTAGAGGGTGGGGTAATATAATATTCCCGAATGAGGTCCACAAGTCGCGGATCGTCTGCTGCTGTTCTCTTCTCGTTCAATATTTTCATCTCCTGAGTGTAGTCAAAGTTATCCTGTTTTTTCCTGAATTTGGTTTCGTGTGTTTTTACATCAGACGTTCTTGCGATTATTTCATTATTTTTGTTTAACCACATCCAGAATATACCTAATATAACACAGACTGACAGTAAAATCACGAATGCAATTCTTTGACGGAACCACCTTGCACGTCTCATGTTTGACTTTCAATGAGTTCAAGTTTATCTAATATCTCGCTCGGAATATATAGTACGTGTTGTAGTTTGCGGTTTAACATTTTACATCGAGGGTCGTCTTTAACTTTATTGCACATTTCTACTATTACAACATGGTAAGATATCTTGAAAACGTACATGTTTTGTCTCCTAGTGTCGCAAAGTTACTTTGCTGATGAATATTATCACTAAACTCAGATCATGGGACGTATTAAAGACCGCCGAAGCATTGTCGCCATCATACACATAACGCTTGTTCGTATCTTAGATAACATTGACAAATGTTGCTCAAAACTTTGTCAACAGCCCATGCTAGAGAAATTATCTATAAGATAAATCCAAATATAATTATACTTAATATGTAGTTTTTTTTGTATCATCTGAATTAATTTATTTACTTGATAATCTAAGCTTATTTATAATTCTAGGTGACGATGATGAATGTGATACATTAAGTAAAAATCAAGATTTGGAATTTATATAAAACTGCAGACATTACAATAAATACTTCAAACCTGTGAACAAAGGCCACCATAGGGAATGACATAATGTGGCCTCTATTAACCTTTATCTATAAGAGGTCTTTTATTTCTAAATATTGAGGACGTTTCTTTTTATTAATACACTTTATTCACAGTGTGAGAATTATTTCGGAGATGGTCACTAACACAGGTTTGACTGTACATTGAGTAGAGTAAATAAACTTGTAAATAACCATTATGTAGATCATTATGGACTGTCTAATTATAACATAGCAATCATATAATGATAAATTATGTCATGGACTACGAGTACCTACTTTCATACTCACCCGTAAGTTAATTCTTGAGCAACCGAGCATATTTAGGTAGCTGATAATATATGGTGGCTGATTTATGCCATGTCATATTTTCGCTTTTTCGCCACAACAAAGCAAAAATGCGAAAAAGCGAAAATACAACAAAGTTGATTTGTTGCATTTTCGCATTGTTGCATTGTCGCATTTTCGAATTGTTGCATTGTTGCATTGTCGCATTTTCGAATTGTTGCATTGTTGCATTTTCGCATTTTCGAATTGTTGCATTGTTGCATTTTCGAATTGTTGCATTGTTGCATTTTCGCGTCTGGGCGTTCCTGTTACACATGCGCATGTAGTTTACATATACCTTACCTAAGTTGGTGCGCAGGTGCTTGTACAACCGGAACGCGAAAATGCAACAATGCGAAAAGGTCGGCTTTTTCGTGTTTTTACATTGTTACATATTCGCCACGAAAAAGCAAAGATACGACAGATAAAAGGCGAAAACACGACACATTTTTGGTGTCGTATTGTCGCCTTTCATCTGTCGTATTTTCGCTTTTCGGCGCGACAATGCGAAAATGCAACAATGCAGATACGACAAAGTCAGCCACCATACATATATGTTGTTCTCAATTTATCGCTTTAGCGCTTTTCGACTCGCTTGCGCGGCCAAACCGACGGCAACATACTTTGTCAGTTAATGATATTATCGCTACGCTGTCGAATGGTCCCAGCTATCACATTGCATGGGTGAGATACTGGCTACAGACAAAATGGAGACATATTTCCCCGGAGCAATAGTTCAGTCAACTGTTAACAGACGATATTGAATGTCTATACATGCAGACAGGTAATACTGTACAGTGTGTACTTTACGTGAGGTTGTTAATTAGTCCACCAGGCATATGTTATATGCACGTACCATAATTCTAATATTTTTCGGTTGCCATAAGTTACCCATTTAATTTCCAATCTGAATGCAAATATGACAACCACAACAATAACAAAAACAAAAACTAATCAATACATGTAATAGATACAGTACGAGTTTTTCTTCAAAAGTGACTTCTTACAGACGTAAGAAGACGGTTCTCTTAGATAAACAACCAATTTGTCCGAGGCGAAGCCGAGGATTAAATGGTTGTTTGTCTAAGGGAGCCGTCTTCTTAGCGTCTGTAAGAAGACATTTTTGAAGAAAATATGAGTACGTGTATCTGACTTATACGACGGTAAAGGGTAAGGTCCACGTGAAAGTTGAGTTATTGAAAAGTGTCTTCTTACAAACGTAAGAAGACTCTTTTTGAATAGCTCTCCTGGGGGCATAGTCGTATAATACATACATACGATGTACATCAATCATTTTTTCAAAATTCTTTACATAACTGATGTTGGTGTTTAAAAGACATTATATTGGGTCAATGGTTATTTTCTTTACATTTCTTTTTATATTGAATTCATTTTCAAATATATTCATATCAGAGCTAATTAGCATTCACCAAACTTCACTTTTTGAGTATAACATCAATTACATGAAAAATATTACCTCTAAACAAAAATAAGGTCTCATTTCATAGTCAGTATAGGTGCATGTAAGAGGTAACTTTCCACTATTATATATAAATTTACTTCTAGTTCAGACATAACTACATTTTCTTCAGACAGTCTATTAAGGGTTTCTTTAATCAAAGAAGAAGAAACAAAAAAGAAGGTTAAGATAGGGTAGGGAATTAACAATTGAGAAGTTTTTGTTACTCACCTGAGAAGATGCATCGTTAGATCTAAACACATTCTACTAAAACACAGGCCAATGCTTTCACAAAACCTTTTTAAATAGATGACTAAAATTTAACATCTGACCTGTAACAATTAAAGAAATTGAACCGTCAGGCCCCGAGGTTATAAACTTGAGATGGGTCTCCGAGCTCAAAACTCATATTTTGTCTTTTAATTGTTCTAAGTTACCTGTTGTCAGACAATAATGCTATAATAGATACATTAGTCTGGCAACATAATTGATCTGAATATGTATTTAAACATTAATCTGCTCTTTCTTTCCAACCATTATACTTTGAGAACGGAATTGGTATTTGAGCTCAGAGACCGTTCTCAAGTTTTATAACCTCGGGGCCAGGACTAATTTGTACCCAGGAGAGCTAAAGGTTTAAAGACCAAAAGAGGGCATAGGACCAGAGGATTGGGAATGCAAATTAAAAATAAAAAGGCCAACAAAGCAAACTACATGTAAGTAGTCAAGGTTTTCAATGAGTGATTATCTTTAAAATAATATAAACAGAAACTATTTCATTTTATGTTGGTGGAATCGTTCAGGTGTTGGTGAATGCCCCCATGTTGTGATTCTAAAGGAATAACTTTCATGTAATAAAATAGATTCATGATACACTTATAGCAGATAACCTCTTTTTTCTGTACTGCAATGGCATGTTCTGTTAATCTTAAAATCACTAAATTGATGATTTTTTCTCATGATTTTTCAATTTATCGTACTTAAAAGATTGTCTACAAATATATTTCTTCAATATCATAATTGTCATGAACTTTCTGCTTAAATTTTGCAATGACAGGCCTTAACTGTAACAATCTACTACAATATAGTTATATGATATTTACCAAGTGCCGCTATTACTTTTTTAAATTTCGGCAAAATCGAATTTGCCCATTTATTGGTCCCCATATACCTTTGAGGGTGGGGTCGGAGAGCTATGCCCACTACCCCTTACAAAGTTCCATTCATGCTTTTTTTTCAAAATAACAGATATATTATTTTAAATACTATTAGACACACTGAAATACATGTACGGTACTTATAAACTTGAATACTATTTTTAATCTGGGTTTTCGGGTTTTTATACATAAATAGATTTTATCCAAAAATGTCCTAAAGCTGACAATTTTGAATTACTTTTACATAGAGTCAATTAAATTTGAGATAAATATAGAGTTTGAACTTTTTGTACTATATTGTGTAACCTCCATTAGGTACTAATTTTATTATTATTTTATTATTAATATTGTTATTGTTGTTTGTATTGTTGTGAAATGCCGTATTTCACCATCGAAACAATCTCTGTATTAGATTATAAACATAACTGAAACGATAGTATACATTAACCGGACACGAATTACGTCCCTTTGACATTTGGGGAACTGCTATATAAAATGTATAACAAAATAATGTATGTCATTGGATATGTTTAAGATATTTATTTCCGTTTTAATACACACACGCTAACATTTTTGTCTCTTTTTGTAATCTGGTTTTAAAATAGTATTTTGATTTATATTGTGTTAGGATGATACGTCGACCCCTTAAGTACCACAATATTATATATTAGACATGTTACAAGCATTTAATGTGTTGTTATCGTTGACAGAACGCTTTGAATGACCCGTATGGTACCTCACCTAACACAAAACCTACAACAGAGATGTTTTAATTGATATAGTTGGATCAAATAATGGACAAGTTTCCAGAATTCCATTTTAAACTATTTTTGTACTTCACAAGCACATACAGAATAGTTGGCGAAATTTTATTTTCCAAAACTTATAGAAAAGGTTATAATCGCTTTTCTAAAACAAACATATGTAAGACATAACCTACTAAGTCATTCTCGTGATGACAATTCACTTGTTTGACTTTACAAAAGAATTGTACAAGTTCGGAGTGCAGACTTCCGTTTATTCAACTCAATCTCTTTGTAATAATGTAGCCTACACGTGTGACGTTCAAAGTCCTCGTCTTTTTCTAAGTATGACATCATCTACAAACCTCCCAGATACCGTTAGAAGGCATTCATAGCCTCTTCTTTCCATGTATTCACAGAGCGACTTTGTCCCTCCAAACCACTTGTTAAACTCTACAGTCATCATTTCTATGTTCACTCCTTGCCAAGGGACGGTATCTAAGACCTTTTGTTCGACCCCTTCTACGTCTAGACTCAGATAATCAACACTCGTCTTGTTCATGGCTAACAAGATTGAATACAGAGGAAAACATTGTACTGGGTGAAGAGTTTTACGTGCACGTGCAACATTCGATTGATGGCTTTCTTCATGAACCCTTGAGACGAGATGATCAAGAGAAATAAGTTTCTGAAAATATATAAATGTACGTGTACACACAACCTATACACGAACACAATACCTATACACGCACACAAACTATATACATGTACACAACATATACACGAACACAATACCTATACACGCACACAAAATATATACATGTACACAAAACCTGTACTCACTTTGGAAGATAAGCCTGATGGTTCGATAATATTTTGATCAAAAGACTCAAATAAACTCGAGGAAACTTCTAATTACTCTGACTATTAAGCTTGTATACTTCGTTTCAGAATAAGAATAACTACTCAAAATAAGGAGTGAATGAACTTTAACCTTAATGATCTCTTGATAAAACAGTATAGATCTACAATCTTGAGCACGTGTTGATACCCTACCACATGGTTGTCATGAAAGGTCTGTGCTTCAAAGACGTTCGAACCATTTTGTGATTTGTTAGGCATATAAAATTATATACACTTAAACAATTCGTTGAAACAAACTTATTGGCTCTCTTGCACAAAACGCGCGTGCCCATTTTCGGTTATCCGTACTTGTCCGTCAAACTTTGTTTGAATAATTATGCATAAAATCATGTAACCAGGCTACGAGTCAATACACATTTTCAATGTTGGTTGTGCATTTATTTTCTTAAACAATTTTCCTGCAGGTTTGAGATCGGAGCAGACCAACTTAGAAGTTTTGTTAAGTAGCGAGAATCATTGTACACATTCAATAGTTTGTAAAGATGCTAGGGTGTGCAAACTATTGCATATATTTCGCATGGAGAGCTTGTTCTTGTGTTAACAATGTATTTCTTACCCCCAGAACAAGCTCTCCATGCGAAATGTGCAATGTGAGAGCATATTATGAACTAATGTATTTGTAATTGACAAAAATCTTAACACTACAGTGGACTCGAAAACAGGTTAACTTGTATTTTCCTCACCATAAATTACACGACGTACAAACTACGTGACCGTACAGGTATAAGGCCCACGGATTCAATTTTGTGGCATATATTAGTCTAAGATTAAGAAACAAGAAGCCGTTTACTCTTAAGACATATAACATGGTTTGTTTCTGGTTACACGAACTAGTCTAATTTCCCCCACTACACCTCTTAACTTTATCAGCCTGAGGAAAGGAAAACCTACTTTCTCACATTTTTACACTTTCACGCGCTTTCAAGAGCAAAACAAAAAGCTCCGACCTACATGCCCTATTTTTAATGAGCATGTAACCAGAAACAAACAAATTCGGTTAAAAACTGATATTTACCACAGATGGATACTCCTCGGTGCTCAAACATGCATTAATTGTGAACGCTTTTCGATGTTTATTTAACATTTTCCTATACTGAACGGGATTAGGTTCTATAAGAATACCATTCCAGCCTCTTTTCCGTTCGAAAAACAAAGTATTAGCTAGAGTTTCCCCGTCAAATGCTCCACTTTCTATGAAGAAACCACATTCCTGTTGAATAAAGTACTGTATTAGTTTTACATGCAAACCATCATAAAAACATGGAATATAAACAACATGGCCGATGGAATGGTTTTCATTTAGATACAACTAGTTTAGTGGTCAGATTTATGTTATGCCCGGTTATTCACATACATAATGAAATAAGAAAAGCATCCGTATTAGTTCAAATCCGACATGTACTTTAAACATGGAATGTAATACAATGTATACGTGAGAATCGAACTCCGACTTTGTATTTTCATTTTACCATCTGCTTGACATAATAATGTCAAAAACCTTCGATGATTTAATTCGTATTTTCGCGTTTATTTATTGCGGTGCTGAAACGGAAATTTCGGGAAGTAATAAGCATATTTGTGGCGCCTTAAAAAGTCTTAAATGTCTTTACATAAAATTGAAATCTCTAAATGTTTTTTCAAGAGTATATGAGCTCACCTTGTAACCCAGTTTACTGTCAACTAAAGCCGCTTGACCCATTGAGTTGTCGTCTTTATCTGGATATTCTAGATTATACGCTTCCGTAGAGGGTGGGGTAATATAATACTTCCGAATGAGGTCCACAAGTTGCGGATCGTCTGCTGCAGTTCTCTTCTCATTTAATATTTTCATCTCCTGAGCAAAGTCAAAGTTATCCTGTTTCTTCCTGACATTATTTAATGTTTCGTGTATTTCCATTCTGCATGTTTTTACACCAGACGTTCTTGTGTTTATTTCATTATCTTTGTTTAACAACATCCAGAATAAACCAAACATAATACAGACTGACAGTATAATGAAGAATAAAATTCTTTGACGGAACAAGGTTGCACGTTTCATGTTTTTTAGTTAGTCTAATAGCTCGATGTGAACTTACTGTGTTTTAATTCTGGTTGAACATTTACGCTGAGTGTCGTCTCAGACGTTCTTGTACATGTCCGATGTAACTCTGGTTTCATGCTGTCTGCTAATGATAATGCACAAAGCTGTCACAAGGTTTCTTGCGCAGCTGCCACTCTATACTTTTACACTATCACTCTTATGCTTTTCTGATATTGTTGTTTGTTGTTTTGCTCTGTCATATTTGAGCTTTTGTGGGGAACAAGATCGATGTGAGTTGCATTTATAAAAAATAAAGCCGTTCATAAATCATTGGACGAGTATTAATACGAATATTGAATTGTCAAAATATCAGTCAAATTGTTATAGAACGTAACGGAATAAATCTGAATTAACCAAGCATACATATCACTGTTCGTATGTCAGAGTGAGAATATTATTTAAATAAAATTCTAACTATATACCTTCCAAGCATGTGGAAGAATTCTCCTCAAGCGGTTGATCGATAGCCCTCATTTTTTCTATATAGAAATAAGAAGGGGCTGCATTCATTTATCTTAATAACAAAATAACTAGACAAAACATCTCTTCGGTGCAAAATGTTCAGTAATCTTTACTGTCTTACGCATTATTTGATATTAATTTCATGTATTTTAATTGATATTTAGATCGTCATAATTGCAGATAGATTACACTACTGTGACAGTGATTTTTTCCTTCTTTGTCCATACAAAATCTGAATATATCACCAAACATGGGTATCTTTAACCTGAATTTAAAATAATTCAAAATAAAACCTTAGGTGCAAATGGTTCTATACAGATATTAAAATACCTTTTAAATACCTTTTTGTTGTTCGGTACGAACAATAAAGTTATTACCGTATTTCAAAAATCGCTCAGTTTTCATAAAATCTGTATACCGAACAGCTTACATTAACCTTCCGCCTACGAACATAGTTCCATATTTTTCAATTCAATGGCATAAATACAAATTCAAATATTACGTGCATATAAGTCAAAATCAGATGGCTATGCAATATCGTAAACGAGCAATACAAAACAGTTGTAAAAAATCTAAACAATCCTATCCCTCGGATTACTATGTACAACATTTACTATCAGTACACACATTTCAAGGAAGGATGACGTCATAATCCTTGTGCTTTATATGCTAATTTAGTCTGGTTCCTAGCTTCTATTGTAAACGTATAGAAGTCATCATTGAATTCATGGACGATTCGATAATAACTGTCAACCAGATATTTAAAAAAGTGGTTCATCGGGAAATTGTAATCGATTGATTTAATGCTTAAAACGTGTAACTTTTTCTTCGAGTGTGTCTTCATGTATGAGATATTACATTCAAAAACTCATCTTACAAAGAAATTCAACCTTTGACTGCTTTGTAGTTCCGAACAACAGCAGAACCTTCAGAGCTTTGATTATATTTTGTTACTTCAATTTAAAATTTAGATCGTCATAATTTAGGATCTTTTTGACTAATATTTAGAAATGTATAAAGTGCGGTAGCGAGCGTACTTTAATATCCTTTTGCCAATATACAAATTCCTACATCATTTATCCTTGTTTTAAACATCCTACCGACGGCATTACAAACATTAGATTCTAAAGACGATAACCTAATACAATGACTCAGACATGTTCACCAGTCTATGTAATTTTTGTGTTTTCCGAAATGGTTATACTTTTGTTGCCAACATTCTTGTAATGTCAAACCACTTTTGTTATAACCACTTGTGTAATAACATTTTCAAGTTGAAGTCGGCTTTCATTTAAGCTATCATTAACCTATCGATGTATTCCGCTCCATAACATAACCAAACTTACATCATTAACAAAACGCTTTTATGCCTTTTATGACTATTATGCCTTCACTATCCGCGCCTTGTTGTTGATGAGTTAGCTGTACACTAAACATATGTGCTAATCCCATTGATGTTCAATATGCCCCAGATCTGTCGAAGACGCCCGCTTAGCAGAATTTTAACAGCGTGTTGGCACAAGTATGCAGATGATACTTTGACTGAATGTGGTCTAGCAATGTGGTCTTGAAGAAAGGGTAGTGCGAACGATTTTAATACCTAGTCAATGTATCTCTAGTATCTACAAGGTGGCTTGTATTGCCATGATATGCCCGACCATACTAATACATCAAATAGTATTGTTGGATGTAAACATTCTATGTAATGTTCGTCTCGATGACGTCATACCTTACGCCTTCCATCCATCAGTTCATGCGAAAATCTGGATACATCAGTTGAGAGTACAAACTTGCATTGACGTGTGGTAGCTGATGCATAGCTGTTGATACCCACGTGTTTCCTTGGTAGTTTTAGTTTGAATCAGATCTTGGTGGTATTTGAGGAACATTAGGTATTGCTGATTATATGTCACTCTCCGATGTAATGGGAGTAATCAGGTCAGAACCGGAGCCGTTTGGTTTCTTTATCTATTCTAAGAACATGTTATTAGACAGAAAACATCGTATACTGGGGTCAACAGCGTGTTATGACATGATCCCGTTACCTTACTGACAGTTTTGTGGCGTTGAGCATCATTGAAACTCCCCATAATATAAATACCATTTTGATAAATAAAAAAGGATTTCACGGTAACATAGGATAAGCAAATATCTTGTTTAGTTTCAGAAAATACCAAAGATAATACATGAGTACTTGTAAACACATACTAGTGTTATAACCTTTTTTGATTTCTCACTGAGAAATATGCTGCACTGTGTCGAACCAATACCTCTTAAGTAACTTGAAGGTTTATTGTTACATTGTATTCATAATCGAACAGGCAGTCTTTAGGGGCTTAATATGCCATATAACCAAGAAGACGCTAAGATTTATATCATCGTACATGAATATACCAGTATCAAGGTAAAAGTCAATGATTGTGTTTGTCCTGTCGTCGCTCTAATTCCAGAATGTTGTAAGTCGTATTTTGTACATTTCGAGAAAATCGAGTTTAAAGTTTTGAAAGGCTATAACTTTTTACCTACTGAACCGAATTTAAAATAAATATATCTACTTTTACAGATTGATTTCTTCTTCTACAATATAAAACATGAAGACGTTGCTATGGATACTTTTTAAATAAAGTAACAAGAAAAATATTATAATTCACAGTAAATTCACATTTTTACGAAATAATGGAAGAACCAGATTGTTCTTAAGAGTTACAACAATCTGACCCTTAACATGTAAGAATATTTTTAGTTACAGCAATATAAAATAAAGCTATTTTACTGTTTAATATTTATTTTGATAGTTTCCAGTACATTCATAGCAGGGTTATGATAAAATCTGAGGCTTTATTTTAAAATGACCATACACTGTCTTTGGCACAGTGAACTTGCGGGTCAAAATGGAGGATGAGCCACAAAATAATACATTGCACATGGTGGAATTGTAACATTTTGATATACGATAGCCAAACAAAATTTGGAAATATCATAACTACATTGAAATTGAACTTATTTTTTAATTTAAAAGTAAATAAACTTTTGTAATTCTAATTAATTGTATTGTCTCCTAAAATTTCAATTAAATGAAATGTTGAACCCTCAGAATTTTTGTTAGATTCATTTATGAGAAGGTATATTCTACAGTAAACTCAGTTGTGAGCACCCATATTGTTTGTCAACAAGGTAAGCTTTTCCAAAATTATGAAGAATACTGGCCTATGCGTAAAAATATCGATATGCAGTTAGCTAGCTATGGGTTTTCCGAATACGCACATTTAAAAAGATACTGACCAGGATTGACGTTTTGGATGTTATTTTTGGTCAGGCGAGAAGTTCATTCTCGTTTTCAAGCCACCCCGAATGACTGCGTCGTACGGTTTTACCATCATTGTCCACCAACATGCAATATCTTTACATGTGCTGACTCGAAAAACCCTAAACTAGCTACTGCATTACGATATTTTTACACAAAGGCCTATGTCCTTCAAAAGTTTGGAAAAACTTATCTTGTTAACATACAATACGGGTGCTCACAACGAGGACGAAAGTTCCTCACAACATTTTTGCCGAAGGATAAATTACTGTGTGATTTGCTACTATTAATTTCATGGCCTTACGATAAATACAGGATATCAGTATAATCTGAAGAACTCTTACGCAAGCACTGGATGCTAACAGGACATTATGATGGCATATAATCTGAAATGAGATCCTTTGGGAGCTCAGAATGCAACCAAGAAATATGATAGTAGACCGAGTTTGATAGGGTCTGTCCATGAGTGGTAATGGACTGTGTAACACCTTTCACGGCCCTTAGCACCGGCTTATGTGGAACTTGAGTATACCAATTGAGTATACTCCATGATCCAAAAGGACCAGAAAATGTAACGATATAATACGAAAGGAGATCCTTTGGAAACACAAAATGTAACCTAGAAAATATAATAGCAGACCCAATTTGTTTGGGTCTGTTCATGAGTGTTAGTGAAAAGTGCAAAACCACTCACGCCTCTAGCACCGGCAACACTGAAGTACAGGGTGACTTTCTACGGCCGCTACACGAGCACATACAGACTATTGTTGCGATTATTTATATAATATGAAAGGAGATCCTTTGGAAGTTCTGAATACAACCAAGAAATTTAATAGCAGACCGGGCTAGATATGGTCTGTGAGTGCTAATAGAATGTGCAACAATACTCATGCCCCCTAGCACCGGCTTAGGTTGAACTCTATTATACCAATATTGAGTATACTTCATGATCCGGAAGGACCAGACAGTATGACAACACTGAAAACAGACCCAGATTGATTGGGTCTGTTCATGAGTGGTCAACACTCACGCCCCCTAGCACCGACTTTGTAACTATGCCAGAAAACTTTACCTATTGTCTAATATAGTCTGAAAGAGATCATGTGGAAACACAGAGTGCAACTATGTCAAAAGATGTGATCCAATGTGATTTGGTCTCCTCAAAAGCAAAAGTGCAACGGCACGCATGCCCGCTATCACCGGTTAATGCTGCATTCTGTTGTGATATTGCATACAGAATAATCGCATTTAGTAATTAACGATCAGGACAACCAATCACTTAGTTATAAAAAGTTAACACTGCATATACACTGAAAGATGGAATTAATTGATGGACTGGACAACAAGCTTATCCAAAAATTGTCGTATCCGAATTATATCACTAACTTTGTTGCTCTGAATTTATGTAACTATTAAGAGTAGAAGTTTTTAAGAAGCCAAAATCAACCTCGAAAAATTGTTCAGCACATTCTCAAAACTCCGCCATCTTGAAAAGATGGTATCACGTGACCAATATAATGGAAAGCTATTGGCTCAAAAGTTACAACACTCTGGACTTGAATTTTGTTGCAATTTATGGACATAGAACAATCTGACCCTGACAATATCTCAATATAGGTAGGTTCCAGAGTGTTGCTTCTCATACCACTAGATAGAGCTTGAAAAGGCGAACATTTTGATACCAAAAACTCATTTTTTCAATGGAATTAGGGCGACGCTGTGACAACCGTCAATGTTTCCTCTGATCCGCCTAATCTCTAGAAAAACTTTGTTAAGGATTTGTGCATGGTCAAAATCGCAGATGAAGTGTGATACATAACATTTATTTCTATGTAGGCAAAGCAATGACAAGTGAATTTCATTTCATTTTCTGGTTGTGATGTTGACTCTGGAAGTGTGTCCAAACTCCAATATTAGTAAAGCTAGAATAGGAACCGGTGAATATAGATGATTATGAACAGAGTATTAGATAAATTGGTTATAATTTTGAATGATAGGAATAGTCCCACAGCAAATATCTAGCTTGCAAGACTCGATTGGTTTGCCGTAAAACTGAGATCATTCAAAGGGACCACCGTGGTTAAGTGGTTATGGTCGGTCTCTGACCTGTAATCATTTGCCACTCATCCCTGTGTGTTCGAGTCTCACCCGAGACCAGAAAAAATCACAAGTGGGGAAGTTGTCCAACTGAATTATTGAAGGTCAATACTTCTACCTAGGTATGTCTATGGTAGGAGTAAAATGACCACTTCTGTTTGTGCAACGTGTTAGAGAAAAACATGTCATACGAATCTTCCTCAAACTTGTGCTCCTCTACTTGAACGTATAAAACCGCTGCTTATTTAGCATTCTGTATTAGGGGTCAGACTACAATTTATCAGATGGAAATGTCCAGGTGACAGAGGGTTGAAGAAACAAGAGTATCTTTTGTTGATTTTAACTGAACTTCATCCCAATGTACCGAGCTATAAAAATTGACAAAATGTGGTTGCAAAAGTGGATGTCGTGGTAGATATAAATGCAGTCGATTTGGTATGTCCTATACTTCTATATGAAACAGCAGTTTTGATACATAGCTTCATGTGTCAGTCTCATAAAAAGTAAAGCAATAAAAAAAGCAAATAGAAAATAATAGAAACACGATAAAATGGCAGGAGAGCTACAGAAAGCTGAAAAGGTATATTGCATAGCAATTTTGAAGAGAGGAGATAAAAAGTTTTAAAATCGTTTTACTTGCACTTTTTATTATTTTTTATTATACCATATTTATATAGCCCTTTTTTCATGTAATTACACGTTCAAAAGTGCTGTACAATCACGATTACGACATGGTTAAAACAATATGTAATGAATATAAACATGTCAGTCAAAAATGATATGGGTAGAATATATACAACTATGGACAAATTTATAAGTCAACAAATCCACCATTAATTTATGCAGACAAGTAAGGTACACAATAATTCTAAAATGATTCAAGTCCGGTTGGCTTCGTAAGTTGTTTGGCCAGTCCACACGCGCATTACTCCACCAGCCGGTGTTCACTGTTCACTACGCAACTTCACTGAATGTTTACTAAAGGTACATTTAAATTATAATTAAGGCATTTATACCTACGTGTAGGTTATTTTTATTTTCCGCTATTAGATGTTTTTTTCACTAAATATCAACATAAATTGATAGAGCGATAGGTATTTTCAGAGAGGCACTACAAATACTGTAATTAACTTTAATCGTTTGGTTCCAACTTAATTCGAAATTTTAAGCCGTTCACAGCTTTTTAACACACTTCTATCAATTTGAAACACATATGAATACGGTCTAGTACTTTTTTAATGAGTAATATTACCATCGAGTGCTTGTATCATAAAGTGAAAGATGTTTTCAGTTATCGGCCCAGCTAATAATGGTTAATAACAAAAAACATCTTTCAGTTGTGCACCATTTATTTCAAACTCATACAAATGCATTTTATTTTACTGATATCATTTACCTCACTGAATTCATATTGTCAAGGATACAATTGCATGTTTACTGTTAGTTTTTAAATAGCTTATACAAGTATTATACCGTGTTTAACACACTGCACAAAAGAATAATTAAGTTATAATTGATGCTATACTAAATTCACACAGAAGTACTTGCATGCATGTGCTTTCAGCTGGAACAAACATCACAATATGAGCATTCACAACAAAATTTATACAAGGTAATAAAGATTTTAGATTATACAGTTGTCCTTGGACTTCATGTTCATATCAGACATTAATACAGCAAAACAGTGGCTGAATATATTTACACCCAAAAGTGTTCATGTAAAGCAATGTTTAACTGTCTAAATGTTTATGGGCATAAATCAAAATAATGAAGACAATTTTTCTTTTCAAGATTTAAAAAATACCACACAACACAGGAATGTAATTTAATGTTCTGATGTTGTGTCTTGATGTTGTTAAAAATGTTGAAAAAAATTCAGCTTGATTGTATTACTCGTTCAAAAGTTTCATTAGAAAAACAGGCAAAAATGTCCCGAATGTAGCACTTTTAGCGTGACATTTTTTCTTTACACATTTTTCAATCTTTTATATTTTGTTCAGTTCTTGGGTAAGTAATCAATGGTTGTTTTTAATTTCATTGTACATGTGCTATATTTAAAATTTAATGCATTTTGTTCAAATATTTCAATAATAAGTATTATTTAGAAATCACCTTTCAAGTGCACATGTAAAATATTTTGCTCAAGGAAAAAATGGAAATTCAATTGATGATATTGCTGTAAGTAAACTGATGCTTGAACAGAAAATGCAGTTTAACATATTGATAGGCATATTTGTCCATGTTGTTTAAAAAAAAAGAAATGATCAAAAGAATCATTTGTTTTTTAAGTTATACCATCTTGAATAAAGCTGATTGGAAATGTCCCGAGTGTAACATTTTGCATTTAGATAAGAATTTTTTTTATCATTCTTTGAATTTGATATGTTTTTTTCTCTATTTCTCAAACAGAAGCGTACCCACAAGCTCACAAAACTAAAACAAATTCATGTAGTGCAATTAATTTTTTGTCTACATGGTTTTAAGTGTTGTCCCGAGTGTAACGCTATATATTCATCATCTTAATTTTGATATGTAACTATAGAACAGTAGTCCGTGTTAATTGTTTTCCACATTTATATAAAATAACTGACGTGAATAAATACTTTAAACTCTGAAGCCATGAAATGGAGTATGCTTAAAAAGTTTGAAAGTTTTAATAAAAATAGTTCTATTCAGATATATATACCAAGTAGATTTGTTCAGTATACTGAAGATAAAAAGTAATTTATCTTTTATTTTGATGACGAAACATTCTCAGATGAAAACAGTACAGAATTTATCGATTTTTTTCATGATTTCTTAACATATTTTACATGTTATATTATTTATATACATGTATAACAATTGAAAATGTTACACTCGGGACACAAACACATCTTCATGCAATATTATACACAAATTCGGTTTGCTTTTACAGGAACTATACAAGTAACAATATACTAACACTGCAGGGTCATGAAGTTACAAAATGCCTAAATAAGTGGTAAAACTCCCATTTATAGAGGACTGAGAAGAAGCACACTCTGAGTATAGAAAGACTTGAAATTGATATTTTTTTATTAAACATTTTCTAGGATATACGAGGGTTGTCGTTTAAGTATGTAGACTTTTCTCATAACTCGGTTTTGAAATCTAATTTCAGTGACGCATAATTGAAATCTTCCTTGAGTTGTGTTGCAAATACATAGTTTATAATCAAAACATTTCAAAAACTTTTTAGTACTGTTTTACTTAAAATAAACAAAGAAGAAATTGTGTCCAGAGTGTATTTTCTATATGTCTGTTTATATGACTTAATTCATGTTAAAAATATTTGTTCAACATAGTTTGAAATAGTTTGAATGTGTTGAGAAATCATTTCTTTAATTTGATTAATTTGATAAGTGGCAAAATTAGTAAATATATGATAATGCAATATTAATTGTTACAAGTTGACAAATCTACAGTTTTAAATGTTTTTTAATTCCTCCCCTCCCTCCAACAACATTTTCAACCAACAACATATTAAACAGTACAGATGTTTGTGTATCGTTTTATTATCTTAAAAAACATAGAATGAATTGCAACGCAATGATCATAGCACTTTCATATTTGTTTGCTAAAAGATTAAACAAATTTGTACGGAGTGTAACCTTTACTTAGTCTGTATAATATATAAATTAATAATTCATGTTCAGTAACGCAATTGACTTACCAAATTGGAAATAGATTTGATTTGTTCAAAACAATTTTTCTTATTTAATGAATTGCAAAATACATTTGACAAAATTAATGTTGTTATATATAAATCCATTTTATGATACTCCTTATCATAACAGTTTCGTATATTTACATTACAGTTTTAGAACGTCCCCTGGTGTTGTTGTTTTCACCATTTAAAACTAAAACATTATCAAATAGATTATCTGTTTGTATTTTATAAGAAAATAATGGAACAAATTAATTGTAAAATTTGTGAAACAAATTGTATGACAATAGATTAACAATACTGTCATTATCATAAGACCATACACAAAGAATATCTGTCCCGAGTGTAACGGTAACAGAAGATATATACTAGTTTTGGGGGCATTGTTAAGTTACCCAAGAATAGTACCAATTAAGTGAAAATTCACATATATCTTTGAATATACCTGAAAATTCATAAAATTGAATTAGCTAATTTGTATCTGCAGCAGTAAATGTTACATAAAAACTTTTTGAAGCGTATTTTAATAAAAATAAAGTTAAAAACGCCATAAATATATATGTTTTGGAAATTTATGGTTGTATGTATATTTTTTTGTATTAAAAAGTTGTATTCGTGAAAGTTTGCTGAAAAAATCACAAAAATGTGTTATTATTTCCATAGTTTAATCCATAAGATTGTCTTGCTATTGAACATATAATATTTATTTGATTAAAATGTTGTAAATTTGAAGAAGACTTTAATCCTATACTTTAGCCATTGTCATTTTTTCACAATATAATGTATTTCCAACCTACTTTTAGCAATATTATGAACAAAAGTATTATTCTAAATTTGACCCCCCATGTCACGCTTTGTCTTCATTATTTTGATTTATGCCCTTATCACATCAAAATCACATTAATCACTGGTATCTGTCTTTACTAATGTCGCCATAAATTGTTTAACGACAGAAAAGTGTTTAAAAGTTCATAATCCAAGAAATTGATCGATTAGAATCCGGAATCTTCATAGATATAGAAAAATAATGAGTTCGACGAAGCATCCACTTTCGTTTTGTTTTTATCTAAGAAAAGTTCTTAAAGTTAAGACACCTCGTACCTTGACTAAACTTTTATGATAAAAATCGTCGATCTAAGATTTTTTCTAAGAATTTTTTCACTCTAAGACGAAAGTTAAGAAAAATCTTACAAAGTAAGCAAAACTTGGCGAAAACTAAGATAATTTCGGGATTCTTAGATAATTTTCACCTTAGTTGGTTTGTGAATACGGGCCCTGAGGATTGGGAATGTAAATTAAAAATAAAAAGATTAATGAAGCTAAACTACATGTACTAAGGTTTTCAATCAGTGACTATCTTTAAAATAATAAACAGAAAATATTCATTTTATGTATGTGGAATCTTTCAGGTGTTGGTGAATGCCCCCATGTTGTGATTCTAAAGGAATAACTTTGATGTAATAAAATAGATTCATGATACACTTATAGCAGATAACCTCTTTTTTCTTAACTGCAATGGCATGTTATGTGAATCTTAAAATCACTTTAAATTGATTCACTAAATTGATGATTTTTTCTCATGATTTTTCAATTTATCATACTTGTTTACAAATTTATAATTGTCAAGAAGTTGCTGTTTAAAATTTGCAATAGCTGGTCATAACGGTTTCAATCTACTGTGCTGCACAAATACATTTCGGCAAAATCAAATTTGTCCATTTATTGGTCTCCGTCAACCTTGGAGAGTCGGGGTCGGAGAGCTATCCCCACTACCACTTACAAAATTCCATACATGTTTTTCAAAACAACGTAAATGTTATTTGAAACAACATTACGCACACTGAAATAAATGTAGCGTACTTTCCAAAAAAGAAACTACATGTATTAATTATCATATGATGAATTGGGTTTTCCGATTGTTATACATAGATAAATTATATCCAAAAAATTCCTATAGCTAACTGTTTTTAATTACTTTTACATCATGTAGTCATTATAGAATCTATTTGAGATATAGAGTTTGAATTTGTTGACCATATACTATGTTTTATATATATTTTTGTTGTTTGTTTGTTTTGTTTGTTTGTTTTTATCGAGTTTCACGCCTCTTTTCAACAGTCAGAGTTATATGAGGCGGACAGTCTACCTAACCATCGTTCCTAGAACCAGTACTAGACTCCCATCCTGCTTAAGCAACTGTCTACTTTATAACATAAAGAGACATGGTCAGTAGCAGGGCTTGAACCGACGACCCTCTATCAGTGAGAGGTTGCAGTAATTTGAAGTTAGCGACCTTAACCACTCAACCACGGAGGTGGGTCTTTATATCTTCGTATATAACCTTTATTAGGTAATATTTTTATTATTTTTATTATTACTATTGTTATTGTTGCTTGCATTATTGTACAATTCAGTATTTCACAATCTGCGCATTCTCCGTATTAGATTATAAATATAACTAAAACGATATTATACATTAACGGGGTATTAATTACGTTCTTTGACACTTGTGGAACTGCTATACTGTTTTAAAAAATCAGGAATGTATAACAAAATAATGTGTGTCATTCGTTATGTTTTAGATATTTATCTCAAGTTTTTATACAGATTCGCTTACATTTTTTATGTCTCTGATTTAGTTATCTGGTTTTAAAATAATATTTTTTTTATTTATCTTATGTTTGGATGATACGTCGACCCCTTAAGTACAATATTATATATTAGACATGTAACAAGCAATTTAATGTGGTTTAGAACGCTTTGAATAACCTGTATGGTACCTCACCTAACAGAAAATATGCAATCAAGATGTGTTCTAGACGAATTTTAGTCATGGGTACGAGTTTATTTTAGTTGTTTGCGGATATATAGTATAGTGTCTGTTACTAATTTGGGTAATTCTGGCCATTTGATTGGCTAATGGTGATGTCAGTCATTTTGATTGATCAATCATTGGACTGGCTATTCGTTTCGTAACATGTCATGTTTAACTGAGTCTGTTCGTCTGCTCTTTTGTTAATAATTGATAGGTAAGTAAAGCATGCAGGCATTGCTCTGTGATATTGAACTAGATAAGTTGTTGTGTGACATGAGATCGGAAATGCTATTTGAAGTTGTATCATAGCAGATTATGGTGAAATTAATAGCATTTAGGATATATTCTATTTGATGTAGGGTATGATATTACCATGTTCTTGTGAACTACGTGTATGTACATGAATTTATTCATTTGTCAAATACTCATGATTGTCAATATGTTTGTGTATATTATTCATAACCTGTAAATATGTTATACTCTCCATATCCTTTATGAAAAAAAAAACTTCTTACAAAACACATAAACCCATGCTTCTAGTAATTCGTCAACGAGTTTTTTTTGTTATTGATATAGCGGAATCAAATAATGGACAAGTTTCCAGAATTCCATTTTAAAATATTTTTGTTTTTGTACTTTACAAGCACATACAAAATGGTTGCCGAAATATTATTTTTCCAAAAAATATCAAAACAATGAAATACGCTGAGAAAATTATAATCGCTTTTCAAAAACAAATACGACATCACATACAAAGACATTACATTGGCAATTCATTTGTTTGATTTAAAAACTAATTTGTACAAGTTCGTAGTGCAGAATTGAACATGTTTCCCATCTCTTGGTAATTGCTGATATATTCAGATTGTGTAGCCTACACGTGTCACGTTCAATGTTGAGGTATTTTTCTAAGTATTACATCCTCCACATATTTCCCAGATATCGTTAGGAGGCAGTCATAGCCTCTTTTCTCCATGTATTCACAAAGCGACTTGGTCCCTCCAAACCATTTGTTATACTCTACAGTCATCATTTCTATGTTCACTTCTTGCCAAGGGACGGTATCTAAGACCTTTTGTTCGACCCCTTCCACGTCTAGACTCAGATAATCAACATTCGTCTGGTTCATGGCTAACAAGATTGAATACAGAGGAAAACATTGGACTGGGTGGAGGGTTTTATGTACACGTACAACATTCGATTGATTGCTTTCTCCATGAATCCTTGACCAGAGATGGTCAAGAGAAAAAAGTTTCTGGAAATATATACATGAACACAAAATACACGCATGCTCTCAAAATTTATACAAGCACACACAAAATATATACATGTACACATTAGACATGTCTATGCAAGTACACACAATATACCGCCTGTCCGGTTAACTCAGGGGGTTGTGAATTAGAACCTCGGGCAAGGCTAACACTGTCCGTGACAAAGATGAAGATATTACTTAGAAGATTATTGAGAGAGAGAGAGAGAGAGAGAGAGAGAGAGAGAGAGCAGCTATGGGCAGCTTAACCAGTCCTTGGCCAAGACTGATTACCTTAGTAACTCTGGAGAATGTAGTGGATCGCGCCGAAACATACGGTGAAGGAGACATCCATCTGATGATAGGACAGGTGCAGTGGACATCAACCATTGTATTTAGGTGAACAACCACCACCTGGAAACCACAGTGACTATTAGGCAAGACTAGTTGACAACTGTGAATAGAATAGTTACCACTGGAGAGACAGAGGGCAGTTGGGAAAGACCGCAGCCGAGAGTAACTAGGCTTGGCAAGTCGAAGTTCTCATACATCCTTCGTAAAGAGGGTCTCATTATCGTCGCTATGGACAGACATTTAAAGAAATACCCCCGAGGTCGTGCCACAGCGGGGGAGAATGAACGATCTTAAAGCCAGCTACCGGAAAAGAGTCATGCGATCAACAAACGACAACGAGACAAACCAACGATTCTAGAGTCAGAGGTTTGCGGAAAGAGTACTGGACATTCCCCGAACAACAATGGGCTGTCGACCAATTCAGAGAATGGTACAACGCATAGGACAGCCTATGAGACGGTTGAGGTATCCGAACAGATTACACAACACCGTGTTCCGAACCACCAACTTTCGTTTGTGAATGAAGTTAACAGCAAAAGCCAGGAGTGTGTTATAAAAGATGCTTTGGTGGAGAAAAGCTTTCATGAAGCTGAAGTCAACCAGGAAACAGAAACAGCAAGTGTCGACATGAAAGACCGTATTAAGTGGACAGCAAGTTCGCAGAAGGAGTGGCGATTGTTTGAGGCAAAGATAGACTTGGTGCTAGAGACAACGCTCGTAGGAACGATAAAACGCAATGGCAATGACCATGTACAGTACGGGTAGAAACAGGTATTGGATTCGGGAGAAGAAAGAGTCATGGACAAAACCACCAGACAATTAACGCACAAGATCGCACAATTAAGGGAGGAGATACGGCACTTTATGATCCGGTAGGATTAGGTTGTGTTACAAGAGCCTGTTGGAGGACAACAAGGCTTCCAGAGAGTAGAAAGCTAGTACAGAAGGAGGTGAGGTTAGTTGAGTAAGAAACACGCCAGGCTGCTGCAATATCTATAAAGAAGCTGGGCAGCTGGCTGAAATGGGAAGGGGTACTGGAAAGGAGTGTGTCATGAAATGACATGATGTGAATGGACCAACACATAATAGGATTTCTGTTACGTTCTGTATACGACGTACTGCCAAGACCAATCAATCTGCGGACCAGGAACCTCACTGTAAGCTTTATGGTAGACCAGCGAACCTTCAGAACATCCTGTGCTCTTGCAGAGCAGCATTGACGGACGCTAGATACAGATGGCGAAAAGGGTCTGAGCGAGATTGCACCCAGTCTAGTGGTGGCGCGAAAAAGAAGCCCCCAGCACAGATCAGGCCAACATTCATTGACTTCGACCTCAAATTCGCATAAACTTAATCCACAGGACTCATGGTCACATGAAGAGATTGAGACCCTACTGTGGATTTAATGGGACTGCTGAGATTCCCACCAGAAGTTTGCCACCACAACTCTTCGACCCGATATTGTGCTGCTGTCTAGATTGACAAAACAGATAGTTCTTTTGGAACTGACAGTATCAGGAAGAAAGAATGGAAGAAGCACGTGAGTGAAAGAAGGCCAAGTATCTGCCATTGATGGACGATTGCCGACAGCGAGGATGGAAGACCTGGAACCTCCCTGTCGAGGTTGGCAGTCGGTGCTTTGCTGGACAGTCGTTGAGGAGAGCCTTCAGCATTCTGGGCATCACAGGGATAACAAGAAGAAAGGCAATCAGAGACATCTGTCAGCAAGCAGAAACAATCACAATGGTTATGGCAGAAGAGAGAGAGAGAGAGCAGAGATGGGCAGCTTAACCAGTACTTGGCTAAGACTGATCACCTCTAGAGGATGTAGCGGACCGCGCCTAAAGATCCGGGAAAGGAGACATGCACCTTATGATATGACTGAAGCAGTGGACACCAATCATTGTATTTAGGTAAACTTCCTTTGTTTAATTGTTCCCCACCTTTGAATTATGTGGGATAGCTTGGCAGTAGCTTGCAAATTTACAGAAATCTCAACACTCCAATGGGCTCGAAAACAGGTAAACTTGCATTTTCCTCACCACGAATTACACGACGTACAAACTACGTGACCGTATAGGTTCAGGAAATATTCAATTCAATTTTGGGGCATGTATACATATTAGTCTTAAATTAAGAAACAATAAGTATACTCGACCTTAGACATAAAACATTGTTTGCTTCTGGTTATCCGACCTACCCTAGTTTTCCCTGCGACACCCGGCCCCAGTTTCACGAACAAAATTGAGTAGAAACTCAATAATGGACTCAAGTGTTTTTTTCTGTCTAAAAAGCTTGTGTCTTCGAATAGAAATGTTACCATTTGTTTCCTTATTTATAAAGAACATGTTAAGTATTCTAGCATAAAATATTTTTGGTCTGATGAACAGATTAAGTCTCAAAAGTCTCTTAAAGGGACATACCCTACAACTTGGTGCATCTAGAATCAAGGCAAAATGATGATAAATTAGAAGCTTGTAAAGAAAAAGGCCGACGAAGAAAGTTTCAGCCATAAATTCATCCAATTAAAAATAAAATCACAAAAAATATTAGTTTCCATAAAAGATCGGAAACTCTTTGGAATTTGTTGTACAATTTTTGGGTGGAAGTGATTTATTATTCATAGCTATGATTTTTGCGGCTAGTACCTAAACTAGTCATTTTATGACCCAAGTTCTTCTTGCAATTATCAATTATATATTGTTTTTACATATACATCTAACACATTTTTACACTTTCACAGAATGTTTGTCAGTTGTAGGGTATGCCCCTTTAAGTCAAAAGTCAAATTCCCAATAACAGACTCAAATCATTTTTATTGAATTGTTCAATATCAAGAGATTATAGCTAGGTTGAAATTGTGGGAAACTGTTATAAGACCATCTTTGTACCTTCTTTTTATTCCATATTCAGAATTACAAACAATAAAACAAAGACATGATTGATATAATAAATAAGTTGAGTTTGAGCGAGTTTTTTGTGAAACTGGGGCCAGACTTTTATTAGCTTGAGGAACGGAAAATCCACTTCCTCACATTTTTTTCTTTCAACGCGTTTACGAGATCAAACAAATTTCTGGTGTACCAATCCCATTTTTATTGATCATCTAACCAGAAAAAAACAAAATGTTTAAAGCCTTTTGTCTGATCGATTTCGGTTAAAAACTAATATTTACCACAGATGGATATTCCTCGGTGCTCAAACATGCATTAATTGTGAACGCTTTACGATGTTTATTCAACATTTTCTTATACTGAACGGGATTAGGTTCTATAAGAATACCATTCCAGCCTCTTTTCCGTTCAAAAAACAGCGTGTTGGATATAGTTTCCCCGTCAAATGCTCCACTTTCTATGAAGAAACCACATTCCTGTTAAATACAGTACTGTATTAGTTTTACATGCAAAACCATCATAAAAGCATGGCCGAAGGAATAGTTTTTATCATTTTTAATACAACCAGTCGAGTGGACTTACTTTTATACACAATTAAGACTTATATAAATGAAATAATACAAAGAATATCATTTCTACCGTATACAGAACCGTGCCCGTTAAAATCCGACATGTACTGTAATCCTGGAATGCCATTTACGTTAGAACCAGAACTGGACTTTAAAGGTTAAATTGTGAATTCACTTTTATGCCATTTGCTTGTTAGAATAATGTCAAAAACCCCTTGATGTCTAAATTCGTACTTTCGCGTTTTTGAAATCTCTAAAAGTTTTTCGTGATTTTTGGAGCTCACCTTGTAACCCAGTTTACTGTCAACAAAAGCCGCCTGACCCATTGAGCTGTCATCTTTATCTGGATATTCTAGATCATACCGTTGCGTAGAGGGTGGGGTAATATAATATTTCCGAATGAGGTCCACAAGTCGCGGATCGTCTGCTGCTGTTCTCTTCTCGTTCAATATTTTCATCTCCTGGGTAAAGTCAAAGTTATCCAGTTTTTTCCTAAAATTAGTTGAAATTTCGTGTGATTCTACTCGGCATGTTTTTGTACCAGACGTTCTAGTTGTTGGTTCATCATTTTTGTTTAACAACATCCAGAATAAACCAAACATAACACAGACTGTCAATAAAATAACGAATGTAATTCTTTGACGGAACAACGTTGCACGTTTCATGTTTGACTTTACTTTCAAATCATTTAAGTTTATCTTAATACTAGTAGTATTCGCTGTGAATTCGCTGTGTTAAATTGCGATTTAAAATTCACGTTGAGGGCTGTCTCATACGTTCTTTTACATGTCTGATGTAACTCTATGGTTTCATGGTGTCCGCTTTAAATGGTTTTGTACTTAGCTGTTACACTGTTTCTTATAAAAATCTAACTACGCCTTCCCAGACGTAGCGCACACGATGACTGATCCCGGTAGCATGCGGGTACTATTATAACCTTTTTCGTGTAGTCCGAAATGGTTACACCGTTACCTAACTTGATTTGATAAACAAATACTCACCTTGCTCTGTGCAAGTAACTATTGACTTACCAACATAGATCAGAGATGGAGAACAACTAATTTATCTATAATGTCTTCAGCCAATTAGTCAAAGGAAACACGTTACGCGACCAGGGGTCCCAAAACCCTCTCTCGATGTTCGTAAACAAAGCGCTCTCCCTGCTAGATGTGGGCGGGTTAGAAAGTGATAGGAAGTACATGTACATTCATTTTAGCGAGATACAAAATTCAAATGTTTCTTAGCTTGGATTTTCGCCATTTGAAAACATTCACAAAAATCTAGCAGAAAAAAGCGATATAATTTTCATAACGTTTGCACACATGTAAGATAATACTTACTTGTCTTGCACAAAAACCTAACAAACAGCCCTCAAATGCAGTCGTGTTTACCAGATACCATTAACAAGATTTCCAATTTGGCGGTCATATCTAAAACGTGTGGTTACCTACCCATGAAAACTTTTATATCTGTTTGCAGTTTAGCACTCTTTATTAGGTAATAAAATATGGCGGCATATAATTTCTAATTACGCAAAAATGCAGATACATTTTGTATTACATCCAACATTCAGTACTCATTGCCAGATGATAGTGTACTGTGTATTTCACGAGAGGTTGTTGATTAATCTATCAGGCTCATGTTACGTACCTGACGTATCGTACAATCAAGTTTGGTTGATATAGTGACTTATGGGTGATATAGTGACTTATCGGTGATATGATGACTTATGGGTGATATGGTGACTTATATGTGATATGGTGACTTGAAGTACCTCAATATAATATATTAGACATGTTACAAGCAGTTGAAAGCCCCATTAGCTTTTTGGATGTTAAAATTAAAGTAGGTCTTATTTTACATAGAAAGAAGTCTTTTTTTTATTTGTAATAAAAACATTCCAAACTTTATTCTTTATCGCAGAGTACATATAAAAATATAGCACAGTATTATTTTCAATATTATCGCAAAAAAATAAGAAAAAAGCATTTGACAACATTTTTAAGAGATGTGGCAATCTCGAATAGCTATCAAATTGGTATCATTTTAATGCCTAAATCAATTAATGAAAGCCCTGCAAAATATTTACAAAATATCCCGCTAGTTAACTCAAAATACACATCTCAAGGCTTACCAAACCTGCCGATTTCGGCCTCAGAAATTATTCTACATTTTCACAACTCGACCCTTTGGAATCTGTCAAAACCGAAAACATCACGGAATGAATGTAAACAAACTGAAATGGTAAGTATTGATCATGTTATGTTCACTTGAAAGGCAGTGCACATGCTCAAGTTTAACTCTCAGTCATATAGGAAATATTGTTGTCGTCAATAAAAGGCTGACAGCCTTTTATTCAAACCGACATATGAATACCGACGCGCGTGTTATAGGGTCATTTTTGAACGCACATTCTTCTTTGACTTTTCGGTAATAATTGGTTTTACAAGTGACAAACGCATTTTTGGTGCACGAAAAAAAAGACACAGCAGTTCCTGGGCATGCCCCTTTAATGTGTTCTACTTAAACACAATGATGTTAATATAACGCTTTTGAATGACTTGTTTGGCACCTTTCCAAACATAAAACCTACAGTCGAGATGGTCTTATGTTCTTCAATGCAAAATAAGTAGCCCGCTTATAATAGGTCTAGACATAAAGAGAGTTCATCACAACTTCAAAACGATATTAAAATGAAATGTACATTGATCCAAACCTGATACAGCCACTGAACATTACCATGTATTTGTGAAAACTACGTGACAAAACTTGTTATCAGTTGCGTTACATTTAAGTACATTTAAGGGAAAATGTCTTTAGCACGCTACCATATGTTTTACATGTTGTCATTGGTCACTCCAAATAACTGCGCTAATAAAAGAACTTCTCTCCTTGGAATGTCGTTATAGCAACCCATTGTTTACATGGAAACACTGCCGTAAACTGAATCAAGGACAACAGCCAAAAACTTGTATCTTATAAGAAGAAAATGATACTAAAATTTAAATGTTGTATTTAACTTCTATACGGACTTCTGGGTGTTTTCTGTTCGCTGTTTTCTGACCCCCCGGACGTGTTTGTGGTGGGTAGAATATATGTGTGAGGTATAATATATAACACTGGAGAAAGATACTATATGATTGAAACAAATCATTGAAGGATTGAACACAATGAGTAACTCGATGACCCAACAGTCTGTAGAAAGACGACAAGGTAAATTATGTTTTATGTTTCATAAAAAAGACTCGTGTTGCCTTTGCGTTGTATTACTTCTACAGACTCTATTTTGTTGTTCAATGGCAGTGTTACGGTAGCTGGGTACTTACATACAGTTTCCTTTCTCATTCATGAATTGAGAATATCGTGTCACACAGAAATTAAGGGTTGTTCTAAAAGTCCCGGGTAAGTTCAACCTAAAGCACGGATACTATATAGAGGGTAGAGTTAAACATGCTTAAAATTAAGATACATGTTTACCAGGTGACATGCGAATGGGCTGTGATTAAATGGCTGTAATACCCTTCCCAACGAGTGCCTTTTATGTTTTAACTGAGTCCCGCGCCCCTCCATATTTTAAGAAGCGAGTCCCGCGTCCCATTTAAGAACAAATGTGAGTCCGGCGTCCCGTTTCGCCACTCAGTCACACATCCTGTCCCAAACATGTCCCGAATCACGAGTTCCAAAGGGGGTATTACAGCTACATTTAACATACGTACGCATGTACATGTATTCTAATAAAAATATTTGCCATGTTTCAGAAATGCGCTTGCGCCGACAACTTGGCTTTCAAAGATTAAATCAGTTGAGTTTTATGCAGACTATTACGTCATGCCCGTTATTTATTGCTGGAGTAGTAACCTTGGTGATGGCGTTACCCCACGTAGAATATCCTGTGTTTAACTTTGGACCGGTGTTCGTCTCAATATTGGTAATTTCTTCAACAATTTTCTAGTCTATTAGCAAATTTCCATCAAATCACGTGACCCAGGACAATAGATTAATATGTAACTGAGTAAAAAAAAACAAAAAAAAACTTAAGTTTTAAAATAAATATTTTCAGCTTTCGTTAGATGAAGAAAGAGTTATATTCCAAGAAGAATATACGCTTTGTTCGGTGCGTATTCTACAAATAGTATTAATATCAGAATCATTCTTATATTATCTTGTAATATGAATATAATTCACAGGCGCAACTAGCGTTAATGAATTCAGTGGTTCCGAGAATTTTTCCAGCTCTGAATAAAATCAATAATTCTACGCTATGTTTTGCAGGTTTTTCCAATGGCATTAACTGGTCTGCTTGCCACACGTAAAGCTACTGAGAATTTGAACGAAACAGAAACAATAGGTGTCGTAAAATGCTTGGTAATTACATTTTAATTATTAGAATTTTGTAGTAGGCGTGTTATTTTTTTACAACACAATGCTATAAATGAGCATACTCGTGCTCCTCGGTTTTATCAATCTTTGAAAATTAACAAACCTGATCTAAAAAAGTTGAAAACTATTTTTCCGCATTCAAAATCTGAATTAAACTTAGAGCCAAAACACCATGATATACAAAATCTACAAATTTCATCTTTAGTTATAAGAATTCTCTAAAAAAATGCATTTGTTGTTTGCAGGTCATGTTGAAATTATTCCATGATATTTTGAATGTACTTTTATATAAGCCTATACATGCTACCTTTTTCAATAAACAATTATCATTATATACAATGCAATCTCTTCAAACCAACACCCATTGGCAGTAGCAAAATTATGTTGTTGTTGAGAGGTTGTTTCTCAAGAGAGGACCGCTCTTGAGAGGTTGTATTGCACATTTGGCGTGAAGAGCAAACAATGATACACCCCTGTACACCCCTAAATTTTTTCCAGATAATGTGCAACTTCGTGTTGTCTTTATTATGCAGTGGTTTGACAGGAGCATCAAGTTTCTATTCATTTTACATTGTTGAGCAATGTTCAGACAATAAGTCAGGTAAAGTATTGGCATTTTCTAGACGAATTATACTTATGAGTATTAGTTTATTATAGCTGTTTGTGAGTATATAGTGTAGTGTCTATTACTAGTTTGGCTAATCCTGGCCATTTGATTGGCTAATGGTGATGACTGAATCTATTAATTTGACTGCCACTGTAGTTTTATTAGAATCGGATAGAACGTTCCAGATAAATATCACACATGTACGTTTGACACGTCATCATGTACATTATGTACCACCATAGAAAGCCCATATGTTGCTAGGTTGTCATATAACGTATTTAACTGTTAATATAATAAAAATTATTTTCTATCATTCACTTTTTCACAAAGTCGTCATTTTTGCCTGCTTGCATCATAATGAACGGCCTTTTGTTTAGATATTATATTGTTTATCAAATCGCTATATTTTTAACTGATATTTTTGGAAAGATGTTATGAATATGTGACTGAGTTGTAAGTATGCCAATGTATCGCATGTATTTATAAAATTTATTAATCTTACTGTTTCAGTCAGTAATACAAGATGATGTTGAACTATATTTCAGAATACTATGACTTGTGTTTACCGAACAGTCGGGCGAACGTTGGTCTATCTTTGGTTGACGGAATTGTTTGCCTAATATTGCTGGTTCTCTCCTTTATGGGAATCGTTCACTTCTGTACTTATGGATTCCAGCTTTGCTTTGATTCAGAACCTAATAAAACCGGGGTCCATCTTGCTGTCGTACTTCCTGGACAGGCTGTGGGTCAATCCGGACAAACTGCGGGTTATTCTGGGCAGATTGTGGGTATTGCGGGTCATTCAAGAGAGACGACTGTTCATTGATAAAAAGTGGAATACAAGATTTAATGGTATTCATTGATACAAAAGAACAATGTGCTCCTTGTACATGTTTTACAAACTGTGTAACAAAAGTTTCGTTACTAATCACTGTATACATATAATATATGATATCTAATACATGGTTAATGTTTGTTCTGATACATGTGTTACGTTTCCAATATTTGAATTTTGTATGTGTCATGCTTCAAGCGCATAAGTATATAACACTCATATCAGTATGCACAGTTCACTAAATTGTGTGACATTTTCATATTTGTCAACACACTATTCGTAGTGTAAATAAAACTCTATATACATCGGAGGGGGGATATCATCCCTGTATCCTGAAACGAGGTTCATTGCGTGCTGCATGTTTTCAATAGATAGTGTGTGCTATATACTCTTTGTGAATCAATCTTGTATTTACATATGTATGAGTCTGTTTATATCTGCATGTATTGTAATAAATATGTTTTGTAATGTGCTGATGCACTTTATTATGTATTTAAATGCAACCATTACTTATTATATTATTGAGATTCAGTTGTGCAAGACTGAATACAGTCATGACGAGCGTTTAGTAGAAGTGATTTAATGATTCGTATCCGAACAATTATCCATACACCATACATGGTATTGCATTGATAAGTGTAACTCTAACCTACATCCAGTAATATACACGTCAGGGATGTAGCTTGTCCTACAATAATATGTAGGCACCCATCTAAGGGGGTCCGGGGCATCTTTTCACAGACGCATTCTGCTGCATAATCCGATGTGTGATTATAGCCTAACATATTTTAATATGAATATCTTGCAGTTTTTCCCTGAAAATATTTTGAGTTTTCAATTATCAAATGATTTTCCACAAAAGTCGCAAACGTTCAGTAAGATGAGCATTCAATGGTCATTCTTGTTCTTATTCCCTTATTACCTTAATATCTAAGGGAAGCAACTCGAACTAACTTTTGAATCCAAAATAAATTTTCCCACGGTCCTCAGACTCATCTTTACATAATTTCGCTTTTGTGATTATAATAAGCTAAATAAATGTTTGACTTTTAGATAGGGATATTAGTAAGGATGTTAAACTAATGATTTGAGGCAGAAAAACAAGAAAATAAAGTCAGAATCACATTTTGTGGTTTTTAAAAAGGGAGATAATTTGAACGTAGTGGTATAGCAATTTGATGCAAAATTCTCCGTAATCTGAAAATAATTTCTTCAATATTTTTTAGATTCTTTGTCTTAGGATGATATTAAATGCATATTTATATCGAGTTATCTATACATAGGCTATACAAACAAGAAAAAATATCGAATTTCAAAATTTGAATTTAAACAACATTATTATATACATGTATATATACGAGTACATGTCTATTTTGTATTTTCATTTTCTATTTATACATGTTGTTATACTGCCTCATACGCCAGTGCACGTTATTCAGTGACGAGTTCCCTGACCTGTCCTCCATGTAGCGTGCTTCCACACACTGATCAGAAAATAACTCAACGATTTGTGCTGATAAAATATTTATTATCATGCTACTGTCATGTAGTATCGTATGTATGATACTTATCATCGTAAGTGTGATATCTATCATCATAGGCATAATATCTAGCATCGTAGGTATGATATTTATCATCGTGAGTATGATATTTTGATCTCAAGTATGATATAATATTATCGTATGTATGATATCTAGTATCGTGTGTATGATATCGTAAGTATGTTAATTATTATCGTAATTATGATATTTATTATCTCAAGTATGATATATATTGCCATAGGTATGATTTCTATTATCGTAAGTATGATATTTATTATCTCAAGTATGATATCTATTGTCATAGGTATGATATCTATTATCGTAATTATGATATTTATTATCTCAAGTATGATATATATTGCCATAGGTATGATAACTATTATCGTAAGTATGATATTTATTATCTCAAGTATGATATCTATTGTCATAGGTATGATATCTATTATCGTAAGTATGATATTTATTATCTCAAGTATGATATATATTGCCATAGGTATGATATCTATTATCGTAAGTATGATATTTATTATCTCAAAAATGATATCTATTATCGTAATCATGATATCTATTATCGTAGGTATTAAATCTAATATCGTATGTATAATATCAATCATCGTATGTATGATATTTATCAGCGTGCAGGTAGGATTATTTTACTACACACTATACACATTATGATTATAGTAGATCTCACCTTACAGGGGAGGTAATCACTACGAGAGTATCAATGTGGAAGATGAGATACTTGCCCTTGACTAGTTATCTAACAAATAAATACAACAAAGACTACAACACCAGCAGCAACAACATCAGCTACACATGTAGAATAGACTGTTAAGTTTTTAACTTTGCTATGATTCAAGCTTTACGAATAGAAAAAAAACCATTCTGGAATGAAAAACACTGAAAAATGACATATTCACAAACACACGAGTATTCGAACAAAATACACAGACGTTTGTTTAGTCAAAATTCAGCCCCACCCACAACGGTCGCTCTTACCCCTAAAGTATATAGAAGAGCGATAGTGGTAAGAGCGACCGTTGTGGGTGGGGTTGAATATTTGCTAAACAAGTGTCTGTGATAAAATACATGTTCAGATGTGGAATATTGGTGGTTTTCTTTTTATGTTACTTCAGGATCAGGCAGCGTCTTATATCTAGTGTTCGAATTGTCAGTTGCCGAAAAACTGAAGTTTTATTCCTACTGACTGACAACTCTTTCTTTGAAAACTATGCAACATGTAATTATGACTTTGATGTAACACCTTGGACTAAAACGCACAAAAAACGCGACCTATTTTTCAGGAAAAACGTTTCCAAACCATGACCTCTTTTCTGACAGTTTCTTGCTCTACCCAGGGACTGAGCTAGCTGACCTGGTGGTCGTTTTCTTCGCGCCGACCAAGATTTGAAATGTTTGGTGTACGTCTTACATGCTCGTGTACTGATGTTCAGCCCCCAAGTTGCTGATGTAGGCAGGCGAGTGTGTCACCTCACTAAACAAATATCGGTGAACAGACTTACCCAGATTTGCTTTCTTTACAGTGAACCTGATCAAGATTTGATAAAAAAAAGTTGCAATTTGATCAGTATTCATTAAAAAAGCGTAATTGTTCAGTTTCTTAATGAAAAGATTTATCAAAAATAAACTACAAAGTTCCTTCACAGGAACAAATTAATCATATCGCTAAGCAGCTAGAATAACAGAGTGTCCATTCATAACTTACCTTAGTTAATAGATTGTATACAATACCATTAATACTTCGCCTGCTTATGATAGGAAATCATGAAGAAATTAAGATGGTGTAATTCGGTGTTTCACACGGATAAATATTACATGACTGTTAGGTCTGACTTCATCAAATTACCTTAGAAAACAAACAAACCTAATGTAAAGTGAGGCCACCTTGTAGATGATTTTTACCAGCGCTAACGAACAACACGCTGTACGAATAATGAAAAGTCATCTGCTTCCCCCCCAAAAAAATGTTTAGCGCTGTAATACCGATCATACTCTCCTTAGATACAGTCAACCTTGTGAACAAAGGCCACCCTTAAGAAAGTCAAAATGTGGCCTTTATTGACAGGTGACCCTCATTCGGATGTCTTTTTTGTCTATATAAGCAAAGACTGTTTTTAAAAGAAAGGCCTTTATTCACGGGTTGGCCTTTTTCTGAGGTGGCCGCTAACACAAGTTTGACTATACATCATTCTGTTTCAATTAATTATTTTATGTACTGACTTTGAAGCAAGTTTTTTCACTGTCAAGATCAATCATACTCGATGATTGTGTATCCTGTGTAATACACTATTTAGGTAATTAGATGACAGTGTCACTCTACAGATGGATAGAATATATTTTATTACAATACCACATACATATATACATACAATAGACCGATAAAGGCAAATAAGCCATGATAGTCAAAAAGGACAAATACAGTTGCACAAAACATAATTATAAATATACATAATGAAAACATATGCTAATTTTGTCGCATGTATCAATACATGCAGAAAACAAAAGAAAAAGAAATGCTGGATTGGCAATTTATGCGATTTAACCCGAGGTGTGCAACAAACTAATGATACAATGTGGCTAATGTGGTTTCCTTGTCTTAAAATTCACTATTTGTGGGAAATATTGAAAGGTGCTATTAATGATAACTTTACAAAGTAAAAACCTGTAGAAATAAAAAAAATAAAAAAATAAACAAAATCTTTTTTCGCCATAAACATAATTATATTTAATAAACACGGACATCGCATGAGTCCATAAGCACAAATTATATAAAAAATCCATTATTCCCATACATATCAAACGCGCCGAACGGGGGTTCAGTGGCTGGAAAAAGTCCACCGCCCTGCTGTACATTGTTGAAAACAGCATTATTTGTATTAGCTGTAAGACCTGGTGCTGCGTTCGATCCTCCGGAGCTAGGTACTCCATTACTTGCTGCGTTCCCTGCAGCCGATGTTTTTGCTCCATTAGCCTTTTGCTTCTCCACATACTCTAAGGCACGAGTTGTAATATGCCCGTCAAGTGCAGCTTCGTCGATGTTGTCGATTTTTGTACCATCAGCCAGTGTAATTGTTGTAGTGAAATTCTTCATGGCTTCAGTTGTGTTTCTGGCTATTTTCTTCATCATATTGATATATACAAGTCGTTCATCCTGTGTACGAGGCTCACCACCAGCTGCTAGAGCGAAGTTCACGAGTTCTTCACTTATTTGAGCCGATGGATGAACAACGAATTTAATAAGTTTGGTCAAATTCTTCCTCAAATCTTGTTCCGTGGGTGAAATGTGTACAGGTTGACATTTGACTAAAAATAAAATATAAATGTTGAGTCACATATTAACTTCATTGACACATATCATGATTCTATTAACACTGCTAAAATTAACAATGATGATGATGGAATCACAGCAAAAGGAAAATAATTAGATAATGGTTTTAGTTACAACACGAATCAAAGTACTGAAAATACTCATGTTAACTGAACTTAAATAGACTTGTACTGCTGCAGGGAAGTTGAACTGGTTTAACAATTGCATGGCGGATGTAGAAAAAAACGTTGAACTTAGGACTGCATAAAAATTCATGCGCGTCGAGCGAGTGAGGACTAAAGAAAGCTGATATAGTAAAAATGTGCATACCAAACTTTGGTACCATGTTACTAACTCTGGCAAATTTGATGGCAACTTTGTCAAAGTTCATTTAGATTAAAATACTAAATATTTAAATAAATTGTGTACATTTTATATAAGTGTAAATTCTTAAATACTCAATTTTGTGATAAATTCAAGAGAGGGTCATCTTCAACCGGAATAAGCTTTGATTATGAATGTATTAAGAGTAGCTTGTATATTTTGTATTTTCTTTCTATATTTATATTTCTTTGTGAACGAATTTTCAACAATATACATAATTATATAATGATTTGACATCGGTGGTAGTAGACCAGTAGCATCTTGAAATCAAATAATGTCCAAATTGTCTGCCTCTTAGATGACTAACAAATGGTTATTTTTTTAGAGTAAAAATTTGAAATATTATCATTTGAAATAATGAGTTCTTGCTTGAGCATCATATTTTTTTGGTTATTATTTTATATCCCTTGATGCTATCAACACATTTATAATTATATAAATATATACTTACCAGTATGTATGATATACAATAACGAGACGACTATCAAAATTCCGGTATATTTCTCCATTTTGATTCGTCTGACACAAGTCTCACTTATAATAAATTGATATCATACTTACGATGTAGCCATTTATATAGATAAAAGGGCATGAAATCACGTGATAACAAAACAGTAATTAATAAAATCATTGACAGCCGTAATTAACTGTCAAGGTAAAAAACTATGACTGGTCGAAGGACAGTAGTACTTAAATATTCCCTTGATGTTTTCACGACAGGATTGATTAGCCCTGAAAATGATAAAATACTTTATATGTCTATAATACCACTGTGGCTATCAGTCGCAAGGTTGACCAAATCATCATAATATCTAAGAATATATCGTTGATAATATTTTAACAACTTTTATTTTATAGCTGTCCGATTCAATGTTTTATTTTGTTACATTCAGATATTTACATCTTAAATACGAAGTTATTTTTTTTTTTATTAATTTACATATTGTCACGTCACCATGTATACATCGTAATCATTTTTTACTATATGTCAGTGATATAGTATTGATAATGTTAGCCGACATGTTTAGTTAATTCTGTAAGACATCGATATTGATACAAAAAAATGTATAATGTTCTGTAAATGGCTTAAGGTTATTAATGTTGATTTGCTGATGAAGTATATGATGTGTATATGATATTGCCATTTTATTATTTAAACACATACGAAAAAATACTTCGACAAAAGCACAAAATATAGATACATGTCTAAACTGTATTCAATGCAAATCATGAAACATTAATATCAATTTCGTATTCATAATACAAACACATGTATGTAATAATTAATATGTCTTTATGTTTTGGTCGAAGAATGGTATACGTGAGAAATGCCGGCATAACTAGTATGTATTTGAATTTTTATATGATACCCTATACATGATATATCATGATATCTGGCCATGTGCTTATAAAACTTTTAGTCTGTCCCTAAGCTCAAATCTCAAATCTTGTCTTTTATTGTTCCTAAGTTTATTACAATGATGATGATATTAATACAGTATCTAACACCATACTTGATTGAAGATGTATTTAAACATTAACCAGCACAAACGGTTCAACCATAAAACTCTAAATATAGAATTGAGATTGAGTTTGGATGCTGTTCTCAAGTTTTATAACCACGCAGCCTGGACAACTATGACGTCACAGACTCACAAACTGTACTTTGTAGAGTTTACCAAGTCCAAGTATGGCGTGAATTTGTTCATTAAAATAAATGCTGTAAATGTTTTAAATTACGTGAACAAAAAGGCATGCAATATTTCAGTAATAAATGCGTAATAAGAGTCAAATCGCCTCAATTTAGTCACAGAATCATCGACTTCCTGTCAGCCATTTCTCGCTAACCTGCTCCGCCGGATATTAAACGAATCAATGCGCGACTGAAGTCGTGTGCTTCGCCGGAAGTGGGATCTTGAGTAAATGATTTATGCGGTTTTTGTTACTGATTAATACACGTCAGACCACGTTAGATTTTATCTAAACTACCTGTCATCAATAGCGAAAGTCACTGCAACAAAACTCATAACTACTTAATAGGAATATAATTATTTTAAATGTTCGGGTAATGACATCTCGCGTCCTGTTTTTTTGTAAAATACTTTATGTTCATTGATTTTAGGCTTGCGCACGAGAAAATACGTGAGTTGTGAACGTGACAGATTATATAGCCACCTTATACGTGGATATAAATATGAAGATAGGGCTTTTGGGCTTGTGTTGAACGTAGGCAAGTGAGTTTACTATCTTCTGTTGTTTGTTGTACGCTCGCTTGCTCGTTGGCTCGTTGGTTCATTCATTCATTCATTCATTCATTCATTCATTCATTCAAATATGTATTTTGCATGTTTCATCAATGGCTCATCGAAAATAAGTTAAATGCTTTATATATTTTACTTCATGTTTACACCTTAATAATATATAAATAAATATATTGTTATTATTGCAATTCATACCGCACGTACTGATTTCCTCAAACAATGTACCGCCTGTTACATGCATGTCAAATCAGAACTGACCTATTAGAACTAAAAACTTGCAAAACATAGACTGTTAACTTTAATATTCGGGCTTAAAATATATTTATAAATATATTAAAAAAAATATAATTTCATCACTTAAGTCATTTGTTACAACAATAAGTATGTATTGATAAAAAAATCATTCCTTAAGCTGTTGACCGGCGAATCGTTTAATTTATCCCATCATAAGAGCCACTTTATTAATTCCCAGAAGGACGACGGTTGTCCCAGAAGTGCGTCTGACCTTAAAGTTTGCCGGTCAGTTTTGATACAAACCAAAAGTATAAGTCAAACGTCATCATCTGAATAAAAAGATCATCAAGTCGTCAACTGTAGAAAGCAAGATAAGATTGTAATGACGTGTTGATGGATTAATGAGTGAATAAAACCGTTTTATGTTTATATCTTGTCGGGGTACATGAATGGTCAAAACACTGTGTGACAGTCTACAGTACCTTTACACAACAGGGCCCCGTTCTATCAACAAGCGTAACTTACGTCGAAACATAAGCGTAGGTTTACGTTTACGTCAATATTTACGCTTGACGTAGAGTGTTCTATTTAAAACGTAAGTACGTTGATGGAACGGGGCCCTGAACGTTATCTTGCAATATATGAGATGACACCCTATCTCCTGTTCTTGTAAATAATTATTGTGTGATGCCCTCTCTGCTGTACTGTTCTGTTCTATTCTTCCAGTATCGACATTAACGTGTACTCGAAATGAAGAGGGTTTACTGTACTTGTTTTATACAAGGTTAGCAAGATAAATGTCTACCGTTTGGGCCTTCAAAAGCTTTTAAAAATTACTTTTCAAATACTTAAAGTCCCATTAGCTTTTTGCTATAGAAAAATATATGCAAAAAAAACCACGACAATTGCTGATGTTATTCTAAGATAATTACTACCGACGAAACGAGCACCTTTTCTTCTAAAAACACTCATTTCACTTTGAATTTTGTTTGTAAACTTGAAATATGTAGAAATATGTTGTTGAAGAAAAAGAAATATAATAGTATGTTAATTTTATTTCGTATTGTTTGAAAGTTATAATGATTTTAATCATCAGACCTAACTAGAACTCTGTGTTTTATCTGCGTCATGTTTAACAATGTGATCGTACACGTCTCCACATGCTTGATCTATTCTAATAAATTAGGATCTTATGATTGCATAAATTATTATCGTTAACTCGCGCCTCACAATGAAGCTGCAAGCCTTAATAAAGTCGTATTCCTTGACATTACTTTACGGACCTATCTAATACAGCCAATGTACAGAATATATTTGGAGTGAAGCTGTATTTATTAATATTTCATGGAAATTGACTTTTTTATATTTTCGTGTGATTTGTCATGACCAGTTCATCAAGTCTACTTCACCTTCTCACGTGGATCCTGTCACGTGTCAACTAGGATTTCATATCATTTCACCAGCACGTGATATTTGTATTTCCTTATAAATGAGAAATATCGATATGCTCACTTGCAATCGTCCATTTTTTCACGTTCAGCAATACGAGTCAAAGAACTGATCTGATATAACAATCGATGAATTGGTCAAAATGCAATTAATATAGATTGTGTATTTACTGTCGACATAAACCAGTCCTTGTCCTTATGTTAAAGTACATAAGCGCCCATATTTCACAATGAACATGTCAAGCACAAGACAGACATTTACTAATATCTCTTTTATATGATAAATGATAGTTTTATTGCTGCCGAGACAAAATATCAATTTACGAGTATACAAAACGATTTCTTGTTATTTTATCTACTTATACAAGTGTACGGAGGTAAGGATGTATGATGTTGTATTGCACTAAATCAGCTGCCACATGCATGCTTGTTATAGTTACTTATACATGTATTTTAATCCACCACGGGAATAAAAAAAAACGTTAGTTTATTACACATGTACTAGTATTACATTAGTTGTTCACAGAAGACAGTTTTACTGTTACAAGTGTTAAGTAAAATGTTAGCATACAGACTTAAACAATATCACCACAGACCTCTTCATCATAAACAAACCTGGAGCAATTCTAGTCAAATCATCATCGTCCGAAAATATGTTCATGTCTTTGTCCAAAATGCCACTCGTGGACATCTTGAACAAACATATGATCGTGTTAATAAATCGTCGTCTGAGAATAATAATGAGCTAATTTCAGTTTTACCATTTTGAGAAAAAGCCCAACAAACAATCAAAGTCAATCGATAAAAACACAGAGATAGCGCAAAATGAGATTGAAAAACTTTTAAACAGGGGTTCCAATTGCTGAAACAAAGGCACGAGGAGACAGCTCTCTCTCTCTCCCCCTCTCTCTCTCTGAGACGAATCCAACGATGTAAAAATCTCAAAATCTTCAAAATGGTAGATAGCTCACTATAAGATTCAGGCGACGATATCTAGCATAGAACACTCGTCTATACCACTTTAACTCTTATTCAGATAAAAAAACCCCCAGAAACTAATAAAGCCGAAACAAAAGCAGAATTTGTTCCTGAAAATATGTCATAAATTATTGATGAACTGGTGACGTTTTTCATACAACTATTGATAGTACAATGTCATGAAACTAACACGTGACTGCATGATTTCCACGTAACAATAAATTCATTTCAGGAACGCGATACTGTAATTGAAAACAATGAACAATTACGAAATGTTAACCAGATACATAACATCCGCTAGGAACGATTCAAAGTGACATAAAGGATCATTAGCGTCTAATTACCCTGAAATAATACTCACAATCAAACCATGGAAATATCGTTATAATCAGTCAGGTATTTAGCGATTCTAACTGAACATTGATTTGCTGTTAATATGTGCAGTGTTATTGTCGAACTCTTGTGGAGGAATATCTGCCTTATTCTTTATTCATATATTTACACTTTCGCGGAATAAATCACTAAAATAGATGATAATTCCAACTTAATTCATCAATTACTTTTCTTTCGAAATCCACCAAATCTAGGCTTTTTATTTGTTTCGCCCAAGCAACAAACAAAAAGGAACAACTCAGTCACTGTGCCATTGAGGGTTATTTATCTCTTCATTGGGGAAAGGCCTTATAGCCTGTTGATTTTGGGAAGAATAATCGCTAAGATTGCTGATTTCGGGAAATAGAATAGTTTAGATTTTTGAGAAAACTTTTCAATTTTAATGAAAATTTTTCATCGGAATGAGGCCTCTGTTACAGAAGGTGACCCCCCCCCCCCCCCCAGATCCAGGATGATTCTCTTGTCGATGTAATAAAGTTCATCTTTTTATTCTCCCGAATTCTTCATATTTGGACAGTGTTTGTTTCAGAATATGAACCCTAAACCTGACATTCCGCGTCCCTTGCACAGTAAACCTCGCATTCGTCACGTTTTGGTCCCATGTATGTTTCTAAAAATGGCATACTTATTTTATAATGCAAATGTAAGCTCTATGTATTTACATTGAGCTGATAAACATAATTATTTTGAGCAGATATACGTATTTATATACTCTCACATATTAATGGACTTGAATTACTCATGGAATTCGAATAATGCGACATTTCTAGTTAAATGGAACAATTTGTTGGCATATCAAGTACGTAATGCAAATATTTGAAACGTTAACCTTGAATTTTGCTTCCATTTGATTAAAACAAATTAATAGGTAAATAATTCGTTCTGACACGTACAATGAACAAACTCCATTGTTAAGATTTTAGAGCTTTAATCTATTGGGCAACCGATTTCAATGAACGCCAAATTAAAAAATTGTGTTAAATTTCATACTATCAAAAAACTTGATTTGGCGAACATTTTTCATGTATAAACTTAACCGACAATAACCGAGTCATCAAACCTTTATACTCTCTTTAATGTCAGATTATTTCTAAAAGCGATGAGGTGCAATTTTAAAGTTTGACATATCATATCATAGCTGAATGGGAGCTCGACCCTTTTATTACTCCAAGTACCCAGTTTCATCTCAACAAAGATGGCTATAAACGTCAGTGTGTCGCAATGAAATCTGGGGATCATTTTATACCGCGGTATTATATTACTGCTCGGGATTTGTCACGAGCAATCGGGCCGCACCACTGCTCAATGATTCTGTATTTAAATTGTTTCTCGGCACGAGGGGTCGCTTTCACACGTGTTTCAAGTTAATTTATTCCCAGGTTCGAGTTACAGATTTTCCAACGTGAGTAAATGTCCGATGAAATAATTGAACCGAAGTTTGAGTCAGGTGACCAAGGCTTGGTCATGTGACTCAGAATAATTCGAACTATAACGTAAACACATGGAAATGAGTAAACAACATATATACATAACATATGATAAGGAAGTAAAACTTCGTACGAAAGAGAATGTGAATATGTTTTCTATCCAAAGCAAAGCATAGTGTTAAAATTCTCATTAATTGACCAAGAGGGATTTTCAAGGATTGATTTCAATGTTGTTATCAAAAATTACGCGTATAACTTACCTGATACACAAACACAATATGAATTAGGTAATGTTGTTATATCATACGAGACAGTGCTAGATATAAACACATCTGTTTCTATGAAATCGACAATCATAAAAGTAAACTCAAATATCACAACTTTTGTTTAGCGACAGCCTTACCCAACATTAAACACTGAAACAATCATAGGTGATCATTTGACCAACATTGATAAATAAATTCAATGTTTGTTGCTACGATACCAAAAAACTGCCTTGTCATAAGATATTCTAAACACAGCAATATATTAAGTATTACCAATAAGCTAACAGTCTGGCCGTCATAGATATGTAAATACATGTACACTATACGAGTCTATGATATATTTTGTTGGTTTATATCGAGATTTACGCCTCTTTTTAACAGTCAGAGTCATATGAGGCGAACAGATCACCTGGGATGAACCAGTACTAGATTCCCATCCTCTGTATAGCAACTGTTTAAACATAGCAAACTTGAAACAAGTTTGCTACGTTTGAACCAGTCAGGTCGAAGATGTCGCTATGTTTTCTGATTACAAAACGGATTTCTCAACTTGAAGTTTTAATAATGTCGCTGAAGGTATCAAGCAACAACAGAAACCGATTGTTTCGGTTAAAGGTTGGCATTGTTTTTCGTTAAAGGATTTTGATTAGACGGAGATAGAATGACAAAAGCTACTTTTCTTGTCTCTCATTCATTGCGGTAAAACGATGTATATACGTTTTTATATGTTTTTGCCTAAACATGGATCTCTGGAATGAAGTTTTGTTCGCGGTGGTTTTTAACACAGAATGAATTAAGTTGAAGTGGTATTGTATCTATTAAAGTTAATCCATAAACTTGTTTGGACCGTTTAATGGGGCACTTTAATTATACATGATAGCAGTTTAATGATAACAATACACCGAGGTATCTGTTCAAACTTGAATCGAGTGCAGTCTGAGGTGATATAAAATGTTTCAATCAATCCGTGAAATGCACTTCTTTTTATCTGTCGCGGCGTGATACGTAATCAATATGGCGGACAAAATGGCGGCCCGTGGAGAAGATTCAATACACCTGACACTTCGTTAATTCAACTTCTGAATTGTTCCTCTTTATTAACAAATGAACAATTTAAATAAATGTCACATGTTGGTGTGAGAACTCACGAGAACTCACGAGAACACAGCAACAAGAATCTGCAATAAGAAATTGACTACACTTTCTAAGGTTAATGGTAACAAACGACTTATTTCAATTTAATTTTAAGGAAGCTTAGAAGATATAGGTCTCATGTGAGTTTATTTTAGAAATAACACCGTAGATACAAGCATGTCCATATTTCTAAATTTCCGATTGATTTACTCGTAAATTTTACTCTTCAGAGTTAAATTAGAAATTAATCATTAATACCAATTACAATGATGAATTATTAAAAACTGGTTAATAATATGTTATTTAAATTTTCAAAACCAATAAAAAAGTCTTAGGATGTTTTATGACCGTTCCTACTAAAAATCTGTGAGAGGAATAATGTTTCAGCTAAATAAAACTTCCAAGCTTTATTATGCATTTCTTTGAATATTTCTCCGTATTCATCTCACAAAATATAAATAGCGTCTTTCTGTTAAATTATTCAGCGTCAAAATCAAGTACTGTCCTTATTCATTGTTCAGAGCGATTTAACTCCGACTTAAAACCGCGTAATGCGAGTTTATATGATATAGTTTATTATGTTAAATTAGTTTGATGATGTTTAAAGACTAGTTGTTCAATGGCGGTTATAGAACTTCAGTCTCTGTTTTCAACGTAAACACGATTGTTAATACCTTTACAAATTCCAGAACAAGAGCTTTTGTATCAGCAGCGCCCGAGAGTAAATATGAATATTTGCTGCAGAATATATTTAATTTCCTTCTGTTAAAATTCAGCTATCAAATTCGTCTCAACAAGTTTTTGGCAACCCTCTTGAAATGTTGCTGTCAATTGTACGTCTGTATATCATAAGGTGATTTAACAATTGTGAGTAATCTTCACGAACACAAGCTAGGTTCAATCAAACTGTAAATAAAACAATCCAATACTTGATATTAAAGCGATGACTTTATATCACTTCTACATACACTTAGTTATTATCATGTGACCATTGTATATATATATGTATATATATTATCATATTGCATAAGTACAATTATTAAAAGACTATACAAATCCGTATGGACAAAAAAGTCTTCAATTTGTGCTCAAATATTTCAACAGCAAGGAGTCAGACTAGGGGATATCTGTTTAAAGATGTAGGTTTCGTGGTATGCTAACTACAGGACAGGATAGAAACTTGACGCTGATTAATGTTACAGAGAAGTGAATTTATTGATATCAAATAGCCAGCTACCCTACAATTATTTCTCTTACAATGAAGTTTGTTACTGACGGATGTTACTCAAAGAGGACAACAGTGTGTCACCTTGGTAGCATGTTAAAATGCGGGAAAAAGAAGGGAACAATGAAATATAATATATGTAGCCTACATGAAATATTTAAAATCATTTATCCAGAATACTTGACGTAGTAAATTTTGGCCAATGTCATTGGGAACATAATTTGTCGCTCCTTTTTGTGGCCGTTGTTATATAATTATGACTGATATATATAATTGTGAATGATGTCATATATATGTGACTGGTGTTATATAATTATGACTGCTGTATATAATTGTGAATGATGTCATATATATGTGACTGGTGTTATATAATTATGACTGCTGTATATAATTGTGAATGATGTCATATATATTGACTGGTGTTATATAATTATGACTGCTGTATATAATTGTGAATGATGTCATATATATGTGACTTGTGTTATATAATTATGACTGCTGTATATAATTGTGAATGATGTCATATATATGTGACTGATATTATATAATTATGACTGCTGTATATAATTGTGAATTATGTCATATATATGTGACTTGTGTTATATAATTATGACTGATATATATAATTGTGAATGATGTCATATATATGTGACTGGTGTTATATAATTGTGAATGATATATATAATTGTGAATGATGTCATATATATGTGACTGGTGTTATATAATTATGACTGATATATATAATTGTGAATGATGTCATATATATGTGACTGGTGTTATATAATTATGAATGATATATATAATTGTGAATGATGTCATATATATGTGACTGGTGTTATATAATTGTGAATGATATATATAATTGTGAATGATGTCATATATATGTGACTGGTGTTATATAATTATGACTGCTGTATATAATTGTGAATGATGTCATATATATGTGACTGGTGTTATATAATTATGACTGATATATATAATTGTGAATGATGTCATATATATGTGACTGGTGTTATATAATTGTGACTGCTGTATATAATTGTGAATGATGTCATATATATGTGACTTGTGTTATATAATTATGACTGATATATATATAATTGTGAATGGTGTCATATATATGTGACTTGTGTTATATAATTATGACTGATATATATAATTGTTAATGATGTCACATTTATGTGACTGATATTATATAATTGTGACTAATGTATATAATTGTTAATGATGTCACATTTATGTGACTGATATTATATAATTGTGACTAATGTATATAATTGTTAATGATGTCATATATATGTGACTGATATTATATAATTGTGACTGATATATATAATTGTGAATCGTATATGCGACTGACGTTATATAATTGTTGCTGATGTTATATAAGTGTGACTGGTGTTATATAAGTGTGGCTTATGTTATAGAGTTGAACATGAAGAACAATTGTTCAACACTCGCCTGTGATTGCCATTGTATGACAGCATCATGAGACAAACGCAAACTTAAGTTACACGTTAATAAAAATGTCCGCCATTTTCTGGGTCCGCTGATACTGTAAACCCCTTTAAGGGTCAGTTCATAAAACATGTATATAAACTTTACCCTTTTAACAACTTCTGGTTGTCAACTATGTAGAATTGAATGCAATTAAGAAAATATAAAGCACAGTCCTTGGTGAAAACAATAAAAGATAACATTTTACCAACTAACACCAGAAATATATTCATAATAAGCACGCTGGATAGAAAATCGAGGGAAGAAGACATGGACATTATATTTTGAATACAAGAATCATTTGGCAACATGTGGAACAACATTGAGTTCACTCTTACCATCCTTTTATTGCCAGACTCTTACATTGGTAGATTGGCAAACTCTTCCTCACCAATTATACACTCCATCAATGTTATGGATCTAAAATCTATGCACACTCTTTGAAATCATACATATTTTAAGCATTTCACCCACAGATAATCATCATTTTATTACTAAAATATTTTGTTTAATCTTATCTAAAAGATACACTCGCTGTGGTATGATGCAACGATGGTTACGAGCGCAGTTAAAGCCCTTTTGATCAACGCCGTATGCCAATTTGTTCAGTATGTCCGGCCCAAAACTGTGTCTTGGTCACATGATAGTACCATATTTACTCATATACAGTAATTTACTGTAAACTTTTGGATTGAATATCTACATTCATATTTTTAGAGGTAAATTAGTAACTGGTTTCTCGCCAATTTCTCGAACAAGAGATGTTTCGATCTCTTTGTCTGAGCGGGCACCTGTTCTGGGGAGGACATGTGCCAGAGTGCACAACCGGACAACACCACAATGGTGTAACTAACTAAAGGTACAATGACGAAAACAAGATGTTACATTGAATTTAATCATCACCAATATGCCCTCATGCTATTGTACCATCTTGTCATCCCATTGCACTAACACCACGGTTTCCTATAGCTACAAAACAGAAGAATACTATTCAAACAAACATGTACACTTATGTTACATGTATGTTTCCATATGAGGTAGTTTTCACTTTTAAGCGATTTAACCTCACGATAATAGCACATATTCATTTAGATTAATAAATTTAGCATCACGCCATTTTGCAATCGAGCTGTATGAAAACGAGGCTGTCACTCGATTCGACCTTTAACCTCAAAAGATGTTCAAATTTCTCCGCTCGGTTTTCGTTTACAATATAGTAGAACGTGCAAAGTATTCTATGTCGATATATAGCCAACAATGACGATGATGGAAATTTGTTAATTGCAAATGTCGGTATTGAATAACCAACACGATACTGTGACTATGTGCTAGTTAATTGCGCATTTCATCCAAACCATTAGTAAAATATGTAAACATGTGGACTGGTGTTGTGTTGAAATTGTCACCATGCGAATATTTGGGACTGACAAACCGTAATACAATAAAGGCACACCAAACATGCTTTGTGTATACAACCATTGACTTGGTTTTCAATTCCATTAAAAACTCATCAATTATAAAACATTGAAAAGTGATTTGTCACTGTAATGCTTAATGTTACAGCACTGTCATATAATATACAAACGTAGTTCACACAGATTATCATGTAGTGTAGTGTTGTTTTATGAACAAATAAATATGAATAAAAAATATTATGAATTTCCAAAGGTGCAAAATAAATTTATAGTAAACTTCTCGCATCTGAGTTATTGTTTTAATTAAATACTTCACCTTTAAAGATAATACAATGTACAACAGACAGTCTTAGATCATATCAAATGACTTTCAGTTTTGTGTTAGACATTATATGCTAATACTAAAATAAGCTTTACGAACATTGAATGATTCCTGAACGGTAATGGTCGACACAGATCATCGCAAATGGATATTATATATATAGACAATTATTTACCTTAGTATTCCTCTGAGACAGCCATAGTAACTGGCATCCGTCTTGGACGTGCTGACCAGAATACTCACCATATTCCAGATGTTTCTATCCAAAACACACATCTGACGTCTGGAGTGAATGTCTGTATGTCATACATATGTTTTCGAATTTATTCATACAACTGTGTTTATAAAATCTTCAAGAATTGATAGTAGTAATTAGTATTCAAGAATACATCGAAGTCAGAATATCATTTAGTGGATACATCTTTTTTGGAATCGGACTTGAAAATGTTGATTTTTACTTAGTATAACAGTTGATTGCCTGGTGATTTTCTGTCATATTTCTTAGCATCACCAGAAACGCACCAAAAAACTTTTGAAACTCTTTTTTTACTTTTGTCCACGAATAATGACGTTAATTTTGAACGAAGTTGGACGGATTTTAGTATAGATTAATTGTTTCGACATTGGCGTCAAATCATGTCACAGTAGTTCATTATATCGTCTTAAAACTGTGATCTGTCATATGATTTCGCTATAGTCGCGAATTATAATTACAATTCAATTACATTTGTTCAGGTCAAGCTGTTTGATTCATGTTTGGTGAACGGGCTTACAAAACAGCAAAACATTCGACGCATTCATTGTGGTATTTGTTCGATTTATTTAGATAGAGGAACAAGCTTGATGTTTAATCGAGTTAAATGTCAAGTTGCTATTATCTTCTCGGCATGATGTTGACTTGAACGCCATATTGGTTTCCATACCGACTGTGTTAAATAATGGGTGCACTTATTTAATAGTTTAATTCAATCGCAACGACAGTGGTAGTGACCTGGGTCAGCGTGGGAAATCATCCATACATGTCCTATACACAGTCGTCAATAATAGGGTAAATAGATATCGTTTTATGTAAGATTTAGAGGAGAAATAAAACAAATTATCTCGCCGGTCAATCCTAAATGAACATTTTGTAATAGATAGGTCTAATCATACATTGTTATACAAACAAAATACTAATTTGTCCATGCTGATATTTTGATTTATTGTCTCTTTTATGAAATTATAAAAAATGTATCTCCGGTAGAAATATACCTTCAATACAATAAAACAAATCACAATGTAATTCTCCTTGGCGAAATTTTGTGACAACCCCTTTCTGGCAGTTTCTGCTCGCACGAAAATATAAAGTATATTGTTATTAATGTACATGTATAATATATACAACTGTCAAAACCTTAAACACAGAACAAAAGTTTGATTAGATCGAACATTCTGTTAGCATCAGTTTGACTTTCAGTTGTAACTATGTCGTTAAGATGTCATTGTGAGATTCGGGTACAGAAACGAATCTCGAGTTTTATAATCTAAGATCGGGTATATGTAACTATGAACTTATATCTTATGTTCCATAAGTATGTATCTAAATACAGGGATAATTATATATGCACGATCATAGAGTCGCCTCAATGAAGCCTATTTTAACTTACTCATTTTTTCAGTACATTAAGAGAATTCAACTTTAAATTAATTGTCTCGTGAGCCGAAAGTACCATTTAGGGTTTCTTAAATATTTGCCAATCGCGTGCAAATGTGACACATACGATATAAAATATCGGTTAGATATAAACACGATCCGGGAGAGAGATGAAACGTATACGAATTCTACAGCTGCGAGTTATAAAAACCTCAAAACAAATATCACAACACACCTGGACTTAGATTGAATTTGATATAAAACCGAATAAAATCTAATTTGGACGAATTAATGTGCAACGATATACGCTGTTATTTTAACAGGGTTTATCGCGAGTCCTCAACGCAAGTGTTCGTACAAGATTACCGGACGGGTAATAAAAACGGAACTAACAGGTGTCCTCGATTTTATCCATCCCTATAATTAACAATTTAAAGCTTTTTTATGACCATGTTAAGTAAAGGGCTGGAATTAGTGAAATAACGATGTGTTTAATGCGTTTGTCTCGCACGATAATATTTCAGGCATGCTAGTAAGTTTATATTCCTCTGATGTAGACACTCTAGTGTCCAGATGTATAGGACTATAGAGGATTGGCAGTTTGATGGCAAATTACGACATTTTTAAGTAAACAATGAACTGTGTATATCTCAGTTACGATGATATAGAATATTTCCCGGATGTTGTATACAAGAAGCTGTTAGATTATCAACACTGTAATACTGTCATGTACCAACAATGCGTTGTTTGTTTTTATTTTAGAGAAGTTAAGAAAAATAGCGAACTAACTACTTTACCAGTTCTGAAAACAATTAAGTTAAGATATCAGCCACATACGAAATAAAGACCCAGCCTGTTAAGACTGTAGCCAAATAAGCTAACAAACGACCAGCAACCTTGTTTAGATAGAATTCAATTAATGAAGTTCCATAATTATTCTAAACAGAATCGTACCAAACATAACTGATGCAGTATCACCAATGAGTGTTCAGTTACCCTCGCTGTGTTCATATGTACTTATTTCTAGGTATAAAGGGTGTTATGACAATGTTTATATTGAGTTTTACCCACCTTTTCAGCAGTCAGAGTCATATGAGGCTGACACCTAACCATCATTCCTTGGAAGAACCAGTACTAGACTCCCATCCTCCGCAAGAAACTGCCTACTTTCTCACATAAAGAGACATGGTCGCTAGCGAGGCTCGAACCCACTACCCTCTATCAGTGAGAGGTTACAGTGATTTGAAGTCAGCGACCTTAACCATTCGCGGCGGGTCCTGTTATGCTCAAGGCTTGCTAGATTTTAAATTGCTTAGTGCTTTATTACGATGCAGAAACTGGTGCACATAAATGTGTCCATTTTGATCACATACTATAGGACTACTCTTATGAAGTACTCGAAATATGTATCGTATGATGAGTGGTGCGATGTTGTCTTCTGGTTGTAAATTAATTGATTCCACCAATATATGTATATATGTATGTGTATTATACTACATGACTGTATATAAATCCTTAATTCCACGTTTTATGTCCTAGAATGGGAAATGTTTACGTTCTCTGATTGAAAATAAAATTCTGAAAATGTTAAGAAATGAAAAAAATAAATCATTTAAATACGTCAGAGAAAGAAACAAAATATTATTAAAGATACTTTGATATTTAAATAATGAATCAGTAATAATGTGTAATATGTTGTATTAAAACACGTTGAAAGACACACCACTATAATGTAAGTAGGACATCATAGAAATGGAGAATAACATATTTTTGTGAACAATTTGTTTTCCGTTATTTTTGATAACTTAATGCTTAACTTGTTCCCCATGTTGGACGACTTTGAGTCATTACAGTGACTTAGTACAAATTAACACTACTCCACTTTTCTGATTAACTTAAGTGTTGGTAAATACTAAATAGATAACAATTATTTCCTCGAAGTTTCAAAAGTGAAGCATCTACGTATCTACAGCTCTCTATTCTTCAGTTTGCGATTAGGGTTGGATCAGTGGTCTAGTGATAACGCGCTGGACTCTTGAACAAAGTGTCGTTAGTTAGAATCTCAGTTCCGCCTTCTGATATAGCAGGGACGTTTGCTTGTGTCCCCAACCCAATACAAGTTTACAAGTTTATTTCAAGTCAGTATATAAAGGCCTCCAGCCCAAAATACATAATACAAACAATTTTAACATAATAACATAGCTGAGTTGTGTCAATGATACAAAGTATTAAGTACAATATTTAAACATTCATTACTCTATCAACAAATTGAGCAGTTTTATGGATGATTGTACAGTCTTCAGATTTCAACAACATATAAAAGTGTTCTAACTTCCTATCAGATGTATACCAGTTATATAAATATTGATCTCGAATATGACTTAATCTTCTACAGTGAAAGAATACATGGAATTCACATTCTACGACAGCAATAACCGAGCCAAGTCCTGAAACTCACAGGATACGGGTGAGGCATGTTTCGGTGCTTTACACCGGGCACGATAAAAGAACCAGGAAAACCATTCGAATCAAGAGTAGGGACATAAATACTCGGTTTTCCTGTATCTTTTCTCCCCTCTTTGTGTTGCGGCCATGACATTACCATAGCTGTCGAATGGGCCAGGAAACAACAGATACAAGATCAACTTCCGGTTGTTATTAGAATTGTTAGACGTTCTTGTTTCATATGGTGCAAACTTTTGAGGGTCTCGTAATAATTTGGTGTTTTTTTTCTTACTTGTTCCCGTTTTAAAAATTAAGTTCGTGATAAGTGTATTGCATCTTGACTGTCGCTTGGGCAACCAGGCTATTTTTCACTTCATTTTTGATTAATTGGTAATTTTATTCATGAAAATTTCACTTTTGACTTAATAGTCGTAATGTAAAGTTTGTACAATGTATGTTGTTTTTAAAGTTAGAGTTCTTGACTTAATTTGTGGTATAAGTCTTGTTCACTGGTAACACTCTTGAAGCACGATCTAACCTTGTCAGATTTTGTTTTGATATACACGTATGCATGTCTGTAGTAGATTTAATTGTGTTCATGCTAACTAAGTATTTGACCAGGTTACCTTGTATCAATTATTTTGAAACTGAACGATAGTTTAGCTTTCAATAGCCGTCACTTGCTCAGTGCGCATATGCGGAACAAAGTGCTATGTTTTTCTACATCCGCCATGCAACTGTTAAACTAGTTTCTGCTCCATGTTGAATGGCAAATCTATGTATGATCAGTTTCCACGAGTACTTTCAGTACTTTGATTTGTTCTTGATAATCAAAAAATAAATTATACCATTAATCAATTTCTTTGCGGTCGAATTTGTCGTTATTTGATGTTATAGCGTTTGTTTGAAGCCTTGATAAATCACTCCTTCGGTATAAAATTAACATATCATTACTTTATTATATAAATACAAGCAGCACCCATTTCTATATTGTGGTTATTTCAACGTTGAGTTTGGTAAAGCTTGGTCAAATTTGATAATTAAAGTTTATCCCATGTGTCTGTCATTGGTTAGGCTGTGGTCAAGATCCTCAGTTTGTTTATTTATTTATCTGAATTGTTTAGGACATCTTGTGCGTTTGGTACAACAAGGGCAGCAAGCTGGATTCTGGTTAACTTTTGATTTCTTTTTACCCAAACCTAAAATCTAACCCATTGGTCGAATTTAACCAATGTTTACACAATTGGGTGCAAGTCAGTGATGATTAGTTAACTAGTCATCCAGCAACAGATAGAGTAGGGAGGGACTAGCGGCAATACCAGTCTGGTTCCCTGCCTAATATTCCATCGATTATTATATCAATCGGAACTCCTCGGCGTTTGTCTGGAGACTGAAAGTGCCTCGGACATAATTTTGTTGTTGTTGTTCACGGGCTACTTTCCAACATTACTGACCAACGCTGGAAACGACCTGTTTCTCTTTCAATGGGAACTTAATACACATTTTATCAATCGCGAACGATAAACACGTTTGAAAATCTGTACATGTATTTAATTCTGAATTTCATTGGGTTTACGCCCCTTTTCAACAGTCAGAATCATATGAGACAGACAGTTCACCTAACCATCATTCCTGAGAAGAGTCAGTACTAGACTCCCATCCTCCATAAGCAACTGTGTACTTTCACACATAAACAAACATGGTCGGTAGCTGGGCTCAAACCCACGGCCTTTCTATCAGTGAGCGGTTACAGTGATTTGAAGTCAGCGACCTTAAACTCTCGACCACGGAGGTGGATCAATAATGTTTTTGTTATTAAATGGCTAAAAAATAAGCACGCATTTAATTCACGTAAAGAATATATACTGTGTTCAAGTATAAAAGACAACTAAAAGAATGGATTGTCGACCATGGGTTATAAAAAAAACTTCTCACGTTCAGTTTAATATATAATTTTATTCAACACATTTAAGTAAGTAATTCTTAATAAAAACAATATAGCGATAAAACATTTAAATAAATGAAACATGCAAAATGAAATAAATAATATTATATAATATAAAGCGCTCTGGTGGATTCCTTTCCTGAAATTGGATGGGTGGGGTAGAGAGATATTTCTCCCTGCATTTCAACAATATATCTCAGTGACTCGCATGTAAGTTTTACGAGACAGACTCAATACACAAATATACAACATAACAGTGAATATTGCTTAAATCGTAAAAACCGTTTAATTTAATCCTGTCATTGTCGGAGTTAATTTACATAAAAAAGAAGCAGTGTAAATGGTGTAGTTGGTTAAGCACGGGAACACTTTAAGTTCGTATCCGACAAACGATTCAGTCTCTTCACTAGAAGTCAAGATGCTATTTTCTCAGCAGTGAATCTAAAAAGCAAAAATACATTAATCACAGTACAGTAGATTATTAAATAAGCTGAAATGAGCAATTGTCATATTTCCCAGGAACCATTCTGCGGGGTTAAACAACAACAAAAATGACATGGAGGAGGTTTAAGGTCACTAAATGTTTAGTGTGAGGTTATTTTCAATCCGAATCGACATTAATTTCTTCGTTTTCATCTTCTGAACTACTGACAGCGCTTGTTTGATTATTATTGTCATCAGTTGACCTTGTAGATCTCCATGTCAAGGTCATGTCATCGTCTCCAAGGTCAGAGTGGTCACATGGCTTGTCTTCATCCGGTCTACAGTGAACTTTCCTGTGCCTTTCTAAATTACTTTTATGACTTGTGGCATAATCACACAGCGGGCAAACAAAATCTTTCTGTCCATTATGTACCGAAAGGTGGCGCTTCAGCAACGCTTTCCGGCAAAATCTTCGTCCACAGTAGAAGCATGTATATCCATGATAGTGAAATATCATCGCGTGTTCCCGCAACGACGCTTTAGTCGCAAACACAATACCGCAACATTCAAGTGTTTTAGAGCAAGTTTGATGCATTGTGAGCATATGACGCTTTAAATTATTTCTCCTGTCAGTTGTATAACGACATTGAGGACACGGAAACACTTTACGACCATATCCATATTGGGGAGTGTAAGGATTCGCACATGACACGATCACTGGTACTGTCATCGGATCTACGGCAGCACGATTCACATTCAGTTGATTTACACGAGTTGCTAAACTCACGTCACTTTGAGTTTTTCTTTCCTCGTTAAATACTTTCGATTGATCAAAATTTTGAGGTCCCGGATGAGCAATCGCCTGACTATGTCCCATATCGCTGATTCTGGTGATGTTTTTAACACTGAATTTGCTTGCGTCGTGAAGTATTTGAGTCGGCTCAATACTCCCATGATACATTGAATGGTTTAGATGATATTCTCCTAGAGACCTCAAGCGGCTCATTTGTGATATCAAATTGATTTGTTTTGCCAGCATTAAATGGTCCGCGTGACATTTGGCGGGAAGTGGTGTCTGCTCGGGAGAGGTTCCAGGTCTTGTGACGTCAAGTTGTCCCCGATGTCCGTACACTGGTATGGGCCTGAAAATACATCAATAAACATTCCTCGTGAAAATCAAGTCTGAGAAACATTTCTATGTGTTTAAATAAGAAATCAGATTATTGTGATGTTGGCATGGCGAAGTGGCATCCTGCCAGACGATGGCGATTTATTTCACCTTTTTAATCGTATTCACACCATGTATATTATAATATCATATTAAGTATTCATTGAAAGAAAACATTGTCTTCAAAATTCCGACTATAATTAACATTATTTGCATGACATTTTATTTGGGATTGTTTTAATGAAAAGAATGAATTTCAGTAAAAACGCAAAATTGTCATGTTGATTTTTACAAATAAATATTTTGTTCGTCATTTTAGACAGCACTTGTTAAGTGATACGAGCTATTAAGATATCAAACATTTTTTGAAATATTTCTTACTTCATTTTATATCTGATTTTTTTGGCTTTTTTAAAAAATACGCGTTAATGTTTGATCAAATTGTCAGATTTATATCAAACCGGTCATTACGGTCCAGTACAAAATATCAGTCATACTTATTTCTGTAACTTCAAGTCAAAAGAAAAAAAACGAAACGTTTCCTTTATATAACAATTTTGTTCATATTTGTACAATACTTTAAAGACAGTTACAATTCATTCTTGATATAGAAAAAGAGTTACTAAATCTGTATTTGACTTAGCAGAGACATTAAGTAAATACTTATAAAAGTTGAATAAAAATACAATTTTATTTTATTTTTTTGCTTAATTGGATAACTTTCTAAATAGATTACATCCTACTATTAGAGCTTTGTTTCGCGATCAGTGCTTTAGTAAATTTGAATCTTTCGCAAAAAAACCCTAAATATCTATATAAATGGTCTCCTAGTAGATATTGGCGTGTGTATTACTCAAAACCAGAATTCTTAGAAATTTGAATAAAATATACATGTATCTATACTATAATATTCTAATTAATAACGACTATAATGTGTTATATATTTTATAGATAACATACGTAATTATTCCTTACTTGTATATAATTTACAATTGTCAATAAATTATCAGGTTTGTATATCTATGATTTACAATTACTTATAATTTGTAGAATTATATTTATGTTCCGCAAATTCATTATAAATAACAAGGACTTATATACATACATATAAGTCCTTGTAAATAACAATAAATATCATTTTTTGGAATTTCGAGCATTTTACGTAAAATATTTGTATAATAAGAATACTATTTAGAAAATACTTGATAAGTTGAAAAAGATAATCAAGAATGATTCAATATAAGTATTATTAAATAATAAGTAACACTAAAAAGTACATTCAAAAGAATAATAAAATTATCTCCGGGACGAGAATAAATTTTCATCTTTCAAATATTAATTAAGAAGTTATCATAACTACTAATTACTAACTAATTACTATTTTATTTTTTACCATCAGGTACTTTATTCGAGCATACCGCATATTTACTCGTAAGTCAGCATGTGGCGTGCACGGCACAAAACGTGCATCCAGTTTATCGGTGTGCGTTGCCTATATTTTATAGGTGTATGATGCCTACATTGTATTGGTGTGTGATGCCTACATTTCATATGTGTGCGTTGCCTATATGTTATAGATGTGCGTTGCCTATATTTTATAGGTGTGCGTTGCCTATATTTTATAAATGTGTGAAACCTAATTCTCTCATGTATACAACCATGTGAGCATAATTTAAAAGTGCTGTCGACTGATCAGAGAAAACAATGTTTGAATTGTTTGGTTTGGCATTAAGTAGCGGAGATTATTGAATTAATGAAAAATATGTTATACTGTAGAGTAATTAAACGTTCGTATGTATATATGTATTTTCGTCTTATGTACGGACGTTCTGATATGATATTGTAATTATTGTAGTTAAAAAACAAAGCAAGTTTTTTTTTCATTTTATTTTATTCTATCTTTTAGATTACGTCGACTTTCTTTATTGATGGATTTGGAGATTAGCAGTCAGTTCGTGTTTTTTTTAAATATTATTGTGAGTTTTGTGTTTATTCATTAATTTGTAAAAGTAAATATCTGAATTATGTTCAATGTTTTGTGAAGTTATGATTTCCCTTGAAAGAATCTGTAAAATATCAATGAATGATAAAAGAAATATAATTATTAACTAGGTGACTGTAGACCTGTACATGTATGTCCGTGTGTTCGTCCGTGTACACCTTTTGATGCATTACCCTTGCACACCACCGGGGGGGGGGGGGGGGTAAATTAGGTTGAATTATTATTCTTTAGCACACCGTTTGCATCAAAAACGTAAAAAGTCTTCGCTGACATATTCTATTAATTTAAGTACCGGGCGCGTTTTCCAAAGCCCTGAATTCCAAAACTGAGTAAAAGTGTGTTAAATTAATACAAACATTATATTTACTGTTTGTCATTGCTGTATAATTTAAATTATATTTACATCATTACTAAACTATGAGTTGATATGTTTTATTATAATAGTATAAACGCATGTATATATTATTACTAAAATATAAGTTAATATTCAGTTTCATTATAATATAAGTTATTATTATTTTATTATATAATATCATTTTATATTCATTATAATTGAAATATAAGTTTTTATTATACATATGTATTATTACTATATATATATTAGTTTATGTATAATATCACTAAAAATATAAGTGTATCTTTAATATTACTAAAATATATAAAGCGTGTATGTATGATAACTGTAACGTAAGTGTATATATATCATAAGTTTACCTTGCCTTACAAACTAAACTTTGAGAGGATAATATAACCAGCAAGAAATAAACAAGAAAATACATTATATACTAGTACGATTGAATGTAGCAATGACCGTTCTTTTGGTCACTGATAATAATTACAATGAATTTAAAAACCCATTTAATACATTAATATTTAATCAACATTTTAAATTTACGTAATATTATCGAGCATTCATGTGATACATTTAAGATACTTATAATTTTGTATAGACATAAACCGTAGTAATTTTGTTTGTCGTGATCTGATTTTCAGTCTTTTCGCTGAATCAATTTTTTTTAATATTTCAAAAATGAAACATGTACAATATATTTATTGGTGTCATGCCAGCATGATACAGTAATTTAATATATGTATCAGTATGCGTGCATTCAATATCTGGATACAGTGTTAGCTTACTAACTCCGAAAGGTTGAAGGTTCGAATCCTATCTTTCGATTCTTTTCACATATTTCTAAACGAGAGGCGTGGTCAGTTCATTAGGAAGCAATCAGTTTAAGTACCTGAATACAATATCTACCAGGGACACTAAATTGCATTATATGATGCAGTGTCCATGAATGCAAGTGCGGTCATTTGATGGATTTTTGTGCATGTTTTGGGATGGATTCGAAACTCAATGCAATTTTTAAAAAATATTTCTCAGTTTGTACTTATTAACGGAATATTTATTGGACTAGTACACAACTTTCATTTTTTCTTGTCCAGAATGATTTTATACACGTATTCCATTAAAATTATGTAAAGATCTTTTTTCATTTTACTAAAAGTTCGTCTACCTTAAAGCGTACATATACATGATACGTTATTTGGAACGGAAATAAAATGAAAAACTTTCACTAGCCAAGGCCATAGAGGATTGAATATTATATATAACTTCCTGCAGGAATACCCGAAAGTTTTATCATAACGTAAAATATTATGATACATTTCCTGTTCAGTATTACATGTATATAATTATAATCATATATAGATAGTAACAAATTAATGAAAATCTAACGAATATTAAAGCAAGAGTATTAAGATATATATGCATAAACAAAATGTTATTTCATTAAACAATTTTAGATAATTCAATTTATCATTACATTGTATTACAATAATATGGTCTACGAACTGAACCATTTTTTTTGGCAAATAAAAAAAATATCAATTTATATCAATGGTTGATAAATAAATTCACTAAGTCACCACGCTATATTTTTTATGATCATTGTAAGTCTATTTTGTATATGTTTATTTGATATAAAAAGTTTTTTTTTCCTTCAGAATAAATTTCACATATTTAAACACCTCACCTATACGGCAGAGCTGGTGGAAACACGGGGTTCTCCATGAACCCGGTCGTCATAAATTGGTCACACAAGTCAATCTTGTAAAATAATCAGCCTAGATGTTATCCAAATAATATCTTCAACAGATTGTTAGAAATCTCTCAAATCACAAACATCAGCTACATAAAACAATCCATTTCAAGATTTTATCAAAAATCGTTTAAAGTCATTTAAGACGTTTAATTGGTTGAGCGTTTTAGAATTTTCAGTAAATTACGAAATGCGGAGCACGATAGAATGGTTACAGACGAGTCATCATACATATCCGTAAAGTTAATTTAATACAAAATATATTCTACACTAATTGTGAATTTGTCACCAACTTAACAATTTATTGAAATTGTCCTAAGACTTTCGACCAATCGACAACTAGTTGCTATCGCTACGGAGACAGCAGAATTGGAAGTAGGCGGGGCTTGTTAATCGGACGGCGTATTGTGATTTGCGGTTAAGCATGCCAAAACAGGGTATAATTTTCATGTTAATAAAATTGTTGGGGCGAAAATCGATTTAGATAGCCGTACCAACCCGCGATTTAGGAAAGATTATAGCGGAAACATGACTTACACCATGCTGTTCAAATACGCCCTGAATAAATCTGCCAATACAATAAAATGTTACACGATAGTACGTTTTGTTTATTTTTTTTAAAATTCTGGTTTTATTATGAACTAAAACTGGAGACGTACATTGCACCAACACTATGCATACATATCGTGTGTCATATATCGCTGTTAGTCTGTCTAGTTAAAGAATTTGATGAATCTATTAAGTTCAAGTTTTTGTTCACGGCAGGTGGACACTATTTACTTCCTAAAAATGCAATGATACGGCAAATGAATATGAAAACATATTTATTTCATATAAAATAATAAAACAAATGTTGATATCAGAAATTAAACCTAAAGCCGTGTTTTAGATAAAACGTTGAACGGAGTATACGTGTGTGCGTCCGTCCGTCTGTCTGTCTGTCTGTCTGTACGTCCGAGCAGCTGTTCAGACTATGGATTCTGGTACCAATTTAATAAATACAATTAATTGTTGCACGTTTTGTAACTGAAAATGTGTTTTCTTGAAAGAAATGACATGTAAACACAAGTTATCACATCCAAAAAAATAATTCCTAGATTGGAAGTAACAAATAAAAATAAATATTTATGCTCTCTGTAACAAATCCGTTAATTCTTGTATACACCATTTTTTAATTGTTTGCTGTTGTTTGAAATCTCTTCAACGACAGCTAAGCTTTCCACAGCTGTCATTCGCTCAGCGTGCATGGATTTTTATGCGGAACTAACTACTACCTTTCAAGACTACAATCGCCAATGGCGCAATTGTTAAAGTAGTCCCCGTTCCATGTTGCAGTGTGAGTCTATGTAAGTTGAGCTTTTTGTGGATTTTCAATTCTTTGATTGTATTATGAAGTTAATTACAAAAGTACAAATATATACGTAATTTAGGGGTGTTAACAGAGCCAAATTCAAAATTCTGAAAATCATATGCGGCCGAACATTTTTGCCAAACAAGAAGCCTTCAACCACATTGTTTCCATATTTAACTCAGTTTGTATTAAAGAAAATCCTTCAGAGCAGATTAGATTGATCATAAATTTGCCATTTCTTGAGATATTTTCGTTAAATAACTTTCGTTCTGATACGGAATTCTAGATACATGTATGTCCGGAATATTGTCACCCATGGTAATTATTGGTTTTGTTTCCCCAGTGGCAAGTGTGAGGCCAGGACAACCAAATTAGGTTTTTTAGCCGTGAAGGTTTGTTTCAGACCGTACCATTGTGGTGTATCCTCTCCAGATTTATTTGTTCCAATGTGTTGGGTGGGTCGTTTTGGGGTAGATGGGGTTTGTGACAGCAGTTGTGTAGGAAAAGTGGCTTTGTTTGCATACGTTTTTTTGTAAATCTTTTTCTTATCTATAATTATCCATTGCGGACTTGAAAAATGGAAGAAGACAGGAGCAGCGAATATATAACCAACAAACTCGGAATCATTCAAATTAACGGCATAGAAGAAAACTAATCGTCGCTTCGCCTGGACTGAGGTACACTATATTTCAGTCAAATCCTGCAAATCTAACATAAAAAACACCAAGTATATAATGCACGTGTTGTACTTTAAGAACATGTTTAATTACATAATGTAATTCCGACTGGAGCAAAGTCATATTCGCTCATCAATCTGTTATTTTTGTTGTCTCAAAAAGTAATGAAATCGGTCACGTGATGGTATGATATTAAAGCGGCCATCGGTGAAAATATGTCTGTAAACGAAGTTAAGTTCGTTGAATATTATAGACTAACAAGTGTCTATATTCCTTTTCATTTGTGTTAAACGTTTTTTTTCCAACATTTTTTCTGTTATATACGGCATCCGAATGACCTTGCTATTTTTTTTTTAACTGAATTACACTTCCACGAGGAACCGGCATCTCAGAAAAATTGACAAAAAGATTTTTTCCACACGTGGAGTCCAAATTTGACCTGTCGCGACCAGGAACCGCCGAACATGGATCTCCGAGTTACAAATCCAGCACAGTAACCACTGGAGACAAGTATCAATAAATGTGATAAGTTGTTCATACGAGTTGCTGATTACTAAAAAAAAAATATTTAAAATATAATTCGCGTTACATAATTATCTATATCTGAGAGCCAAACCAGACATGTCCAATTGTATCAGTTACCATACATCCTTAAAATTTTGATAAAAAAAAACATTTTTCTAAGATGTACAAAAACACAGATTATCACAACACCAAGACTTTAGTGCTGACATATCCTACAACCGAACCATGATCTTATCATATGAAATTTTCTCATAGACCCTTGAAAACTGGACTCGCTGAAAACCGGAATTCTCTGAAAATCGGCCGATTTTGCAAGTCCTATTTATTTCGGAATTTATCATAAAATCACTTAAAACCGGAATTCTCATCAAACTGGACTTTAGGCCCAGTCCGGAAGGGGTCCGTATTTATTTGGGTTTTACTGTATAATTATGGTAATTTAAAAAAGTATAGTTACTGAAATGAATCAGATTGTGTTACTTGTGTAATGCGCCAAGCTTCTGTGCTATCAGCACATTAATATTTTTTTTATTTTAACATGCGTAGGTAGATTATCAAAAAATCAACAACGAATTGACATCAAAACTCGTCTCTGTGAAAACGTACACAATATGTTAAAGGTGTTGAATTACCGTATATGGTATTTCATAAATATAAAAAATTCGGTATAGTATTAATATTTGTGTATTCAAACTTAATCATAACGAAGACTGTGTTTGCCCATTTTGATATATTTGTAATTTTGTAGCATATCTGAAGACCGGGGAACGTGGTTTATTAAATATAAGCAACATTTAAGATTTTGTAACCATACTGTCCAAAATCAGTATTCAGTTATTACATATACATGATGCAGCATCCCTGGTACATTTCAAAACGGAGCGGACAAATTTTGGAAACCAGTTTTTTTAAGGTTTCCAGACCGTGGAAAATAAAATCAAGACATAGAAGTTTCATGATGGAAAGATGTCTACAGTGTAAGAACAAACAGTCATGTTCTGGGTGAGGTGACCAAAAAATGTAGGAAGGTAAGTAGTAACACCTTATGTGGTATGGTTCATTCCTAATTGATTTCATACCATGTATTTTTTCTGTAAGAAACTTAAGGTTGGGTACCAAACAACAGGATTACTCAGGTTATACGTAAACACAACTTTTTTCTGCCTTATCAACTGTTGGTGAATTCTATACGAAAGCTCAATAAGCAACAGTGTAAAGATTTAATGATTCCTTATTAAGCAACAGTGTAAAGCTTTAATGATTCCTTATTAAGCAACAGTGTAATGATTTAATTATTCCTTATTAAGCAACAGTGTAATGATTTAATGAATCCTTATTAAGTAAGAGTGTAATGATTTAATGATTCCTTATTAATCAACAGTGTAATGATTTAATGATTCCTTATTAATCAACAGTGTAATGATTTAATGATTCCTTATTAGGCAACAGTGCAAGAATTTAATGAATCCTTAATAAACAACAGTGTAATGATTTAATGATTCCTAAGCAATAGTGTCATTTAATCATTCCTTGATTACAAACTAGTCGTAAAATAATAATAACACAATATACAGTAAAGTTTTTTAACTTCGTCATTTACAATGTAAACAAACACCAGGTAATTCTGACGTTACTTTTGCCTAAGACAGTCAATGTATTCTTACATATCTAGCAAGGAAAAATATGGCAAATTTTCTTTTTGTATACTTTTATTTTATTATACATTTGAACACATGATTAAAAAAAAGGCAAAATAAGAAAAAACTTAACATTTTCAAGCACAAAATATTGAACAAATACCGGGACATAACGTACAGGTATGGCAGTAGATTAAGTTACAAGAAATGAGGATTTATAACACCGTCTCTGCAAAGAATATAACTCATGTGGAAATAATTTAGAGAAATTATAAGTCTATTATATTGGATCTCAGATATGTAAGTCCTCCATACAATATAAATATAACAAGTACTATGTGTATCTGTTAGCTCTCCGTCGCCTTAGTTCATCAACATCTGGATATAACCCGTCTTGTCTTGCATTACCTTGAATAAAATACAAACACATTTTCAAGGGAGATAATTTCATTACATTATCTGTAAGTATGCAGTAGTTCATTCCCTTTCAGGTTAGTGCGCTTCATCATAGAAGTTAATAATACCCCAGCGCCACCTTGACACTAAGACTGCCATTGCACACTATATGTCTAAGTTCAAGGGGACATAACTCTGGAAGGTGTGGATCACTGGGCATGGAATTTAGGAAATTGTGTCTTGCACATCTACACGTCATGGTGATGAACTATTTGAAATTTCACTGCAATCGTTTAAGGAATGTGGAACACAAACTTGGACAGACCAACGACTGACAGAGTGACTCCAATATACCCCCTCTTAAACTTTGTTTGCAGGGGTATAACCACAGTATTAACTTCATCATTTGGAAGTAGTTCACTCCACACACTTGTGAAATAGTATAGGGACAGACCAACCGAGTGACTTCGTTTGGGATTCTCAGATTACCAGATTGTTTAATTGACCAACTGACTGACTGTATGTTCTTACATATATTTCAAATAAGGTAAATAATATTATACAGTAACAATTCTGTTCGAAGTTTATCCACAGAACAGGTCAGTGTTTTCACTACATGTACAGCTTTCCATAGCAGTCACTCGCTTGGTGCGCATGAATTTTGAAGCAGACCAAAGCACTTGTAAACTTGTAAGTTCAGTTTCCATGAGTACTCTCTGTACTTTGATTTTAATCCGGTGTTTCTAGCAAACTAATCAATTTTAGGCAAACAAGTTAACTCTGATTTGTCAATAGACAGATATATTTAACAACCATATAGAAATACATTTCAAAAACATATATGTATCATGCTTAACCAATGCTTCCTAGATCACAATAATTAAATGAGAATATCCTGAAAGTAACTCAAGGCCCTGTGGGATACACAAAGCCATCCAACATATGATCCGTAAACAACTGGTCAGTAGGAAGTTACTGAGTGAAACATTACATGCCTGGCTGGTCTCTGTAACTTTCTTCTGTGGCGCGTCTGATTTGTTCTTCTTCACTCATACCTCCTGTATAATCCTGATATCTCTGTTCAGTTCTGTAGCCAGGCTGCTGTCCACCTACAACAATACATACATTTCATTATATTAAATGGTAAAGTTTATCCATGAGTTAGAGGATAATTTCATTGAGATATGAGGCCTAGTTTTGAGACTGGGTTGAAAATAAAAATTAAGTTTGTTTGGAGTGCCCCAGAATAGGGTAGGTAGGTAGGGATTTTTTTATTTGATATAACAATAGTAAAAAAAAAAAACCCCAAACATTTTTTATTTTATTCATTTGCTAGGATTTTCGTGAGTAAGTATAGGAGCACTCCAAACAAACTTATTTTTATTTTCAGCCCTCAAGACAATTTTTAATGGACAGTTTACCTAAAGTATGTCCTCTTGTATTCCCTGGTCTGTATCCTGTGTTGTTGGATGTATATGTGTATGAAGGTTCTAAAATAGAAGCCAATAATTCATCATGTACAGTACAAGAAATGCAGATTTTTTAAACATTTCACTTACTTATTAAATGATAACTTAAAAGATATTTATTTTGTGAAAGCAATACTTAAGGATGATTTCGAGGGCTCAGCGCAACACTGTCGTAACTTGTTCTTAGTTAAATATGAGTTACGACACTGTTGCGCTGAACCCTCAAATTTTGTTCATCAAGTACTCATCTGAGTGCTGAATTAAGAAATAATCTTGTGTCACAAAATAAACATAAATCTACAACTAAAGGTGGTGATACTGTTTAATTGAAGTACAAACTATTGGCCAGAAGTTCAGCAGAATACTGACATATTAAAAATCCATCATTTATCAAAACAGAAGAATATGGTCGAACTAACTCTAAGATATCATATCAGTAATTTCAGTATTCAAGGAAACATCATTTAGATTAGAAACCTACCAGGGGACATAATACTGTCCATTATTGTTTTTAAAGGTCCTTTTATGTACAACAGTCCAACAATAATACCAGCTAGATGACCTGAAAATACATCAATAATTTGCTATACAAGAATAGGTAGCCAACAGCAGTAACTTCATTCAGATATATTCAAGGAATTTATAAAACTCATTGTGATATTTGAAGGTATGTTAATTGTGTAATATGTAAAAAGTATCACAACAGTCATCTTTTATCAGTTGTGCAGGATAGTAAAGCAATACATGAAAGTAGACTGGAACATTATATACTATACTTAGTGTCCACATCTACAATATTTACCTCCCTTTTTTTAATTGGTGGCCATCTTGAAAGGCAAATTTCTAATGTGCTTAATAGAAAAAAACCCAGAAAAGTAGGAATTAAACAACTCAATTTATAAAAAGATAGCCTAATCATGAAGTTGCAAAAACCATAAGCACATGAGGTTTAAGAAAATGTAGTTGTCACATCTCAATATCCTATATTTAGAATGATCAAAACAAAACTATAAATATCTTCTACCAATGCTTGTCAAATTTGCCTTCCAAAATAGCCACCAATTCAAAAGAAGGGAGGTAAATATTGTAGATGTGGGAACTATGTATACTAATAGAAAAAGATCTATCAAACATGTCTATCAATTAAACATGGTCAGAATTTAAGTCTATAACTAATTATGGACATACAAACCTGTTAATGAAGCTCTTGGATGTATTATCTGTATGAGACCTAACTCTACCCAGTAGATATATTTTGATGGTACAGGTATGAACCCCAGAGCATAGTGCAATCCATTGGGAGAATAATGTGTTGATAGAACTTTCAATGCAAACAATACGCCTGAAACACACAAAGTATAATGAGTAGGGTATAAAACTACTGAATGATCTTTTGTCTTGAGTGAGTACATAAGTTCTTAGCCCAAATTCATTCAGAGGTGACCGCTCACACAGGTTTAACTGTACATTACATGTGAAATTCAACATAAGGAAGTTAAATACAAAAGTATTGAGATCAAAGACTTCATTTAAAAAATGTCAATTGTGTTTACAAACCAAATGTAGCAAAGAGTTAAACAACAAAATATTAAGTACGTTAAATCATGTTTTTCAAAAAAGTATAGAGTGTATATTGAGGGTTCAACGCAACAGTGTCTTAACCCATACTGAAATAAGAACAAGTTACAACAGTGTTGCACCAAGCCCTCGATATACAAATAAAATTATTAATGAATTAATTAACATATAAATTCTACCTGAGAAACCAACAGCACACTGAAGCTCATATGATCTGTCATTGAACAATTGAGCAAGGGTCCAGTTTAATCCAACAAGTGTTACACTGGTCAGTAGAGTAAACACAGCCAATAAATAAGCAAAGTACGGACTTCGAAATCTTTTTTCAAGGTAAACACCTTTCCACAACATTGACACCATGTTAAAATATAAATGCATATCATCACTGTGTAACAAAGATCCTAAGATGAGGCGATTCCATTGTTTTTGTCTGACAATGTGATGTGTGCTGATACAAACGTCCTGCCAGTATCCAAACCAACGATTCAGATCACCGATACCTAGAAATATTGCCACCTGGGATAGAATGGTTACCAAGGTTACGGGTGGAATTCTATCAAAACCAAATTGGAAAAGTTGCATAGCTAGAAGCATAACACCAAAATTCTGTCCTCTCCGTCGTCTCTGAAACATTTTTGTATCTGAAAGTACACAAAGATAAATCAATGTCAGGGCTCGACACTAACTTATCTTCCATGGTGGCCCAAAGGACCACCAGCTTTTGAAACCTGCTGGTCCTACAGAATTTCAGGTGGTCCTTTCACCTATTAATATGTTATTTGTTTATTTACTGCAAAAAATTAATTCTCCTCCCAAGAATTTTCAGTGGTCCATCGGACCATTCAAATTCCATGAGTTAATGGTCCTGCACAGAAAAACACTGGTCTCGGACCAGCGGACCAGTGTTAGTGTCGAGCCCTGAATGTAAGTAACTTTGTCATAATGTGAGCTCCATAAGAATGTAGAAATTGTATGTTACTAAAATGAATTGGAATGGAAAGCCATCATCACTGTAGAATGTTAAATTCCCAAATCTGTGACCTCCAGGTAATGTTACCTACAAAATATGACATGGAAGATGTTTGTTCATGTGTATAAACATATTTTAATAGTAGGTAAGTTATCACAATGATTAAATTGATTTCTTTCTATATTTGTTGTATCTCAGCTTCATATTGCAACCATTGCACTGCACAATGCGGCAGAAACAGTCATCTAAAGGGAAGTATCATGACACTTTTAAAACACTCCACTACATTTAAGTGTTTTTTTTAAAACACTACACTGATGTAGGTAACTTTACTGTCTTATTAAGTTACATACATTTTATTCTGCACGGTCAGTGCTTTGATTCTACCTTTTTTGTTCACAAAGCATTTTACAAAAATACTTGGCATTCAACTCAGGTTAAGTTAGCCTACAATAGTCAGTGAAATATCTATCAGATATTTATGAAGACATCAAGATAGACAACAATCAATAATTATGGAGAGAAGATCAATAAAGCCAACTCTTTTAGAAGGAGTGATCCAAAGAGCATTTGAATTCTTAGATAAGAACAAATTTAAGACTCTATTGAAATAATTTGTATGACCTCATCCGGAATATGCAAATCAAGTATGGAGTCCACATTTGGTGAAACACATTGAAATGATTGAAAATGTTCAAAGAGCGACTAAATAGGTACCTGGACTTAACGATTTAATGTACGATGAACTACTATTTATACTGGAACTACCAACATTATCATACAGAATAATAATTATTAGCTAGAGGAGATTTGATAGAAACATATAAAATATTAAGGGGGAAATAATTATGACTCTGAAGTATCTGAAATATTTGAATTGAATGAAAACCAAGCTACTAGGGAGCATAAATACAAGTTGTATAAAATGTAATAGGAGGAGGAAAATAATGTACCAGACCTCCTGCTTGCAAGTCAGATGCTCTACCAACTGAGCTAATCGGACTGGTGAATATCCCAGCCAATTTATAAATATTATATACACACCCCTACATTACTCCTTCCTTTTTATTCATAGTAATTAATCACGACAACCACAGGCTCTTTAAACTTACCCAGCCATTTGCTTCACCCTAGCTCTAGGATTCCAAGGTTAGTCACACACTCATGGCACCAAATGTAATAGGAGGAAAATAATGTGGAGACCTAGGTTAAATATATGGAAATATCCATTCTGCTACGGAGTTGGTGACATTTGGAATAGCCTAACATTTGATATAGTGGAAGCAATGACAGTATACTCGTTCGAAAGAAAACTAGAAATCTGTAAGTATTTGTGAGTATATAAAATAAATAACTAAAAGTAAAATAGTGGTTCTAAAAAAAAATTGCAGAATACCTTTTCAACAAAATCTATCTTCAGAAAACTATCAGAACTCCTAATTTACCGTCAACGTGTTTTCAATAAAGAACCTACAAAACGTACGCCTTCAGAAGCGCATGACAATGAGTTATTATTAACTATTAAACCAAGAGATATAACAGACATATTTCAATACATGGGCGCCGCCATTTTATGACGTCACCGGATGTTTACGTGTAACGGTGTTCACTATAATTTACAAAATGGATGAAATTTATTTTACGTTACGGTATTTTTAGCGAAATGGGATTATTATTCGAATGGAACAGTTTTCTAATAAAACATATAGATCTATTCCTAATATAATAGATAAAATAAAATTCTCTTCAAAAGCATACATATACGAGTATATCAAACGCTTCTAGTATATTGATTTAGAATACACGCATCGAATTTTACTTAAAGTACCGTAACTATAGTGCGTGGCATTGTATAAATGCATTATTTTGAGTCTCACGATTAATAGATAGACTTTTCATGGTACATCTATTAATTTAACTTGAGCGTATTCTCAATTTAGGTATTTTTTATGACTGAGGCCTTATACCCAGTGATATTTATATATATACGTTGTTTATTTGTGTTCCCGCGTGTTCGCTACATGCAATTAACACGCGATTATATACAGCATAGTTAGCTGTACATAACTTAACTGTCCATGGTATATTTAGATAAAATGATATGATCAGAACCCGTAAAATACAACAAATAACGGCATAAACAGTAGACGCTTTCTTTGATAGTAAAGTAACTGCGGTTTACGTCGAGTTTATTTCCGGATCCGGATACCGGACTTTCCACACATTATAATACGTAACAACACAAATTACACCCAAGTTCGCTTTCTCTACAGTAACCATTCCTTGTCATTTTTTTCAAAATACCTTATTTCATGTTGTCATAGTGAGTAATTATTGGGTCACACAATCTAGGTCGACTGTTTGAAAATTGCACCACATTCTGGAAATTTTGTTTCTATAAATAATATATAGTTAAAAGTAAATGGAAATCGAAAGTAGAGATTGTGGTATGCACCGAGTTGTATTTTCGGAAAATACGTACATGCATTTTACAATGGTATGATTTCACAATATGGCCGACAAGTTTAGCGTCCAGGAATATTGTATAAATGGTATTTTAAAGTAGTATTTTTGGTTAAAACTGGTGAAAAATACAATTGGCTTGTTTTACATTTGTTGAGGAGATAATTAAATGTAGTAAAATAACTCTACTGTGAATATTTTCCGGATAATCAAGTTTTTTTTTGTAATTATTAATGTCTGACTCATTGTACAGATTAAAAATGGTTGATACAGTGTGTGCTGTTTAAATCTATTTCTCGGATCCAAGTACGGACTACTTGTACATAATGTAGGATATATATACATGAAAATTAAATAAAGTTCAAAATTCTACTTTCGATTTCATATTTTTGCCTCTAGTTTTCAGAAAAGGAATGTAGTCAGTACTTTTGATTGATTATTATTTTCTAACATGGCTGAAGGACGGGATAGACGTGGAGGGTAAGTATTTTAATCAACACTTCATACATGTAGTGTACGCCCACATAGTTTTTTATGAAATGGAAATTTCTTTTTTATGTCATTGTAGAATACTAGTAGTAATTATTTTGGAGGTCAAAATGTATTCTTGTAATTATTTAGACGAATTCTCAATATAATCGAATAACCGTTGTATACATTTAATTATATAACTGGGAATCAAATGTATCTAAATCATTTAATGACTTGATCAGACATCGCGTTGTGTAAATTATATGTATCATCATTGTATATACAACTGTACAAGTATATATACTGTATACTAAAAGTATATTCGATCCCTACGAGCGCCCTCACTAAAAGTCCCCGACCACGGATAGAAATGAAGTATCATTCAATGAAACAGCATTCAGTTCCTAAATATCACGCCCCCAGCCTGAAATCCTGGATCCGTCTCTATATGCCAAGCTTAAAATGTTTTGCTATTACATGTATTACTTGAATGCCTTTGTCGAAAAAATCAGGCCAAGTTCGCTTCTTTCCTTTATTGATTTGACATCGTCTAAAGGATTGTTAGAAACACGGTGCGAATACCACGTGACTTTTTGCTAAGGTTGGGTGTTCCAGCAATGGCAAGAAAGTTACTACATAGGTATTCCAAGTGTTATCATGTTACCTTATTTTGTTACGAAATTGTAATTGCCGGTAGCAATGATTTCACAATGAAATTACCAGTAAGGTGCATACACAACCAAAACACCCCTCGTATTGAATATTCCGAATTCTTACACATTTGTTCAAAACATAATACCAACACCCTCGCTATTGAACGGCATGTGATTTCCACAGTAGGGGGTAATACAACAGGCAGAGTCGTTCATATAGACTAGCTTTTGTTTACATAACCATTTACTACAAAATGTATGTAATTATATGCTTTTTAAACAACAGAAAATTAGTCATAAACTGATTGTCACTATCAAGTTCAAACTGTATTTATTATCGGAATAGGAGATAAACATTTTAACATTAGCTATAACCGACCATATAAATCAATAAAATGTATTACCTTATTTTTTGAATTGATGTCAATTAAGCCTACAGACACAATGCTGGCCGTGACCTGACAGGATAGTACTGCCCAGGATTAATCTGATAAGGAGCAATAAGACGATTAACGTATCGGCATAGGTTGAAATCGCTAAAATAACGTAAAATGATATTTTACGTTATTTACAAAGATTAAATATCATACTTTAACACCAAGCAACAAAAAATTTTAACCGAACACAAAAAATGGTGTTTTATTGCGATAAATACTGCACCCCTTTACCGACTTTTCCTTATCAGCGTTAAAAATCAATAACGTAATGCGCATTGTATTGGTACGATATGATACTATTAATTCATTAATGACAAAAAAATTGTTATAAAATCTCTTACTAGACATCAAACATGGGCGTGGTTTCAATAATGATCCGACACTTCAATTTTTAATTGCTCAGCTTAAAAAAAACACAGTATAGTTCAATTTTCTTATAGTCAAGGTCGAATATTGGGAGATACCATTGTAAAGGTAATCACTGTAAATTGGTTGCCCAATCATTTTAAATCCGTAGTAAAGTGCCATTCACGTGAACCAGAGTCGTGGTGTATTGGATAAGGTTGCATGTATATTGTACATACCTAGCAGTTTTACACAATGAAGTTGATTTGAGTGGTTCGAACTCAGTCAATGGCACTTCCTTTTTACATTAATAAATTTATTATATACATTTTTTTTTTATAATTTATTTATTGAAATGTGTTTGTTCTTGTTACATTATGTATACACGCTGAATAGCACCTTTTTATTAATTTTCAAAAGAGAAAAAGAAAAGAAGAAATGCTTTTTTATTTCTTGTATACAATTTATTGCACGTAATCGCGAATATAAATGTAATTTCTAATACTGTATAAAAATACTAAACACTTGAACCGGTTTCTACTTATTATAGTTTTACTCCACAATTGAAATATACAAATCCAAATTACCTGAGTGAGGTTATTATATTTTTGTTAATTAACGGAACAATTTAAATATAAGAAACCTATGAACCGTGCCTCAGATTTTCATGTTCTATCTCTGGCGTATTACGTAAAAACAGCGGGGTTTTGGGTACGGAATTTCTTTAAAGTTAAGTATCTAACGAACCGAGTACATTATCAAAAAACTGAGGCACTGTTCCCTGCATTATACATTTATAGTGATTTTAAGGCTATTTGTTGTAATATATTCCTAAATACAGAGTAGTTATCGTTGTTCAAAAAATCGAAAATTACGTGCGATATTGGTTTATAGAAGACCAATCAAATGTAATTTTTGTTTCAAATCACTTGCAATGCACTTTATACAGTGGGTTTATTTTAGTATATAATTATGGTTTAGTCTTAAAACTATAAATTGGTGAAACTTGATTTGACCTCACATCCACGCCAGATACCTTAAGAGATTAGCATCAAATGGTTTTTTTCGGGCGGGGGTGGGGTACGTAATTAGTGTTTTTAAGAAAACCATCATATGAACACAATCTGACTCAACCACTCTCGCCCACAACACAATACAACTACAAATGTATGCCAATACTTAATACATGTTCAACCAAATTCAATTGAAAAAATCAATTCAATATTGCACCGTAATCCTTATGCTAACCAACTTAATTAGCACACCAACTATCAGCTTTCATCGAAATCCAACTGCTTACGAACATTTTAAATCACACTCTCTTTCCAATATGTAACACATTTACGTAACATTACCAATTAAATCACATATGTCCACAAATGTGTAACAAAACCCATCTTCCTTTGGATTTCACTGAATGACTACCTCATTCCAGTATATTATTGTCACTTGTGGTTTTGTAGAGGAAGACCAGATAGAAGAGGAATTAGAGCAGGACGTCCTTTACAACGTGACTTTGATGATGACATTGATGATGAAGATCAACGTCAGTTTGGATTAAATCGAAGAGGTAGACATGATCGTGATGATAGAGTTGAACGTGGTGGTAGGGATCAAAGACGTGATGATAGAGATGAACGTGGTGGTCGGGATCAAAGACGTGATGATGTTAGACAAGATAGAAATTATGGGCGAAATGACCAAATACGCCATGGTGACCGCGATGGTAATAGAAGAGATGGTGGGTATGGCGGAGGCGGTCGTGGTAGAGGAGGTGGCGGACGCGGTGGTCGTGGCGGTCGAGATGGAGGCGGTTATGGTCGACCCCTTAAACTAGATACCCGTTTTCTGCAGGAACTGGAGACAAGAGACTGTGCAGATGTTGTATTGACCTTATCCAGTCCCCAAACAGCATTTAGAGAAGCACTGGTGGAATGTGTACAAAAAACAGAAATGCTGAAACAAATGTTGAGGGTTTTAGCAAAGGCATTCAGCTGTAATTCTGCACCTGAACAATTTAACAGAGCTTACATTATTATTGAGGAAGTTCACTTCTTTGATAATGTTGTTTCCTTCTTCCTTGACATGATGGCTGAAGAAAGCATGTACAAACAACTTCGTTTTAAGCAACCACTTCACGACATGATTAGTATAATGGAGTGCTTGGTTGACAAAAATCCAACTTCAGTGACACAGTTTGTTGGTATGCTTATTATTGCTCTGATAACTAAGTTATCCATATGCATATGACAAATAACAAAGGCAAGCTAATTAACAGCTTACGAACGTATTTAATACCCTTTTTCTGTAGCTTTTTGCGACTAGACAACATCGTATACGAATTACTTTAGTAAATTTGAAAGATATTAATGTTTTGAAAATGATTTCAATTTGTCTGAAATCCGAAGTTGTCGGTATGGCTTGCTAAGACAGTTTTTAACAAAATCATAATTATTATAATGCTGTCTAGTTGATACGTAGTTATTGTCACCAGCCAATGGTTGCTATAAAACAATTCCCAAATGGACAGCATAACCTTTCAGTATGTTATCACTGTTGCACTGCAAACATTTTTTCTGACTGTTTCGTTATTTACTGATTTTATAGGTATACACGAAGTCCTTAAAATGGTGATTGACAATCTAAGAGAAACAAGCACCGTCATTGACGAAGACCTACTGAAAAGTTTTCGGGCGTTCACAGAACGGAAAGAAAAATTACTGAAACGTCGAACAAGGTTTGTAGTGTGAATCACTTTTTTCATAAACATAAATTAAATACTAATTTAATTTTGCATTGATGATTAATTTACTTGTTTTTGATTTCAAACTAATTTTGTTGATTTGGCTAAGGTCAGTCATTATATATACTGTATGGTTTGATGTCTAATGCAGTAAAATATGTTACCAATCATGGGCTACCGGCATGGGAAGGTCCCCCACAGACCCCCTACTACCCGGGAATTCTTTTAACACTCTAAAACACTGTCAAATATTATGTTTATAACATGTTTTATGACAGAAAATAAAGTCTCAAAAAAGATAAAAAAATCACAGTAAAGGTATAGAACTCCTGGGCTCAGAAATCACACCGGTCATATTCATCAAGGTCCTGTTGTAACTATTCTGAACCGATTTTTTAAAAGCCTGGTCTTATTCGACGCAGAAATAATTTCTCTTTAATCGCCATCCAATCTTATATCCATATATTCCTCTGAACTGGAGCAGCACGCCCTTCAACTTACCTTCAAAAGTACCTCTCGCCATCGATGTGACCTAAGTTTGTTTTCATTAGCTACAGAGTAAATTTCTTTATTCCTTCGTGATTTCATACCCACTCCGTTGTAAATCGAAAGAAAATCAAATTTTTTATCACTCACCGCCGACGAATCATTCAATGGATTTTTTAAACTTTATTTTACTGTTATAAAACATGTTATAAACATAATATTTGACAGTGTTTCAGAGTGTTAAAAGAATTCCCGGGTAGTAGAGGGTCTGTGGGGGACCTTCACACGCCGGCAACCGGTGATCTCAACCTTGTATCTGTACTGGTAATTGGCCAGTTGCTTTTTTTTTACTTGCTCATGGTAATGGGAAAACCACGTATGCACTCCCATACTTTCGTTGGAAACTATCACAGAAATTAATGAAGCAAAATTGATACATGTCTTTGCATTTACCAGACGAAATCCTGGAACAGAAACGAGGAACACAGAGGAACAAATCTTTGAAGACCCCCCTGAAGATTTTAGAGATATTGAGATATTTCCACAAGCTGCTGATATGCAGGTACATTTTATATACATATCTAAAGCACTAAAATCTTCAAATGTGTATATCTGTTGAATAAGAACGATCGATATGCAACATAATTAGTTTTTATATGTAAGGGTATCCCTCCATAAATCTTCTTAGAACAGCATAAGTAATCAAATTTAATATTTTCGTATACTTTGGTGGAATTATGATTTATAATTATATGACAGTACAGATATGCTACACAGAGCATAGAAAGAAGTCAACAACACCGAATACACTACACAATAATTAAAATAAGTAATTGTATGAACTAAATCTCATGGAAAATTTTATGTACAATATTTTCAGTCTGGTAATGATAATTACTTAAGAGCCAACAAAGTGAAAGGTCATTACCAGGATGTAGACCACTATTTAGATGTACAATTCAGACTTTTAAGGGAAGACTTTGTTGCTCCACTTCGTGATGGAGTCAACAGCTTCATACAAGCAATTGAAGAAAATCCAAGAAAGAGGAAAAAAATTCAAGATGTACGTATTTACAACAACGTAAGACTGATTGCACCAGATTCTGGAGACAATGGTCTTTGTCATGTTTTACAGTTTGATGTAAGTGGTTTAGGAAGTGTCCGTTGGCATTCTACTAAAAGATTAATTTATGGCTCATTGCTGTGCTTGTCTCCTGACAATTTCAGGACATTTTACTTTGCTACCGTTATGAACAGAGATCCAAAACATCTGTCTAAAGGCCTTGTCACAGTACATTTTGAGCATGAGCATGCCACTGTACGTCAGCTTTATGAACACATGTTTACAATGGCAGAAACCACTGCATACTTTGAATCGTATCGCCATGTGCTAAATGGACTAAAAAATACAAGAGAAGGTGAATTACCATTTGAAAGGTATATAATTCAATGTAAAAGTCAAGTCAATGCACCAGAATATTTAAGAAGAAGACCTGATGCCAAGTATGATCTCCGACCATTGGTTGATGAAGGAATGATTATAAAGGATGACAGAAGACTGGGTGATAATGTTGGTGAGTTAGAAAGAGTAAATGCTAACTACGTGTTTAGTGATCACTCAGAACCTGCAAAAGAAGTGTCTATGCTTGATCGTAATACTTGGCCACCTTCAGATCTTCTACATTTGGACCAATCACAATTTCAGGCCATCCATACAGCGTTGACAAAGGAATTTGTTATCACACAAGGCCCACCTGGAACTGGTAAAACGTACGTTGGCTTGAAGATAGTGAAAGCTCTTCTTCATAATAAAGCTGTTTGGTCCAAACATCCTGTCACTGGAGAGGATGATCGTCGTCCTATGTTGATTGTATGTTACACAAACCATGCTTTAGATCAGTTTCTTGAAGGAATTGCTGAATTTTATAAAGGTGACATTCTCAGAGTTGGGGGTCGTAGTAGCAGCGAAGTATTGAAACCCTTTGGTTTGCATAATTTTAGACAAAGATTTCGACACGCTCAGAAAATTCCAATTGCAGTTTTTCGAGGAAGGAGAGAGGCAAAGAATGAAATGGATTCTCTTATGACTGAAATCAACAAAGTCAGTGGCAAAATACAAATAGCTACAACTGGTATATTACATGAAGAGTTTTTGCGCATTTTTATGGGACAACACTATTTCATGCTAAAGCAACAATTTGATATGATATTACAGATGTATCCAGAGGCGAGACAGTTCGTTGGTAGGAATCATTCAGTTCTTGTAGAGTGGTTAGGATTCGGAAATTTAGAACCAATTGTTGAAATGGAGGGAAACCTTGCGCCTGCCATGGAACCACAACTGATACCTAATGATGATCCTGATGATAATCTTATCGACGTAGATTATGAAATAGATGCAGTTCAAGCCCAAAGGCGTCTTGAAAATGAAGACGTTGGTGACGATGATGATGAAGACGTTGATGGAGATGATTTGTTCAGTATATATCAGGAAATGAGCAGAAAAGATAAGATTCAACTTCAAGTACAAATGGCTTTAAATGATCATCGAAAATCAGTTGCGTTAGATGCTGAAAAAATTGTTGAAAAACCTAAGAATGTTCAGGAAATGGAATGGGAGACTCAAAAGGGGCAAAAGAAAAAGATGAAGAAAAAGCTGCAAAAGAATCTAGCCTCTGGGCTAATTATGACGGATGAAGAAGCAGCCATGATTACTGACATGTGGAGGATGCAGCTTGTAGACAAATGGAGACTATACAGACTTTGGATCAAGAAGTATTGTGACGAATTGCGTGGAGAAATTTATGAGAAAGAAGAAGAATTTGATGCAGCGGCAAGAAGATACAGAGAAGCATTAATGCAAGAAGACAAAGAAATAATGAGACACTCTACAGTAATAGGAATGACAACGACTGGTGCAGCACGATATCAAACCGTGTTGCAGGAAATACGACCTCGAGTTATTGTAGTTGAAGAGGCAGCAGAAGTCCTTGAAGCTCACATAGTAACTACACTTAGCAGAGGGTGTGAACATTTAATATTAATAGGTGATCACAAACAGCTTAAACCTAATCCTACGGTGTACAATCTAGCAAGAGATTACAATCTTGATGTATCTTTGTTTGAAAGAATGGTTAGAAATGAAATCAGATGTGATTGTCTACAGTTACAGCATCGAATGAGACCTGAGATATCAGAGCTTATGACTCACATTTACGATAATCTTCAAGACCATGCTGATGTAAAAAAATATGAAAATGTCAAAGGCATTTCTAGTAATGTATTTTTTATTGATCATAATAATGAAGAAACAAATGACGAAGACTTGAAAAGTCACTCAAATGTACACGAGGCAAGGTACATAGTTGCCTTGTGCAGGTATTTACTTCTTCAAGGCTACAAACCAGAACAGATTACCGTATTGACCTTATATTCAGGGCAATTATTTTGTCTGAGAGGAATGATGCCAAAGGATGAGTTTGACGGGGTAAGAGTGACTGTTGTTGACAATTATCAAGGGGAGGAAAATGAAATCATATTGCTTTCACTTGTAAGAAGCAATGCGGAAGGTCATATAGGCTTCTTGAAAACTGAAAACAGGGTCTGTGTTGCCCTTTCCAGAGCAAAGAAGGGGTTTTATGTGATAGGAAATTTCAGCCTCCTAAAAAGTCAGTCAATATTGTGGAACGAAATATATATTGACATGAAGAACAAAAGCAGAATCGGAGAAGGTCTTATTTTAATGTGTGAGAACCATCCTGATGATGATAGGATAGTTGCTAAAGAACCTACTGACTTCATGAAAGCCCCAGAAGGTGGCTGCAACAAGAAATGCAACTTCCGTCTTAGCTGTGGTCATGTATGTGAAATGTTTTGTCATGTTATTGACAAAGAACATGAGAATTATGTATGTAGGAAAACGTGTGGAAAGGTAATTTGTAACAATGGGCATAGATGTGAGATGCGATGTGGTAAAAAATGTGGTCCTTGCATGATGAAAGTTCCAAAAATAATACCACGTTGTGGACATACACAGCAGGTCCCATGTTCAGCGGAAGCAAATGCTTTCGAGTGTCAAAAAAAATGTGAGGATGTTTTAAAATGTGGGCATGCTTGTCAAGCACTTTGTGGTATGGCTCATACACAGAACTGTGAATTCACTGTTGAGAAAACTTGGCCATGTGGACATAAGGGTGTTATTAAATGCTACCAAAAAGATGATGCACTATGTCCAACAAGTTGCGATGCTATTCTTGGATGTGGACATCGTTGTACTGGAACTTGTGGTAAGTGCTTCCAAGGTCGCCTTCATAAGCCATGCACGAACGATTGCATTCGAATTCTTGTGTGTGGACATGAATGCTCAGATAGATGCAACCAATGTCCACCATGTACCAAAAAATGTGAGAATAGATGTACTCACAGTAAGTGTAACAGACGATGTGGAGAGTTATGCGTGCCTTGCATGGAACCATGTACCTGGAGATGTGAACATTACAAATGTGGCCGTCTTTGTAGTGAGCCGTGTGATCGACCAAGGTGTGACCAGCCTTGTCGAAAAAAGTTACCATGCGGACATCAGTGCATTGGGTTATGTGGTGAGCCTTGTCCAACAGACTGCAAAGAATGTGATAAAGAAAAAGTAACCGAAATCCTATTTGGTGAAGAAGATGAACCATATGCTAGATTTGTGCTTATGGAAGATTGCAGAGCACGATGTATCATTGAATCAGGAGCAATGGATAAATACATGGATGACACTGAAGGATCAGAAATAAAACTGAAAGAATGTCCAAAATGTAAGACCACCATTCGCAAAAGCAATAGATACAAACAGAAAATCAACAAAACTCTTCAAGACATTGAAGGAGTGAAAAAAGCAGTTCTACGTAACAAAGATAGGATTAAAAGTTTAGAAGATGACATCAAAGAATCACTTCTAGAAGATATATCACCAGCTTTGCGAATGAAACTAAAACGCCGCTTGAATGCAATGATTGAACCTAAGTCTGAAAGCGCTCTTGTAGCCCTCGGAAATCAGATTACATTCTTAAAACAACTGAACCAGATTGAGGATAAATGGAGTACAAGTGTTAAACTTCCACTGTTTGGTGAGGACAAAACACAACAGCTTAAATTTCTCAAGCACTTTCGGGAATGGGTTCTAACAGAGAGAACAAATATGAGTGCACAAGAAAGCACGGACGCAGAATTAGAGATTTCCAGAGCTAGGGCTTTCCTTCTGCTCATTCTCCACCAACAAAAGGCAAAGGAGATCGGTAAGAGCCTAGACAAACGAGTGAAGATGAATATCGCTGAATGTGAGAAACTGCTAAAAGGCAGCACAAAGTATCATGAGGGTATGAGAGTCCAAGTTGAGGCATGCTTAGCTGAACTGAAAACCATTGTACCCCTTGACTCGTTAGGCATATCAGAAGAAGAAAGGACAGAAATTTTGAAGGCGGTTCAGCTTCCTGCAGGGCACTGGTTTAAATGTCCCAATGGTATGCAAACTTTTGATTATTTTTCTGGTTGACATTTGTTTAATTTACTGTAATCATGATGGCTAGAATAACCTAAATCTTGCTTCAATTCACCAATTCTGTTTTGTTTTTCATTTCAAAGAGTTTTCATTTGATAGTATTAAAATTATTTATCCCCCGCCGAAAGGCGTGTGGAATACTACGGATATTAAAGTGGTAGGCGTCCTTCCGTCCGTACATTTGTCCGTGTTTCCATGAATTCGTCATACTTTGCGCAACTCCTCCTACAATTCTTATGCAATTTTCACCAAACTCTTACAGAATGATTATCACAAAGTGCTGCAGCGCATATTGTCAGAGGTTTTTGAAGGAGTTATTTCTGTTTGATTTAAATTTTACATTTAAATGCTAATGTGCGTAACTAATACATTTCCATGTAGTTCTCACCAAAGTTTCACAGAATGATTATCATCAAGTGCTGCAGCACATATGGTCAGGATTTCACGACTGAAATGTTTTAAGGAGTTTGTCTTGTTCATGACCGTGCACATTTTGTCACAATTCATATCAATTGATTTCACCAAGTTATTCACTACATTTCCTTTTGTTTTTAAGTTAGCAAATTCTGGCTGAACCCTTTCGACAAAAATGCGCACGTGGCGGGGGATACACACTGTCTGTGACAGCTTCTTGTATAACTATTTACACAAACACATGTTTGTGATTCAGATTGAAACGAAGTCAGTAACACTATATTAGTATGTCTCGTGGTTGTATACAGTCCAATGTTTCTACGTCGTATTCAGTTAAGTATATACATTTGTATACAGTATACTTGTATATATACAGAACAGTGTTTTTATGTATAGAACTTTGACTACATTTAATAGGTCATATTTATGCTATTGGTGATTGCGGTGGTGCAACAGAAAGAGCCAAGTGTCCGGAATGTGGAAGGGTGATAGGTGGAGCGAACCATCAGTTAGAGGCCGATAACCAACTGGCACGAGAAATGGATGGAGCTCGACATGCTGCTTGGTCTGAACAGGGAAATCTTATAAACTATGGATTTGATGCACAGTATTAAATGCTTGGACATTGTACTGATATGTTTACAAACTCTTATATATGTGTTACATTAATTATACATGTACTATTATTAGATTAATTAAGACATTAATACAGTGAATTCATTTCTATTCATTATTGTTGAATGACTTTTATGCACTATGTTCACTAGGGCTGTGGCGAGTATCCGAGTACTCGGGTATTCACGAATCAAATTGAAAGATCGAGTATGAATAATCGTCATTACTAAGATTCGTGGTTCGCGATCTTGTTTTTTAACAAACTAAAAGTGTATTATTTGTTCTTAAAAATCCCTTTTCTATGAATAAATATTGTTTCATCATGGACTACTTCGTTTGCCAAGATGTCCAGTCGGTTCTTTAAATAATGATGCTGGTAAATCAATTAGCTGGAAGGGGGTATGTATAAATTTAAGCGTGGGTGTTGAATCGTGGATCGGATCGGATCGCCACTAACCATGTTGCCCTAATGTTCACACAAGTTTATTTTGCTTCAATTTAATTGATGTTTATATGTGAAATATAAGATTCAATATACTCATCGTTTCCACATTCTAGGTGGATGACATTGCGTATTAATTTTTTTATAGTATTATCAATATATATACTATGTATTTCACTTGTTTAATGTTTGCTAAATTGTGTATGCACTTGGTTTATAAAAAATTGAATTACTAATCATGCATGGTATCATTTGGTTTATTTATACAGCGCATACCACACGTTCGTACTATACATGTATATGATGTTATTACTTAATACATTTATACGCTGATGATACAACTGTACTCCTGACAAATATGTTTTGTTTGCTTGAAGATTTTGTCATTTGACAGAAGCGTTGGTACGTGTTGCTGACTGTAAATTGGTCTAACAAAGAAAAAGTAGAATTATGTAAACATGTAAACAGAATCATGTCTCACTAAACTTGATAGTTCAAGTCCAAAACAAATTGTTCAAGTATTTTTAAGAGCTTAGCTAAAATTCGTTAACCAATGAAATTCTTGATTGCACAATAAAAAGAATATACTTTAAATGATAGCTTCTTGAACTATTCGTACAGTGGCAGTTCTGTTTCTGTATTTCATGTCTATTTGTCAGTTCATTTTGATAATGAGTCTATGATATGTGAATTTAGATTTAACACACTTTTTTCAGAACACTGAAAAATTATATACATGTATATATATTCAGGGGGAAATATTCCGGATTCTTTTCTAACTTTATTTCTTATTATAAAAATCAATATAGTCATAAAATAATGATATATCACGTTTTTAAAACTGTTTATTAAATATATATATCGTGGTTTAAATTTGTTTTTTATGTATTGCAGTGTTTTTTCTGCCTTAAACATTTTGAATTTTGTGTGACTATATAGTATAACAGTATTACAATCACATGTAGTTTGATTTTTTTTACTGACGACTGTCACTATTATATAATATGTGAGATATATTTCTTTTAGAATATACAAATGTATGTTTTGTTGTTAATTTTGGTGATAGAGTCATAGATTGTTAAATTTATTTATCATTGAATTGCATAATCAAGTAATAAATATTTTGAAGGGAGTAATTATACCACCCTTTACTGTTGATTGTATATTTCATACAATTGTCAATGTATGCACAGTTAAAGTTGAATTAGTAGTTTTTTGGTGTTAAAAGTATCTAAAATACTGATTTTTTTCAATGAACTCTTGTCCATTTTCGTCTTGATTCATTTAATCATATGTTAAAATTGTTGTTTTAATTTACAATGTAATTTGATTTCAAATAATCGTATAGTGTGTAAATTGAGTGTTATCAATTAAGTAAATCCTATAAAATTTGAACATTCTTTCTTTTTTGTATTATTAAATGTTTTAAATGTTTTATGTTACAGAAGCCTATGTTAACATAGTGCTTTAAAGAGAAGAGAATCTTTCATTACATAACTGTGCTTCCAGTGCTTTGATTTTTAGTACTGGACATGAAGAGAACTCACTATCCTTAGTCGTATACAGTAAAACCTGTGTTAGCGGCCACCTTCGAATAAAGGCCATTCTTAAAAAAACATCATTATTGTAAAGTGGAACAAAATGACCTCCAAATAAAGTCCTCAATATGTCTTTCCCTAGGGTGGCCTTAGTTCACAGGTTTGACTGTAGTGTACGGGTTTATACTAAACATGGTATAAAAGTTTAATGGGAAATATTAATCATTTTCCTCTTATTTCAATAATGAAATTTTTAATTACCTCTGTAACATATAGCGTATATTTTTAGCCAAATATTTGGAATAAAAATAAAATAAAAATGTTAAACAAAATGAATTCAGAAGATAGGAAGCATTGAAGTTCTTTCGTGTGTTTCCTGTGGACAACAAGACCAGTATGGTAAGTTCATCTAATCATAGTATTCTGACCATTATAACCAAAGATCTTTTAATTATTTCTTCTGTAATGGCATCCAACAAATGGTCAAGATAATTAATTAAGGCGTAAAATTCAGACTGCGGCCCATGAAGGTTACATACATGTTTCTAAGAATCATAACACTGAGTGACAAACTTGAGCTAATAAATTCAAACAACTTTATTGGAAACATGATTTCTGAATAGGTTTTAAAACTTAAATGCATTTACAAAATATTTAAATAAGATAAAATTAACATGCACAAATCAATAACAGCAAAATCAGAAATTTATGACACAAGATGTGTATTATCACAATAACATGTTGTAAAACATTCTTGTGTAAAGCAAACACATGATCTCAATTAATTATACATTAAAATCTCTGAAAAACAAACCCATTACAGACTGAGCAAAAAGTCCAGTTTCCTGAGAATTCCGGTTTTCAGAGAACTGTTGATAAAATTCCAAAATACAATGGGACTTGAAAAAATGTCTGATTTTCAGAGAATTCCAGTTTTCTGGGGCTATCCACTGGAATAAATTGTGTAATATAATCAATTAATTTATTTATTCACTGAATAATGGATATATCCCTACATGTATCAGAATTAACATAATTACTAGTATACAAGAAAATGAACATGAGTTATACAAAAGAAAGACTAACAATGACTTAATACTGTCTTCTGATCCCTAGTAAATTGTGTCAACAAACATAACTTTAAAATGAGGCTGAATAGAAAGTTACTTTAGTCTGATGAAGGTATTCACATCCTAATACATAACTGCTCAATGTTACACACAAATATTGACAAGATTTTATATAAGTGTGTATATTAAGCCCTTGATGTTACAAAAGTTGTACAGCTATATTATCATTATTTCTTTGATAGTTACCTCAGAAACAACAGTTTTTACGACACATTTTTTAACTTTTGTAAGAGTTGTTGCCCTTGTTGAAAAAACAACAAAATTATTAATTTCAAAAGATTTTGTATGGTGACTATACCAGAATGCAGGAACAACAGTGTAAGGTTGGTCTGAACTAATAACTGAAAGAGGATATCACATCAATTTTAGGCAGGTGAAATCAGGCAATAGTTGGGTAAATTAATACTTAACATTTCTTCTGTACAGCAATATGTACAAAAATATCACAGTGGTACAAACAATCAATAACAATCTAAACTTTGAATATATGCAATAAAATATGTACAAACAAACACTATACAAGCATCTACATCATAATTATAAGACCTGAGTTAAAATGATATGTTACAAGCAGAATGAAAAATACTTAGAAACTTACATTAACAATCAATAAGAAGTAAAGCACCCTATCATAAATTATGTTGACTTCATTTTTTCTCTGGGGTTAATTAAATGTTGCAAAAACAGCCAGAGTCATTTGGCTTTGACTTCAATGAAGGAAAACCGCAAGTAAACAATCATGAAAGGGCAGAACAATCAAACTTCCTCAAGTTAGTTGGGCAGTTTCCTCACATATGAAATATGTTCGGTACCTGGAGGGCTTCAATCTCACAGCAGTACGGGGCTAGAAATTACTGTTCAGAGACAATAACCATCCAATCACTGAGGCCCCGCACAACTCTGTTGAGATTATATTAGGTTATAGACACACCCTTACACAAAAGTTCTTCACAACTAACGTAATATTTTGAGGTATGATGTGTATTATATACATATAAAACCCGTATTAAAGGATAGATAGATAGAAATGACATTACTATCAGTTGAATATTCACAATATCAGGTTACTACTTATAACTAAACAACCTGATTTATAAATCTAATTATTAGAATTTGATACAAAAAATATATCCTCTAGCTGGAGACTTGAATAATCTTGATTAAAGTGGACCAATCAATAATGGCACATTCTTGCGATACAAATAGATAAAAAATGATTATTATGTAACAATGAACTTTGCTGAAATTTCTGTAATCAGATCTCTGAATAGTACATTATTTCTGCTATAATATGTTACATGATTTCATTGATTGCCATATATACATTCAATTTCATGACCAGTACATCTAAAGGATAAAATAAAATGTGTTAAAATTTCTTCATATAAAAGGATAAAATAAAATGTGTTAAAATTTCTTCATATAAAAGGATAAAATAAAATGTGTTAAAATTTCTTCATAAAGGATAAAATAAAATTTATGAGTTAAAATTTCTTCATTTATAAAGGATAAAATAAAATGTGTTAAAATTTCTTCATAAAGGATAAAATAATATGTGTTAAAATTTCTTCCTAAAGATTAAAACAAAATGTGATAAAATTTTAAAAATTCATGTAAAGTGTTTGCTGACGAGGAACACATTTAGTACAGGAAACATGAGCACCTAGCAAGTGTTCATTGTTTCATGCTCTCCACCAATGGAAGGATATGTTATAGAAAGATTTTCTACACTGAACTGTTTCAATAGCATAAGAACATGGTCCATGATATCTCGATGTCACTGTGAATCCTTGAGATTGTAAATCAAACATTAAACAATTTAACAAATCTTTTTCTGTGGTATCCAGTTTCCAGGGCCCTATCAAGGCATCAGCAGTTGAAAGTTTTTCATCGATGCCCTGACATGTGCATACATGACCTAAGTTAAAATCTTCATGCTGTGGCTCATTTTCTTTCGAGAAAATCAGAACTTTGACAACAGAAGTTGGTGATAATGTTTCAACACTTGCTTTCTGGATAATCGAGTCTAAACACTCAGTATAACCGATAAATAATTTTCGAAAATTGTTCCTTTGAATTTTTGCCATAATCTGAGGAAAGTTTTCAAGTTCCCTAACAAGTCCATGGACACCAAAATATGCAGCCTCTCTGTACACAGTCTCTGCAATTTCTACTGGAGGAAGGTCGCCATATCGGAGATAATTCAAGATGTGAATGAAATGTTCGCCATCAGCATCAATGAAGTAACGGCCATCTTTGTCTTGTTCAACAGAATATTTTCCACTGAACATCGCTGACAGCATGTTATCAGGACACTTGGTCAGTGTCAGATGTGTTGTGGTAAAGAATCGACCGCCAACATTCAATTCTATGATCGATGGAAACTGAAAATACATAATTTGAATTCCAGACATTATGTATACTGAAGTACTATTAACTTAAGAATTCAAATAACTCGACAGATGCCATAATATAACGACTAATTAATATTTGTAGAAAAGATTAGGCGAAAGACCTGGGTCGGAATAATCTAGGGCGAAACTATATCCAGAAACTAGATCTACATAACTCCAGAGCTCTACATAAACTTGCGTTTAGATGCAGGTTAAACCAAAATAAATGAATGAAGATCACATAATACGCACATACAAGTCTCTAAATAAACTATCTCGATTAAGCTAAACTTCCGTCAAGTGACCAGGGCTTAATGAAATTAACAGACCGTGTCGAACGAAGTTTGCTGTCGATTTTCCGATTATTCAGAAATATTTCAACTGAGAGAATAAAATGCATACTAGAAATAACCTTGATTTATCTTCACATATATATTTACACAATAAATGCAACCAATAACAGGCAGTACCTCGATGATTTCGTCCATGTTTGTTACTGCTCGTCGGCGTTTTGTTTATTTACAAACACGTGAATTGACCTACTTTTTCCGTGACATTCCGAGAGGCGACGAACTGTCACGGAAAGTGAAAAAGAAGGGGCGGTTAAAACTTTACTATGTGATACTCCATTCAAAATATCAGAGATCTGAAAATATATACAAGAAAGGCATGAAAAGTGATGTATTGACTTGATGAAAAAAATCATCTGTAACCAGAGACATATTGTTATCTATGTCTCTGATGTAACCAAGGACTTATGTATATTCAGAGACGTATAATACAATTAATTAGTATTATACGTCTCTGGTATATATTATATCAAGGACTTAAATTATATATACATACGTATGTATATAAGTCCTTGATTATATTAAATCAGAGACATGTATACGTCTCTGCTTAAATTATTAGTCTCTGGCTAAATGCACAGTGCATGCTTACCGACATAATAAAATTTGATAAATATAGTGTATATAGCTGTATTATAATGTCTTAAGCCGGCGTGTTTATACTATGTCAGGAATTTGATCTGAAGATAATTATAATTGGTATGCATGCATATATAGGCCTATATATAGTGTTATCATACCTCATACTGCATGATTACTAGGGGTGGAATAATAACCCGTATTGCGAGATATACTCTGATACAGAAATATACATTATTGCAATATACAGATAAGTAATTAAAACACAATAAAACTAATGCCAAGTGCATGCATGTCAACTCAAGTGTTAATTTTACCCATCACCACATATATAGATATAACAGTAGTACATGTTGTACATTCATAATGTAACTAGTAGAATAAAAATGGCTTATAATTATCAGTTCCAATAGATACTGTAATCAGTTTTAGGCCTATACACACTGTACCATTATATGTTTATTGGAAAACAGTAAATAATCAATAATTCGTAATTCAGAGGGACGATTCAGTCTTTGATGGTTCAAAACAACACTTAAGCATGCATATATCTGCATCCATTAAATGCAATGGATTATATGAGCTCGTGCAATTATTAAAGAAAATACCGCAACACATGGATGTCATACCGTGGTAGGTAGGTCGTCCCGACAAACTTATATATGTACCGGTATATCATTGCACCACTACACAATATCTATAATCACGTGATATATTGTTTTCAAACGGTATTACCATAAATTAGGGTCGAGAACAATATGGCATCGTCCAAGAGATCGAAGAGAAATTTTAAGTGGACAGACTTTTTTTCATTATTATTTATTTTCAAATTTCTCTGGAGGTTCTATGGACAAACTACAACAGTAACAATGCTAATTTCGGTTCACATGGATTCGAAAAATTGTTGGCTGGAATATGGGCTACATGGAAAAGTTCGAAAATTGGAACTTTCGGCCAAAAATACGGCTTACATTCGAACTTGTAGGCGCCGCCATTTTTCTAGACCCTGTGGTATCAATATCATTGTCAAAACAATATACCACGTGATTATAGGCCTTGGCGTCAAATAGTTCACGTGCGATATGTGCCACAGGCCCACGTGTTCGCAAATATTCCCACAATTGCTTCTTAAAGTCCCATTAGCTTTTTGCTTTAAAAAACGAATATGAAAAAGAAAAACAATTGCTGATATTATCCCAAGATAATTATTACCGACGAAACAAGCATATTTCCTTCTAAAATCATTCATTTCGCTGTGATTTTTGCTTTTGTAAACTTGAAATATATAGAGCGCGTGACGTCACTTAATGCCGTGTGCATATAATAGGCACTCGATTCCGTGATTTTTATACGTTTACAGACGTTATTTTTCAATTTCACTCAACAAACAACGCAAATCTGTCGACAGAAAAATCTTCATTTTACCCATTTTGATCGAGTGTATAAAAAACACCAAGGTAGTGTACTCGCCATTTTTTCGATTGACGGAAGTGACAAAATTAATAAGCGTGGGTCCCGGCTTTCCTCCTAAAAGCTGTCAAAACGTTTAAAGTTGGGGCACACTGCAACGAAAGCAAGGTTCCCGGAAAGCACGTGCAGATTAGAAGGAAATTTGCCGCAAAGACTCCCGGCCATGAATTCATACTGCATAAATTTATTGATGTTATTATGATATGACGTTCCGTCAAATCCTACGCTTGCTGACGTAGATGTCGTCGTCCAATCAGAATTGAGATGACGTCTATTTGTCGTTGCTATAGTCGTCATTACGTTCATGAAGTCGCTAGAACATAGTAACCCCGAATTACGCATGGCGCGATGGAAAATACACCAGTAAACAAGACTGACGTGGATGAAACTCTTCCAAAAACAATTGGAGGACTATGTACACAAGACAGTCAAGGTAATATTGTAAAATCAGGAAGTACTGGAGAAGCAAATGAAAATTCTGATTCTAACATTCAGCAAGATGATAATGACACGTCTATTGTTGGACTGTCGATTGATGTTTTTTGGCCTTCATCATCTCGGACATGTTTATCTTCATCAACAATTGATACACTAAAAGATGCTTATGACAAAAACGCAAATGGACGCATTTATACAATAGACAGCGATGTTTCGCTTTCACCACCACGGACATGTTTATCTTCAACAACTAATGATACATTAAAAGATGCTGATGATCTGCTTAATGAGTTAGATGCTATACTAGTATTACCATTTACTTCCAAAGGTATTACTAAACACACTACTTCGAATAATCATATTGAGAAAACAAACACATTTAGAACTGCAGAAAAGAATGACAACAAACACGAGGATGAGACCAAAACAGAAAATACGAAAATGGACAAAATTTATAGGAGAACAAATCCGATAAACAATGCTGATGATAAAATATATGAAATTTTGAACGAGTCTACCGAGAGAGAAGATGGTGTTTCCCAAATCAGAAATGATGTCCGTCATGAATACGGCACAGTTTGTGAGGAAGTCTATATAAAAAAAGGTATACTAAAAGTTGCATCCTTAATAATAAGTATTCCTTTAGATGCTTTGGTAACATCTGGATATAAAAATGCAGTGCCAACATTACCTGGTGAAGTTATCAAAGCATCAGGTAAACATGAGAGAGTTATTGATAACAAGAAAATAGTAATAGATAATGACGATGTTGGTGAAATAAGAGAAAAGAAAGCTAAGAAGAAAACTCTGAAAGAACTTTTCTGTGGATGTTTTTGGAGAGAGAGAAAACCCGAAGTTGAGTCTATATATGAAATGGAACAATCAGAGAAAGATGCAGCAGTTGTTAAGAAAGAGAAAGTGGTATATGACAAAGTGGAATATTTAGACAATGAAGCAAAACAAGCTGATTCATTCTTACATTTTGAAGCATTTGATGAAAACAGAGAAAATTGTTTCAGAAGATTCTGGAGGAGGTTAAGAGGTCACGAAAGGAGAGACATTTGTTGACTTTAAATAGTAATATTCGTAAAACTGATATATAACATTACTTTCACAGACTGGATGGACAAATAATTTATCAATCGATATATCAATAAAAATTGTGTGTTTTTAATTGAATGTTAATGTGTTCGTTATAAAGTGTCCGTCCGTTCGAACAAATGACACTTTTGATGAGCGAGCTAAATATATTCAGATGTATATACATGTAAATAATGAAATAAAAAGAAATAATTTGCATCTAGTTCTATTTGTATTTATTGTGGAAAATTTGTATATATATATACATATGTATATCTATAAGTGAATCGACAAGTATATCTAATATGATGTAATCAACGTTTTATTTTGTCCGATTGGCACTTTATTCCAGAAGCACCGTATTAAACTATTGTTTTACACTATACTTTCGTCTAGAATCCCCTAGCTAAGCTATCAACTTAGATACAATTTTGGCTATACATGTAATTATACTTATATTTTACTTTTTTAAAATTGATTTTACGCACGTAAGTGCGTATGGCTGACTACTCCATGGAAAACAATGTATATTTAGAAATAGTAAATAAAAACAACCCTTTAATATCAAGGATAAGCAGTTCAGGAATGTTCATCACATTATTTAAGTACATGACATTCAATAAGGCCTTAAAATGTTTGTTTCTGGTTATATAACCTATCCTAATTTCACACCACGATCCTGGTAGATTTTTTGTTAGGTCTCAGAAACTGTACATCAATTTTCTCCCCTTTTTAACTCCACACACACTTTCATGAACAAAAACAGAAACTCCGATATTTTTATAATAATATTATACAGAATGGTGAAAGCAAACAGGGATGTTATATTACATGTAATATAGCATCCCTGAAACAAACAAGTAGAACATGAGCACTACGAACGCTTTTCTACACTCACTCACAGTTGGCAGTATCAGCTAGTGTTTGGTCCACAAATGATGCAAAAAAATCCCGTCACTAATCTTATATATACTATCAAGGTGAAAAGCCTACTATATGTCTATATGCCAAACAATGTGGAACATCGCATCTCGTTGTTTCAGCATAAAAGATGTGCATTGAAGGAAAATTGCTACACATGTCATTCAGATAAACTATAAGATATTAATTCCTACCGAAAATGTAATTCAATTACATCTAATAACTGTGAAACGGTAAAATTAATTTTGTGTTCCTTTCGTTAATGTACTTCGCTGCAAGCCATTTTGAGTCAATTGCGAGTGATGTATCAAGTGATCTGATAGGTCGGATATGTGTGTACAACAGACATTTCGGCATGCCGAAATTAGGTAGGAATTAATATCTAATTGTTTAATAAGGCGTCAAATAGTTCACGTACGATATGTGCGACAAGCCCACGTGCACGTGTTCATAAATATTTTCACACTTGCTTCTTGAATTATATGCATTAAACCAGAGACGTATAATACAATATTATACGTCTCTGGTTATATCAGGTAGTTGTAAATGGTAAAATACAACTACCTGGTTATATGTAGTGTGACCATCGTGTACACTTTGTTTGGTGCAAGCAGAGTGGTAACTCCATAACCAAATTTAAAAATAACAATATTGCTAAATTCGCCATTAGTATATAGATCTAGTCAGGGATGCTATATTACATAGCACCCCTGATCTAGTGTATAACTATATCTGCTATTTGATAATGAATAAATTTACTAGATTTCTTTAATACATTACCATGCAAGCACACATAATTATGTAGTACTTTCTAATCAACCCTTGGAGTAATCTTCACGATGAAACGATTTTTTCGCTACACCTTCTATTTCGCGGGAGTATCATTATTATTAATATCGTTTCACCACCATCATGGGGCCGAAAGCAACTCCCGCTAAACAGAAAAACACGCTGTTTTCTTACTTTTCACCAGGTGCAAAATCGTCCCCTACAAATAATGAGTGTCAAAGTAAAACTGATGTTTTATCTACGAAAAGATCACCAAACAAATCGCCAACATTGAAATCCACCAAATCACCAGTGAAATCAGACAATTCAGGTAACACATGATGTTTATATGTCTTGGATCATTTGAAGTTGATCTTGTGAAGGTGTTACATTTATTGGTGCCGGAACCAAAGCATGTTATCGTTTTTAAAGTATTCGGCGGTTGTCAACATTGTGTTTGAATTACACGTTTGTTATTGTCCGATGGGCTTCATTAACAGTTGAATTAGCCATGTCAGCGATTTCTGAAGATTAGTCAATCTCTGTCAGTTATCACTGATGGTGGTTTCATCTGTGACATTTATTTCTGACTGTTGGACTGGCCTTGTTGCATATTTTTTTTATTACTAATCACACAAAGTTTTATGTGTAAAAGTAAAGTTTAAAACTAATAAAGAAATATTAATATGATATTGTGTTATTATAAATTGCCATTACTCATTGATGCCTTGCACTAAATTTCCAGACATTATTTGGTACCATGAATGCAATTCACTATGAAATGATACTTCACTAAGCTGTGTTTTCCATTTAGGCTTTGAACCTGGTGATCTGTTGTGGTGTAAGTTGGAAGGGTATCCATGGTGGCCGAGTTTAGTCTGCAATCATCCTACTCAAAATAAGCATTATAAAGGAGGGAAAACTCCTGAACTACATGTACAATTCTTTGATACCCCAGTCTCCAGAGCTTGGATCAAACAAAAGTAAGTAAACCTGTCAGTGAGCTCTTTGCTAAAATTTTGCTCCAGAACAATTTTTCAGATTATAAAGTTTGTTTGATTTTTACGCCCCTTTCCAACACTTGTCATATAAGGCAGACAGCTCACATTATCATCGTTCCTTGGAGGAACCTGTACTAGACTCTCATCCTCTGTAAGCAACTGCCTAGTTTCTCATATGAAGAGATGTTGTCAGTATATAAGCTTGACTCGAACCAAGATTATGAAGTGGTTCGATGTTCCACAAATGAACGGCAAGTTCAAGTTGATTGTTGAACTTGTGGTTAAACATTGATGTACTTATTATTGGTTTTACTATTTTGACTAACTCAATCTTGCAGCCATGACTTCTTAGCAAATGTAAGTTCTATGAAAATGAGAGCATGACTGTGTTTCTTCTCTTTTACTCAGAAATTGTCATGAGTATAAAGGCTCTGAAGACGCCACATTCCAGAAAGGTGGAATGTTTTATACAAACAGCACACCAGTCGTTAAAGGGACAGCAGAAGCTGATAAAGCAATGAAACTAGATAAGAAAGCCAGACTGGAACTTGTTGTTGAGCTTCAACCTTCTGATGAAGAAGATGACATGGATTTAGATCGTAAGTGCGGGTACCATCGTAAGTTCCTCAATTGGTATATGGGGAGGTATTGTGGTAGAGTACCATAACCCTGATTCTGAAGTGACAGGCTTGAACTTATTAAGTCAAAATGACATATTGATCATTGCTTTAGAGAGATCACTGATTAATAGTAACCCTTGAATTAGTCATGGAGTGAAGAAGGCATAGTTGTGCAAATTTTAAGTATATGTAAAGAATGCACTAAAGGAGTTGAGATTATTTGCATTGAGAAGTCTTGAGTTGCTTTCCTTATTTTGTGTGGATTTCATTTGATTTATTTTGTTGTTAATTCTACTTTGTATTTAACATTAACATGACACTCGGGTCATATCTCGGTCATATCTCGGTCATACTTGTTAGATCACCACAAGAATGGAGTGAGTTGTGTTTCTCTTGAGACAATTTTATTGGAAGTGTTTCATTCTATGTTGATTTCATACACCATGTCATCAGTTTCTAACGGAATGTGTGGTAATGTATGTATGAATACGTCAAATAATGCCCCCTTACAAAGAAAAGGGGGTATATTGCTTTGCACATGTCAGTCGATTGGTCTCTTTGTAACCAAACCTTGTCCCACCAATAACTAGAGAAGGATTTAGCCTAAGCTCCACATATTTGTTTGGAAGGTTGGTCATCCCATGTATATGACCCCTATTGATTGTGAGGTCAAAGGTCTAGGTCATAGTCATGTGACCTTCACCACAAAAACCTTGTCAGACAGATATCTAGAGCACAATTTGGCCATAGGTCTGCAGATTTTTTGGTTGGGAGGTTGGTCATGCATGTAGATGACCCCTATTGATTTTAAGTTCATTTGGTCAAGATCTTACTATCCAGTTGGCCTTTAGTGGGCATCCATGTTTCACAAACACTTCTTATTGTGTGTTTACTTGGTATCAATTATCATATTGCAGCTGAAATATTTGATGCTGAGATGAGTGAAGATGACAGTAAAGAAAACCAAGAATCTGAAACAGAGAATAAGGTAAGGTAGAAACATTTTGGTGTCTCCCCTGTATGAAAAATTTGTTGTCCCCTGATTTTATAAAAAATTCCCTTCGTCCTGTATGTAGCGCTTCATTTTTCTTGAAAATATTTTTAGTAAAAAGATCATTAAATTGATCTAGGAGAGTTATTTGTCCGTGATCATCAAGGCTAAATTATATTAGTAATTAATTTAAGGAACATAATTATGACAATTATCAGGGCCCTAGCTGCACTTTAGGGGAAGGGGCCCGGGGCCCTCAGGTAGGGGAATTTCGCGTCATTTTGAGGAAAAAGGGGAATTTCAGGGGATCTTTTTCAACTGCCGTATAACCCTGCAATAAGCATTTTAAGCTTAAAATGGCTGTATTTAAATATATAACATACATTAATATACTATTACTCAAAGGTTTATAACTTAATATGAATCATTTAAGCAAAAAAAAAAAAAAAAAAAAATAGGGGAAAAAAGTATATGATTTTAGGAGGGGAATGGGGCCGAATTTCGGCCCCAAAAAACGTCAAATGAGGGCCCTGATTATGTACGCTTTGTCATGTTATTGTTCCCCTTTTCCCCTTTCTTAGGACCCTGCCACTTTTATGGTAATTAAATTCATTTAAATATCAAGCTGCTGGATGAAGTACAGTATTATTGTACTAGGAATTGTACTAGCACAAAATTGTCATGCTCTTCATAAAACATATGGAACACCATCTTGATATAATGGAAGTTCAATGTTAAGTATCAATCATTTGTGTTTAAAAGTACATTGTAATTAAATTTTGTACAACTTGACATTTGAGATATTTTATTTTATAGCCAAAGAAGTCGCCAAAAAAAGGTGTAGGATCAACAAGAAATAGAGCCAAAAGACGTCGTATAATTATTGAAAATGATGATAGTGAAGATAATGTTGACTCAGGTAAGGGTTTCTAAACAGTTCTAAACATAACTACAGAAATTTGCACCAAGAAAAAATGATTTATTAAACGTTCAACAAAATCCATTCAGTTAGTTGTTTGACTTTTACGTCCCTTTTCAACAGTCAGAGTCATATGAGGCGGACAGTTGACCTAACCATCATTCCTGGGAAGAACCAGTACTAAACTCCCATCCTCCGTGAGTAACTGCCTACTTTCTCACATAAAGAAACATGGTCGGAAGCTGGGCTCAAACCCATGAGCCTCTATCAGTAAGATGTTACAGTGATTTGTTCAGTCAGCGACCTTAACCACTTGACTACGGAGGTGTGTCGTGCAATACTGAACTTGGACAAAACACATTTTGTCTTTTCTTAAATTGAATGTCTCACATCTTTGATTCATACATTATAGTGGGAACTTCTCTGTCACTTGTGTTGTTTGGAAGACATGCTAATGCTGATTTTACTCTGGTATTTTAGTATGATCCACTGTTCACTGATGATTAGCATTAAATTTAGCATCACTAAAAGCGACATAGTTCAAGGCTTTTGTTTAAGACAAATCTGTTATATCGAATGACTTTTAAGGCTCTGGAGACCTGCCTAAACTATTGTGCGATTTTATTAAACCATCAAAGCTGAATTATTACATGGTCGATCAATGTGATTGTTTTTAGCTTTGTATAACAGTCAGATTTTCTCGTTTATTTTACCATTAGCAGGGCAACAGATAGGTTTTTTGTGTAATTGGGTAATACTCCCCATTTTCTAGAGGAATTGAGTACTAGAAAAACAATTGGGTATCCAACATATTGTAACCCGACAGATATGAAATCAATTGGGTTTTCTCATTTAACGCTTGTATACTTCATATTTGAATCTTTGGTGAGCACTCATAAGCGCAAACACTGAGCACAAACTTGCCGAGCTTCCGTGTTACACTTTTCTCTCTCAGTCATTACAGACACTGCATATCAACATGTAATATCCAGCTACTTCTTCAATTTTCAACCATTGGTATTTATCTGTCCAATTTCTAAATGTCTTATGACTTATGACAGTGTGTGACTGCATTGTTTAAAGTTTTTTACGGTCGTTTTCGTGCCGATCGAGTCAACAAATGAAAGATTTCATCATATATCGTTGCTAGACGTAACAGATTTTAAAATTAAATCATCGAGAATCTCTCTAACAATTACTGCACCTTGGAATAGTTGTTTCTTTACATCAAAATATGAATCAAGCCTCAAGAGTGATCGGTGTTTAACGTTTTCCTCGTCTGTTGTTTTGATCATGACAATTGCAGATAAACGCTTTCAGTGTGCTCATAATTCAATTACCGGAAGTTAAGCAAGCGTCTACATAACCGTACGACTAGCTAAAAACATGTATACGGACGCATTGAAAATTGTATCGGTGCGCATGCTAGTAGGATAAATTGCGTATCGAGTTTTTTGGTTTGCGTTTTGTTACGCACTGATTTTGATTTTAATTGGGTTTTAATCAATTTTATTTGCGTATTTACGCAAATACGCACCTTATCTGTTGCTCTGCATTAGGGAATGTTTCATTCCGCATGTTTATATAATATTATGAAGTGCATCATTTAATGAATGTACATAAGACATCTGGTATAATGAAAATTACCATATAATTCACTGAAGCTAAAAATAAATTCAAGCATTATGCAACATTGACAGTTTAATAAAATCGCACTATACACCTGTTATATCATTCTTATGATATAATTATGTAACATAATGATGGTATTTTAGAGGACGACTTTAAGCCAGATGGTTCTGATGCCAGTGATGATGATGCTAGTAGCGGAGTTGATGAAGATGATGTCACATCTGATGATCCATCGGATCCAGGCTCTCCAATCAAAGTACAATAACTTGTTTGTTATCCCCCGCCGAAAGTCTAAGGGATAGTACGCGTCCATCCGTGCGTCTGTCACACTACTCCTACATTTCCAATGTAATTTTCACCAAACATTCAGAGAATGATTATCAAGTGCTGCAGCGCATATGATCAGGATTTCACGATTGGATTATTTTTTAGGGAGTTATCGCCCTTTGTTGAATTTTACATTTAAATAATTCTGTGCACAACTACTCCTACATTTCCCATACAATTTTCACCAAATTTTCACAGAATGATTATCATCAAGTGCTGCAGTGCATATGTGGCAGCTTCTTGTTAAAACTATATATCCCAGCTGTATAATGGTTGTGGGGACCTCTTTAGTCAAATTGCTTGGTCTCAGACTAGTAATTACTAGCCCCTTACCATTGTGATAGGAATCCTAAATTGGAGACAGTTTTTTTTGTGATTAAGCTGTCTTGCTAGCTAGCTTGTATAAAGTTTTTTGTTCTGTCTAGGCCTATGTCTGTAGTCTTCCTTCAACAGTAAAGGTGAAAAATAGCCAAATTACTCTGACTGATGGTGAACTGTTAATCTCCAGTGAAAAAAAGTTAATGATCAACTTGTATTGGGAACCATATATCTTTTAACTTAGACAAGTGTTTTATTGATTGTGTGTCCTAGGCAGGTTTTATATCTGTCTGTATTATGTCTTAATTGTTACCCTCTCCTCATTTATCTTTTATGCTTGGACATAGTAATTAAATAAACAACAGTAGAGCAATATGTTCAATAGATTTTATATAAGTATGCCCTTGTATAGTTGCTTACATTATGTTATGACTTTCTACCAAGTGATATTGAATTATGTGTATTTTTTTATTTGATAGTTACCTCAGAAAAGGAAAAGGGCTGATGTAAAGCCGACTTGGGGTCCAAAGACAGCCAGAAGACCTAAACCTGCAAGTGGTACCAGCAAGAAGAAATCTCTCGCTGCATTTGCTAAAGATACCAGTCCTGAACCAGCTGATTCCAAAGATGAATCAACTGATTCAAAACTTGTCAAGTCTGAAATTAATACACCGAAAGTTAGTGCAGCAACAAAATCAAAGCTGGCAGCTTTCTCAGCTTCTGACACGGTAATTTTATTTTCAGAACACCTGTCCGCAGTTTGTATCAATGTTTTGTATTGGTGGTAACTCTAGCAATTTTAAGAAAAAAGGAGTTAAATTATCAAACGTTGTGCATGAATGACACTGTGTTATGTATATAGGTTTCTAATTCATGTGTGTTAATCATGCATTGCCTAGTTAAATATCTGAGTCGTTTTTTTATGTCTATACGAGGGATACCTCATGGTAGCATGTGTCTGAAACTCCTCTGGAGTTCAACATCACACTATCAGCCAGGGTCATTTGGCAACTGTCAGGTTTTAACAGTTTGAAAGCCTGTATGCTTACACCTGGGTAGAACTACTGACCTTCCACAAGTTACATGGACTGCTTCCTCACAGGTGTAGTTCGGTCCCTTGTGGAATTCAAGTTCACAGCAGTGTAGGGCTAGTGATTATAAGTCAGAGACCATGACCACTCGACTCCAGAGGCCCCTTACCCCGACTTGTCTGGTTTTGTACTGAAACTCTTGTCTATATTACAGGTTGGACAAAGTAGTGAGCCATCAGATGATAAAATAGTTTACTTACACTGCAAGTATGACTGGTTACATTCTGATAAAATACGGTATTTAGTTTTATATATACTTTTACTACAGTAAAACATCTCCAGAGCAGCCCTCTGTAGAGCAACAACCTCTCTATAACAACACATTAAAAATTACCCTAAACTGATATTTACTATAAATTTAACCTCTGTAGAGCAACAACCTCTCTATAACAACACATTAAAAATTACCCTAACTGATATTTACTATAAATTTAACCTCTGTAGAGCAACAACCTCTCTATAACAACACCTTAAAAATTACCCTAACTGATATTTACTATGAATTTAACCTCTTTAGAGCAACAACCTCTCTATAACAACGCTTTCAAAATTTCCCAAAACTGATATTTACTATAAATTTAACCTCCGCAGAGCAACAACCTCTAAACGGCTAATATTTGTAGCTCCCACAAGATGTTGCTCTAAAGAGGTTGTTCTGTATGTGTGTTTCCGTCAAACAATAAATTTTGCTGTCATTTCTGTTGTGACAAAGTCATGATTTTTAAATATACTAAATACAGAGCAATCTCTCCAAAGTAACACCCTTTCGGATGAGATGAGCTAAACTGTGTTGTTGTTGAGAAGTTGTTGCTAATCTTGAAATGGGAAAAATCATAGTGTTGTTGAAGGGAGGTTGTTGCTCAAGAGAGGGCCATTCTGCAGAGGTTGTACTGTAATCCTAAACGTACACGCATCTTGACTCAATGAATATATATTGAGGGCTCAGCGCAACACTGTTGTAACTTTTTCTTATTTCAATATGAGTTACGACACTGTTGCGTTGAACCCTCGATATGCTGTTTTGGAAATCTTTTATCTTAACATGATTGTTTTGGGCTAAAATTTTCATTTTGTCGTAAAATTACCTTTAATTAAACAATGGTAGTATTGCTTTTGGATTACCTTGTGTGGTGTAATTTTTTCTACAGGTTGCTCGAAAAAAAAAAATCGCAAAATCAAATAAAAATAGTATTAACTGTATTAACATTCTCAAATTTCGTAATGTTGGACAATGTGATGTAGATAAGATTTGTCTGTTTGTTGCAGGGATGGTAATAAAAGATTGAAATCAGATCCTGATTATGATCCTAGAACTTTGTTTATACCTGAGAGTGAAAAAGGGAAATTTACTCCTGTAAGTTGATAACTTTCTGATCCTTTAACAATTAGTTTTATTAAAATGATCAGGTTCTTTTTACCAAAACAGGGCCCTCATTTGAAGTTTTTTGGGGCCGAAATTCGGTCCCATTGCCCTCCTAAAATAATATACTTTTTTCCCCTATTTTTGATCAAAATTCCCCTAAAATTCCCATTTTCCTCAAAATGACGCGAAATTCCCCTACCTGAGGGCCGGAATTGCAGCTAGGGCCCTGCAAAAGGTAGAAAATGATGATATATTATTATATATAGATGTATTGTATGGTATATGGCTGTGTCTAGTAGGGCTGAGTATCGATTGAATTATTGATAGGATATTTGTTTCGATGCAGAATGATCGATATCAGATATATCATTTGATGTTCTATGTTGAAATAAAATCAGAAATACTGAGAAACATCGACTGCTCTGGCACAGGTACTTGACACAAACTAAAATTTTGGCTGCATATAGGCTACTTATATACCTAATAATGATGGACGAAAATTCACAAAAACATGGTCCAAAACATGTTTTTAAAATCCTTTTTTGTTTTGATCGATATTTGTTTGATACATTAATGTTCGATACGATATATCAGCCGAACCCTATATACCGGTATTCGATACGATACGTGAACCGGTACTCAGCCCTAGTGTCTAGTAGTGTTTATTATGTTTTATGCCAACCAAAATGTTTTTATGCCCCCGTATTGAAAGATTGGGCGCATGTTGTTTTTGGCTTGTCTTTCTGTCTATTTGCCTGTCTATCTTGCCTTTAGGGTGGATCGCGGGTTTCCTCCAGAAAAATGGTCATTTTTTTAGACGTCAACGTATAATAAAGAAATTTTGCATGAACAACCTTTAAGGTATTGGCTAACCCAGAAATGATATATTCAAATGATATTTCCATAGAAACTGGGCAAAAAGCGCCATCTAGAGGAGTGCTAAATTTTTCGTTGATTTTCGCGTTATTTCCTGTATTGCTCCAATAATTTTGTGTATTAAGTTATGCAATTTACATAACTGGAATGCTGGATCATTTTCAAATCCGAAAAAGTCAATAATGTTACATTTTGCTGTCATTAAATATTAAAATACGTCGAGTGAACTCTGTAGGGGTAGCAATTTACAATGCAAAAAAATGAGACATCTTTCTCTCAGTCGCGTCAACAGTGGAAAAATGGCCCGATGAATTTTTTTTTAAAACTCAGTAGAGATTCTTAAAATAATTTGAAAGACTTTAAAAAAATAAAAACATATGGTCACCGACTTCGTTTTCGCGCCATTGAAACTTATCTAAACACGGCAAAAAGCTAAAAACGTTGCCATAAAATACAAGATTGACGTGACGTTAAGCCAAAATATGTCAGTAACAACTAAAAGGTCGCAACGTCACGTCGATCTTGTATAAAAACGTTGACGTTTTTAGCCTTTTTCCAAGTTCAAATAAGTTTTATTGGTGCGAAAACGAAGTCAGTGACCATATTTTTTTATTGTTTTAAAGTTTTATAAATAGTACAAAGAATCTGTTATTCATTTTAAAAAAAAATTCATCGGGCCGTTTTTTCACTGTTGACGCGACTGAGAGAAAAATGTCTTATTTTTTGGCATTGTAAGTTGCCACCCCTACAGAGTTCGCTCGACGTCTTTTTATGTTCAATGACAGCAAAATGTAACATAACTTACTTTTTCGGATTTGTAAATGATCCAGCATTCCAGTTATGTAAATTTCATAAATTAATACACAAAATTATCGGAACAATACAGGAAATAATGCGAAAATCAACGAAAAATATATCACTCCTCTAGATGGCACTTTTTGCCCAGTGACTATGGAAATATCATTTGAATATATCATTTCTGGGTTAGCCAATACCTTAAAGGTTGTTCATGCAAAATTTCTTTATTGTACGTTGAAGTCTAAAAAAATGACCATTTTTCTGGAGGAAACCCGCGATCCACCTTAAAATCAAAACGCTTCCACCCACATTCATCAAACTTTATATGTTGGTTCCTCATGACAACCTCTACAAGACGTTTTCATTTTCAGGTCAGTAGGTCATCCAGTGGGGACATTGTGTTTTTAAGACTCATCTTGTTTGAACGTTGAATTTCATATTCTAATTGAACCCAGATCCAGTATGCACAACTCATTAATGATAAATTAATACATGAGGCATGTTTACAGCATTGTTACCATTACTTCAAGTTCATAAATGAATGGGACAATATTGTACCTGATGATTTATGACATAATACTGATTGCAATTACATTTTATTATAAATTTCTTAGATTTGCATGATTATGTGTGATAAAAATATTCATAATTGACATTAATTGGAGGCCATCCTTAAAAAAAAACATTTTCAGTGGGTAGGTAGATAGGAAGTATTTAAAAACAAATTTACATTGAAAATTTACATTGAATCCAAAGTATCTATCAAAGGGCTATTTATATATTGAAAAAAAGAATTTACCCAAGAGACTGAAAAAGTTGGGTATGGCAGTTTTTTACGAGTAGATATTGTAACCTCAAACAAAATATTTTAATGATAGTCCGACTGACTGATAAACATCAGACAAAAGTTTGAGACAATTTTTCCTCCAGGTTGGTCACAAAAAACAATGCAGGCATCATTACATAAAGTGTATTTTATATTACACGATGATCAGTTCAAGCATGGCTTGACCAACATTTTCCCAGGTCGTTTTCAGAACGTATTCTCCATCTTCCAAGGTCCATAGAATCCTCACATTCTTTTTATATATGGTTCTCATGATTGGAGTCATAAGATTTTCATCTACGTCATCTTTAAACATGAAAATCATGGGTTTACGATTGATCCACGCTTGATCGAGTTCGCTCAGACAGAAGCCACTGGTGCAGAAATTGTTAGTGATCAGTAAGAGAACGATAGAGACACGGTCGAGACTGGAAGCTATCTCATTGTGTACCATAAACCCTGGACGGAAATGTTGATCCCCTGTAAGAACTAAGTCTCGATCTGCCCCTGTCATTGTTTGTAATGTAGCGTTTAACGGATCTAGAACATACTGACGAATAAAGTCTTCATCTTCATTATTGTATGACATCATCGCTACAAACTCATATTCTCCGGCACCATGTTGTATATTGGCCACAAGTTCATCTTTCGCCTTTTGTTTAATACGCAATTTTCTCCGACGTAACAGTAGGATTATTAGTAAAAATCCACCAATAGAAAAAGTTCCTATTGTAGCAGTACATGTTATTATTATAATTTTTCTGTGACATATAGTTTGTAAATGTTCCACTACGGACTTTCCTATGTATGCTATATCACCATTTTCTTGAGTGCATTGTAAATTTGATTCTGATAAGTCAACAACTGCGGTTGTTGTTAACCATGCTATGAAGGGTTTATTTTCACATTTTGAACAAGATAATGGATTGTTTCCTATCTTCAAACTAAGTTGGTCACTTCCTGATAAACTGCTAATTAGACTCTTCAGATTCTCCATAGAAGATGTATCAAAGTTGATAATTTTGTTATACCGTAAGTCAAGAATACGTAGTTTAGTGAGATTGTCCATTAGCCAGTCAACTTGTTGTAGCCTGTTGTTTGATAGCAGGATTTCTTCAAGATCCACATTATGTAAAAACTGATGTCTAGGGATGTGTTCTAAGTCATTTGCGGAGATGTCAATTGTCTTTAATTTTGTATTTGAAGCAAAGAGCTGTTCAAACAAGATAGGGTCTTTATCTAACATTTTATTAAGCTCGTTTTCAGACAGTTTGATTGATAAAAGATTTGGCCCTATTAATAGAACAGAGGGATTTACAAACTCCATGCCATTATGACTGATATCTATATGTTTTATTGATGTATTCCGAAATTTGGTATCTCCAGAGATATGAACATCTATGTATTTGAAATTGTTATCTCTTACGATAATAGACTCAGTTTGTATCGGAATAAAAGTGTTTAGAACTAACTCACAGTTGTACAGCTCGATCGTAGCTTTGCTGAATGTACCGTTAGCTAGGATTTTCTTTACCTTGAATAAATTATTAAGCCTTGAATTGATTTTATCCACTCTGACATAAACATTATACAGCACGAGGTGCCCACTATTTATTGCTGCTTTTGGCAGTATCATGTTACTCATATCCAGTACCTTGATTTGTTCAAAATCTTCAGGGGTTCCGTCAAATTCATAGTCATTTAGATTCATAGATGATACATTGATATATTGTAAGTTTTTCAGAAGATGTAATAAATCAGTACCATTTAAATAAGAAACTTGCATTCCACTTAAGTTCATGCTTGTTATATTTCGAGTTCCGACCGCATCTGCGAATTTCTTGCCTATTTTAACAGGTCCTCTAAAAATGCCTACTTTAGATAAATCCAGATGGGACAGGTTTGGAATCTTGAGTGATCCATTGAAGGCTTGAAGCAAAGAATTCCATTCTAGTCTTGTACAATCAGCTAAATTAAGAGATTTCGCAGACGTTGCTTCATTGAAAGCATCGGGTGAAAGATGGAAGCTACTTGCCACATTAATGCTTAAATATTTCAGATTTTTTAGGTTTCTGAAACAGTTTTCATACAAAAACAAATCTTTTTTCGTTGTTTGTGTGTCTGTTAGTTTCAAAGTGTCAACTTGTTTCCAACTGTTGGATAGAAAGCTGGTATTGTAACAATGTACATCTAAGTCAGACACTTCTATGTATACACTGGTAAATCCCGGGGGTATATCTCGAGGTATATAATTACAGCTCCATACTGTTCCGTTCTGTTCTGTACTACAAGATTCAGTTTCAAATTCCCATGTATTACCTGCTTGTAATATGTCAGTTAGCAGAACCATGTATACCAGAAAATGAAGAAATGTGCACTGTTTTAAATCCATTGTTAAAATATGAATAAATAACTTGAATTGTATTGTAAAATAATCCAGCTATAAAATATTAATCGATTAGTGAAGAACTGTTGAAATGATGATTTTAAGTCATTGTGAATGTCTTCTTTCAGTTAAGTGGAGAGAGTAATGTAAATATTGAAATAAGGCTAACGTAAAAAAATGTTTGTTTATGGGCCCTGATCTTCGCTCCTGGTAGTAACCTGTGACTCAAAATAAAATGATTATATTTGTGCTGGAAAATGTATGTAAAAGCTGTATACATCTACCATATATACTAATACAGTAAAACCTCGATTATCCGAACACTGATTATCCGAATAACCGGTATTATCCGAATAAAATCTACAGTCCCGATTACGTCTCTATATATTTCAAGTAACGGACCCCGGTTATACGAATCGGATTTTACGAATACCTGGTGTAATCCGTATGCATTATTTGGTCCCTAAAGTTACAAATGCGCGTATTTTCACACCAATTATTCAAAGTCATCAATTTAACAATGGCCGATTGAGAATCAAATGTTGTGTGACAAACAATGTGTCACATCAGTTCATACACGAAGCATGTCAATAGTTTAATTATCGTTAAGTTGACCATATTGTTTGTTACGCTTTGATACTAATCGCGACGAATATTACACTATGATCTCGGGTATAATAAGTTAATATGCGTACGTACCTGCATGGTGATCTGTATGAACTTATTTGCATTTCAATGTCAATAAAAATTTAAAAACAGATTCGAACACAGTTAAACAAAGCTAACTAGAATATGATGATTTAGTGAAAAAACGTACCAAACCTAAAAACATTACGTCTTCGATTCTTTAATTGTCTTAGAATGTTACGATAGCGATGCCTAGTCGATTGTTAGTAAGTGAAGTGAGAATGACATATTGTTGTGTCGGATTGTGTTCTGCATAATCCATAAATGCGCGGATATTTATTTAACAAGAATTATTGTTTCATTGTTTAACTCATATACATTCATGAAACAATGATAAATAATAAGTGTTTGTTGTACATTTGATTCTTATTATCACTCAAATAAATAACGTCATGTTTACATACGAGAGTTAACTCCCTTGCAATATACGGACAGTACGGAATTTATCGTTTCCAACCAATACATTATACTGAAATGGATTATTCGAAACCATGGATTATCCGAATGATTTTTCAGGTCCCAATGACATTCGAATAATCGGGGTTTTACTGTATCTTACATATATAAATCTACAATATATACATAAATCTACAGGTATGTATATATATCTTCAAATATGTATATAGATCTGCAAGTATGCATATAAATCTACAAATATGTATATAAACCTACAAATAATATATGTACATAACTCTTCAGATATGTATACAAATCTTCAAATATGTATATAAATCTACAGATATGTATATAAATATACAGATACGTATATAAATCTTCAAATATGTATATAAATCTTCAAATATGTATATAAATCTACAGATATGTATATAAATCTTCAAATATGTATATAAATCTACAAATATGTATATAAATGTACAGATATGTATTTAAATCTACAAATATGTATATAAATCTACAAATATGTATATAAATCTTCAAATATGTATATAAATCTACAAATATGTATATAAATCTACAGATATGTATATAAATCTACAGATATGTATATAAATCTTCAAATATGTATATAAATCTACAAATATGTATATAAATCTTCAAATATGTATATAAATCTTCAAATATGTGTATAAATCTACAGATATGTATATAAATCTTCAAATATGTATATAAATCTACAAATATGTATATAAATCTACAGATATGTATACAAATCTTCAAATATGTATATAAATCTACAAATATTTACATAAATCTATAGATATGGTCATAAATCTACAGATATGTATATAAATTAGCAGAATTTAATACACCACATTGCCAAGAATCTTGTCATAGTACCTTAAAAACCCATTGTTTGGGGCCATCCTTATAAAATATTTAAACTACTCACTAAGCCCCCTACCCAACTTCCCTTTTGACCTCTCGGGTAAAAAAATCTTTTTTTATATAAAAAATAGCATTCTGACATAGACATGTATTTCAGATCAATGAAAAAAAAAATAAAAAAATTCCTACCTACCTACCCACTGAAAATTATCTGGGTAATGTTACAGAAAACAAATATTTTTTGAGGATGACCTTGGCTGGCCTAAACATTTGCCTGTCAAGTACTTTGTAGTCACACAAATTCAATTTCCCCTTAATTTCGGGATTTCCCCTCTAGTAATTGCTTACAGTGAGTCTGAGTCATTCTGTATCTAAGTGATAGAGATATTTATTTGAACAGTAGCAAAGATTAATGCGTTGTCATCATAAAGTTGAAACTTTGTCCTTCAAAGTATGTTGAAGAAAGTCAAATAAAAGAATTCTTTGTAAAATCTGCTTTTGAAGTGTAATAGGTGGAGGAAAATAGTGTACACGATGCAGGGCTTGAACCCGCAACCTCCAGATGTTCTACCAACTGAGCTAATTGGGCTGGATAATATTAATTTATTTATACAAATAGTATATATACCACACTGCTATAGAAGCATGTTTTTATTTGTTTAGTCTGTCTTTCAGGGTTCTCAATAAGTTTGTGGCCAACAGGCCCAAAAGCTAGACTAACAGGCCTGCTAGGGGGGGGGGGTTCCAGGCATTTTCTAGCAATTATGAATATTTTATAAACTTTTGATTCCTAACCGGCCCAAACACATTTCTAAGCGGCTAAATTGGCCTGCAGCCTGCTGTTATTGAGAACCCTGTCTTTGTTTCCCCCCTGAGTGATTTCATTGATTTATAAAAAAATTCAATTACTTTCACATTGATGACAATAAAATGTTAATGCCAAACTTTATGTTACAAATTACATTCCAAGTGTTAGCCAACTGTACTAATAATAAGAAATCAAAATGAATGATTCTATCAGAACCTAATCAAGGGCTAGGATAAATCTAATAAATAATTGTAATAATATATTTCATAGTGACCAACAGTTAACCAAGTTTTGTTTGCCTAAATATCATGCTGGTATTTCTTATCTCAGCTGCTGAATTCAGTTAAATTTTAGGTTTTAATCAGCCATGGGTGTTTTTGAAGGATTTAAGTTTTTATCAGTGAGCGATTGAAGGATTGGCGGTTACTGATAGTGGGGTTTTATTGTCCTGGTTGTTTGGTATTTTATCCATTACCTCACAGGGCCGAAACTCTACCATGAAGGGTTATCAAGAGGCCAGGTGATATACGACTGTCTGTGTTTATTTATCCAAACTTTGGCCAAGTTTGTTCATAGCTTTCGCCTAGACATTATTTGCCATAATATTTACAGCAGTTTCAAATGGTTGAAGTACTAAATTACAACCTCTGTTTATGGATCAAGTTGGGCATAATGCATTACTTATGTCTACTTCCTCATAATATTATGTTTATACCCCAAGGTATGAAATATATGGGAGCTAAATTGGATTCATACTTGTCAGTATGTTAGTAAGTCGGTCCATGCGTCTGTAAACAAAATTTGTCAGGACAATTTCTCAGCAACTACTTACAGGATTTCAATGAAACAGAAGTGATGAATAGTAAGCGAAGTTGGGCATGTTCTCAGCAGGAATTGACCATGTTAATTTTTAATGAGTTACGGCCCTTTGTTCTTTTTAGCTCACCAGAGCACAAAGTCCAAAAGCTCAAGGCATTGAGCTTAGATATTTTGTATGTAGCATTGTCTGGTGGACATCTACCAAGTTTGTTTAAATTATTGCCATAGGGTCAAAATTGGCCCCACCCCAGGGTCACCTAATTTTACAAGGCTCATGATAATTTTTTCTATGAGTCTTTTTATCTGGTGAGCGATATAGGGCCATCATGGCCTCTTGTTTATGTAATGTGTACATAGCAACTTTTGGCAGGTGTTTAGGAAAAAATCTGAAAAAGTGACTGCTTTATTTCCCTTTATATTATGTAACAATAAATGTGTCAAGACGGCATCTGTGGGTAGTCATCACCTTCGATGATAGCTCTAGTTGTATTTGTTTTCCCGTTTTTAACTGCAATATTTTAGTATCACACAGGAGTTGCAGCCCTTTGATTACAGACACATAGCTCTTAATTTTGGTGTCAACCCCAGGTTATATAATTTATCATACAGGTATATAATTCTGTGTAGTATCGGTGAAGTTTTTTTTTTTTTCAGGCCATGAGACAATGGTGGAACATTAAATGTGAACATTTTGATAAAGTTTTGTTTTTCAAGGTAATTGTTTGTACATTGTTTCAATGTGATATCACTGAATTCTTTGCTTATATTGCTATGTGTAGAAGTTATATTATTATTTTGTTTTATAATAGTCAATGAATTAAGTTTATGAGTTTTCTATTTTTAACATGGATGTGTGAGAAAAGTTACACATGAAAATTAATTGGTATAAGTATGATTTTTATATTTTTCCGAGACGAAGTCAAGAAAATAATAAAATTCATGGCACAGAATACATTGTGTATGTACATATTGTAGAAGGTAATACACATGAATATATAGATTGTTTTACAATGTGCCTTTATTTTATGAAATGTTCTGTTTTATAGATGGGGAAATTTTATGAGTTATTTCACATGGATGCTACAGTTGGTGTAACAGAATTAGGACTTATATATATGAAGGTAGAGTATTTATCATCTTTATACTTTATAACAGGAGACAGTCATATTGTAACATTTAGTAACTTTTTTTTAAAGTATACCGCAAAACTCTTAGCCAGTTAACTGTTCTCTAGAGAGTGTTTCGTGTAAGAAAATTTATTTTTGTCAACATAATTTTTAGCTTGTCTTTTCAAAGAAAAAGTCGAGCTAATGTGGCTTCAGCGTCTGCATCCATGCAAAACCTTTCATGTAGTTCATAACTCAAGAATTTTGAGAGGTAGCAACATGAAACTTCATAGGTCAATAGATCTCACTGAGGCGGAAAACAGGCAAGCGTTGGCACCGCTCACAGCGCTCTTGTTTATCAATCACATGACTTTGTGAAAACCAAAACAAATAAAAGTCAAAAACATATGGTCAGAATGTACACTAGTACTTTAAGGATGTCAGGATGTAGCTTTATATACTTGGTTTAATGTCCTACCAACAGTCAGGGTCATACAATGAAGTCTCCAGATTTACTCAGGCCTAAATTAAAAATATGTGTGTTTGCTCTTTACCGACCCTGAATTTTAGATGAGGGTCAGTAGGTAGGAAAAATATTTTATTTGATATCTGAATTTGACCTTTACCTTGCATGAAATTACACTTCTATCAAGAAGCATTCTATTTATTCTACTTCCATGTAGCCATTTATTGTATGCTCTACAAATGATTGACAAGAGGAAAACAGCGGAAAGCAGCTCAAGAGTGCGGAAAAAAAAGAATTTGCAATAAAAAAAATTTGTGGTCGGCGTTTTTTTTTCGGGTCGGTCGGTAAAGGGCAAACGAACTTGATTTTACTGACAGTATATTACAATTAATTCCCTTATGTTCTAGGTCTGAAATACTTGTCTTTGCTAACATATCATTAACAACTATTTAACAGGGCGATTACGCTCACTCTGGCTTTCCTGAGATAGCCTACAGTAGATACGCTGATACTTTGGTGAACAGAGGGTATAAAGTGGCTAGAATTGAACAGACAGAAACACCAGACATGATGACAGAAAGATGTAAAACAAGTATGGGAACTTTATATTAATGTTGTATTAATATTTTTTTTAAAATACAGTACAACTTCTCCAGAGTGGCCCTCTCTTAAGCAACACCCTCCCTTATACAACAGTATGATTTTTCCCGACTGTATGATTTAACTATTATAATTTAACTTCTCTAGAGCAACAACCTCTCTACAACATAATTTTGCTTCTCCCAGGGTGTTGTTTTAGAGAGGTTGCACTGTACATTAAATTTTGTTTACCAAACCAAATTTTAACAATAAAAAATACAGAGGTTGGTTCCAACATGTGGTCAAACCAAAGTATTACCTGCTGTTTGGCACAAGGCAAAGGGAAGTTACTGCGATATTAAAAATGCATTTAGAAAGAGTATTTCCCCTTTGATAAGGTTTATATTTTTTTTGAATGAAAAATCAGAGGCAAGCTGTATGGGAAATTTGCATTGAGTGCTAGCATCAAGTTCAAGTTCAAACTTTATTGTAGGAATAGGAGATAAACATTTTAACATAAGCTATAAATAGCTATAAACCAACACATTGATATATAATATATGATAATATGTGCATACATGTATGTTGGTATTATTTGTTCTTACAGTGAGTAAAACACCAAGTAAATTTGATAAAGTTGTAAAAAGAGAAGTTTGTAGGATAACAACAAAGGGAACACAAACGTTCAACTTCCTGTCTGGTGAATGTGCCGACTCTAAGAGTACATATTTACTGGCTCTGTCAGAAAAGGTAAAGTTATTTAGAAATGGTATGTTTTATTAAACATAAAAAAATGTACTACAAAAGTTTATGTTTGATCTACTTATTAAAGTTAACCATTTTTTAAATTAAATAATTTCAGTCACTTGATGTATAAAGTTTTCCTTAATTGTACCCCAACTAAAATAATGGGGCTATTTAGGAGTCACTTTGTTTGTTTGTCAGTCTGTCTGTTCTGAAACTTGTCCACTCTGTAACTTCGTCATTCTTCTGAGGATTTTGAAATAACTTACCACAAAAATTTTACAACACCAGATGATGTGTTTAGTGCAACTCCCATGGCTGTAGTTCCAAGGTCTATGCAGCATGTGGGGGTATTTGTCACCTTGTGACAGCTCAATTATTGAACTTCACCAAGTTACATAATTTCATACATTGTGCATTGGTAGATTTATTAAATGTCTGAGTATGATACATCATTACTGATTGTCAATATTGACAAAATTCATTCTTCCATTAAGAAAATGTGACATACACACAATCCTGCAGGAATAATTGAATGTTTATGTTTTATAGTTACATGTATGATGATTCTAATATTGTATGTATACACTCTTCAGGACACTGATACAACAGGCTGCAGTGTGTATGGGGTTTGTTTTGTGGACACATCTATTGGCAAATTTCATGTAAGTTTTTGTCATATGTATCATTTCGTAATAGTGATTCTGAGATAGGGTGTTATGTCTTCTTTTATCTTTGTTATATTTAACGTCTGAAAGTACACTTAATATGTATGTAATGTAGCTTGACTATTATTAAAGCATTTGAGATGTAATGTTATCCCATGATTTAAATGATATTTGAACTAAGGCAAAGAGGCATACTGAAATCAAATTTTGAATTGTCAGTCTCGACAACTGAGTCGTCTTAATACTGTGTTTAAAAATAAGCTACAGCCCTGTTGAGTGTATAATTGCATGTTATATACAGGGTCAGTGCGGTTAAGTATTTATGGTATCTGACCAGTAATTTTTAGCCCCAAACAAAAGCTGGACATCATTGATACAGAATATTTGACATGTTTTACAGATTGGTCAATTTGATGATGACAGACACAGTTCTAGACTTCGTACATTACTGGCACATTATCCACCTGTACAGGTATATAGTTTATATGTATATACTATCTTAGACATATTATATAAGACTGGCAGTGTCATAATTATGTAAAAATCAATCTTGGTTTGATATAAAGGGCCAAATTGCATGAATTATGTTTAAAGCTTGGCTCTTCTATGTGACTAAACAGTGACATCCTATTATGTAATAAATTTTACTAAATTTTTAGGTTTTATATGAAAAAGGAAGATTATCTCAGAGAACACAGTTAGTGATTACAAATACTCTCACATCTGTACTGAAGGAAGCATTAAATCCTAAAACAGAATTCTGGGAAAGCAGTAAAACATTGCGAGTTTTATCAGAAGAGTCGTACTTTAAGTCAGATGATAGCGTTGATGTTATGTGGCCGGAGACTTTAAAATCTACGATGTCAGATAGTAAGTTTTTATGGAACTTGTGAGTTTGGTTCTCGGCTCCACCGTTAGAATTATAAATAATTTCTTCCGTATTCCCAACCCAACTACAGAGCCAAGCAATCTGACTAAAGTATTCGATCTTCCTTACGGCAAGATCTGATGACGGCCTATACCAGTTTCTATTTTCAAAAGTCGGAATTTCCATGATCACTATTTATATCTATTTATAATTCAGCCAATCGTAAAACTCGTTTCATCGGTACTTTGGCCGAAAGAACTTTCTACCTGACGATGTTATTTAAACGTTAGTAAACATTAAATTACGTATAACATATTTGTCTGCAACCACTTTTTGATTTTTTTAGTAATCCTGATCGATTCGGCCATAGTAGTATAGAAAATTTAATAAACACGCATGTCACATGGGCGCTATCATTACATTTAGTTGCGTAAGAATAGGTGTTCGTGATAACTACAAGTCAAATATTGTTTTTTACTGCGGTTAAAAATAGAATCAGATCACTTTCAGAATTATGAAAGTAAGGCGCTGATTGGCTAGTGGAAAAGGTCACCTCAGGTGACCTTCTATAGGTCGTCTTCAGATCCTCATAGCGTAGCGGGTTTGAGGATATGATTTTAATCAGATTGAGAGCCAAGTACTGTGTCTAGAAAATTTCAGGATAAAGGGTGAGGCTTGTATCGGTGCTTTTGACCCGGATCCAAGATAATTGAATTGGGTCTCGAACAGCTACTAGTTTTTTTTCATCTTTACTGCTGAGTAAATTACAGCATTTTACAATTCTGGACAGTCAGTTGAAAAAAAACTTAAGTACCCTCTATTCATATGATTAAAGATTTGCTGGGAATGTCATTCTATCATGTTTGTACTTTAGATGGGTCTGTTTTTTATTGTGTTGATTTCGAGTGGTGACCTCGTTTATTTACAACTATTTTTAAGTGAATTTAAATGCACTAAATTGACGTTTTAAAAGAAAATGTAGTTCCTTCTCCTACCTTTATTTTTTTCACCTGCCTCCATGGTAGAGTGGTTAAGGTTGCGGACTTCAAATCACTGTAACCTCTCACTGATAAAGGGCTGTTGGTTTGAGCTCAGTTACTGGTCATGTCTCTGTAGTTGCTTACAGAGGATGTGAGTCTAGTACTGGTTCTTCCCAGGAATGATGATTAGGTGAACTGTCCGCCTCTTATAACTCAAGAGTGTTGAAAAGGGGCGTAAAACTTGATATAAACAAACAAATAAACTATCTGTATTTGTTTTGATGTACATCTTGTGAGCTACATTTTTTACTTACTTGTGTTTACAGATGATGCTCTTGGACGCACTGCTGCAGATCAGTTTACACTTGCTGTCAGTTCACTAGGAGCTCTTACATGGTAAGTCTTCAAATTTAGACCCAGACCTTGCACTGAGTCCACCAAAATAACCATCGGTCCAGTAAATTTGAAAAGGATAATGGTCCGACGGTCCAGTAAAATTTTCAGTGATAATTTTACCATGTTTCAGTAAAAAAAAGAAATATTATGATCCCTCTTGAAAAATGTTTTTTTTTTTTTTTTAAATTAAATTTTATATCTCTTTTTGGTCCACTAAAAGTTTATTTGGACCGAAAGTCAGGTGCTTTAAAAAAACATTTCATGAAGACTAAAAAAATAGAAGAAAAATAATCTTAGCTGGCAGTTTAGTTTACAGCTTATCTTCCTGTAAACAATTGCTTCATATTTATCTTATCAGAAATGTCTCTGAAAGCATTTTAGATATTAGAGTTTATTCATAAAGATAGTGAAGTTTGGATGTTAATTGTTTATGTTGTCTACTTGATCAGGTATTTACAGTACTGTCTGATGGATGATGAATTATTGAGTATGAAGAATTTTGTTAAATATGATCCTCTAGATAATATACAATCTGCTGTGAGTAAATCTACCACACTAGATAGTGCTACAACACACATGGTACTTGATGGTGTAACACTGACTAATCTAGACATTACAGAGAGTTCTAGTTCTGATACACTAGAGGGAACCTTACTTCACCGTCTAGATCAATGTTCTACACCGTTTGGTAAGTACAGGACGTCATGCATCAGTTCTTACATGTCTCTTTGCTGGTATTTTCATTCGCTATGCAGGGGTTTATTTTGTTTTTAGGGAATGCGCTCTAGCTCTTAATATTGGGATGAAATAGCAGGTTGAAGCCTCTTTTAAAGAAAAACAATCTGGCCTGAAACCGATTTGGGAATAAAATTTCAAGGAGTAAATCGGAAATTAGGGAAAATTTCATGATTTCAAAGAAATTCTCAGAGTGGGAAGATGCCCTTTACAGGCTACAGCTTTTATAGGAAAGAAAACCCCTGCTATTGTTTATTTTTTGGTAAATATTATTCAGGAATTTGATTTTTCAGATTGAATTTCAGTGAATCATGTAAATGTCACAAAATGATTAGTTTGTTCTATTTACTGTGCTTTAGTATGTCCAATATTTTTCTATCACAACATATTAGTATTTAGTATCGTCTTAATGTATTATATGATGTATTGTAGGAAAACGTTTATTCAGACAATGGTTATGTGCACCTTTATGTAATCCTGCCTCCATCAATGACAGACTTGATGCCGTGGAAGATCTGATTGGTCATCAAGATATGGTTGTCGAGGTTACGGAAATGTTGAAAAAATTACCAGATTTAGAGAGATTGTTAAGCAGGTATTTTATAAGAAAGTTTAATTTTTAAACAAAATGTATACAAATTACTTTTTACATGACAAAATTACTTTTGGACATTTTGAAAAACAGTGACCTCGATGAATTCTGAAAAAATTGGAAATAATTTGATTGTTAATGATTGATATTTTGGCATACATTTATTATCATTATAAAAATACAGTGCAACCTCTCCAGAGTGGCCCTCTCTTGAGCAACAACCTCCCTTCTGCACAATTTAATGATGAATTTAACCTCTCTAGAGCTACAACCTCTTAACAACAACATTTTAATACTCCTAAAGGGCTTTGCTTTGGAGAGGTTGCACTGTTGTTGTAATTGTAACTTTCATAGAGTTTATTGACCATTTCATAACATTTTTAGAGGCTCTACACATTGTGTGATAGAGGAGAGATAGTTTCTTATAGAAAACTCTCTCTAGTTTAAATAGTTATTTATGGCTGATGTAATATCCTACATTAATGTTTTACATTTACCATTTTGTATTTGCTGTGTAGGATACATACGTTAGGAACAAACAGAAGTAAGAAACATCCAGACAGTCGAGCCATTCTCTATGAAGAAGTCACATATAGGTATGAACTTACGTTTTTATATTCATTCGAATTTTTTTTTTGCAACAGATTTGAAGGTGCTGAAACTATATATGTAAATGTCTCTAAGTGTAGCAGTTGATTAGACACGCCTCCGTGGACAAGTGGTTAAGGTCGCTGACTTCAAATCACTGTAACCTCTCACTTGTAGAGTCGTGGGTTCGAGCCCAGCTACCGACCATGTCTCTTTATGTGAGAAAGTAGGTTGTTGCTTACGGAGGATGGGAGTCCAGTACTAGTTCTTCCCGGAAATGATGGTTAGGTGAACTGTCGGCCCCGTATGACTCTTGACTGTTGAAAAGAGGCGTAAAACTCGATATAAACAAACAAAAAAAGCAGTTGATTGTTTTAGCTGATTGTGTAATTGAATATTAGTTTCTCAAAGAAAGTTACAGAATGATGATGAGAAATATGATAAAAGTATGAAAAAAAGGCTGATATCCGTGAAAAAATACTTGCAGTATGGCTCTAGCATGGAATTAGTTATTGTCATATTGATAAAACATATAACTGACAACTGGATATATAAGTTTAAACAATATTGATACACTATGTAGATGTAATGATAATTTTTTTTATTTTGATGTTTGCAGCAAACGGAAGATTGAAGATTTTCTGGCGACAATTGACGGGTTTAAGTCTATATCAAGTATAACAATGAAGTTTAAAAATACAGTGTCGGATTTCAAGTAAGATTCACAAGAGTTGAGTCATTCTACATTTAGTTGATATATATTGTAGTCACTCTGTTGGTAGGTCGGGCGGTCAGTTTGTGGAGCTAACTAATTCCACATTCCTTAAGTGATTGCATATGTTATCACCATGAAGTGTAGATCTGCACGACACAATTTCCATGTCCAGTGATCCACACATTCTGGAGTTATGTGCCCTTGAACTTAGCCATATATTGTACTACTGCATTCTTGGTGTCAAAGCAACGGCGGGGGTATTAGTCACTTCTGTGGCAAAGCTCAAGTTTAGCTTAGAATTAAACTATTTGTAATCTGGAAGACTTGGTTGTAATCATGTCTGTAGACCTACCTCCATGGTTGAGTGGAGAAGGTCGCTGACTTTAAATCAATTGGACCTCTCACTGATAGAGGACCCCACTACTGACCATGTCTCTTTATGTGAGAAAGTAGGCTGTTGCTTATGGAGGATTGGAGTCTAGTACTGCACTGGTTATTCCCAGGAACGATGGTTAGGTGAACTGTCTCCATCATAGGACTCTGTCTGTTGAAAAGGGGTGTAAAACTTGATATAAACTGGAAATCACGTCTGTGGTGAAACTTGACCAAGAATTAAAAATTATGTAAGAGTGCAGGAAATAGTATTTGAAGTTATAAGATGAAAAATGACTTCACAGGCCACAGTTAATGTTACGTTATTTAGAATTTATCTGAATCATCTAGTAAAGATTAGATAGAACATGAAAGAAATATTATACTAGAACATATCACCTATATTGTCTCATATCTACAGGTCCAAGTTATTACAGAAGACATTGGGAATTGATGGTTTGTTGGACAATGGAATATTTCCAGATCTTAAAGAAGATCTGAAATTCTTTGATGTAAGTATACAAGGGGTGTCCTAGAAGTGCTAATTGTAAGAAGTGTAAATTGAAAACCGTAAAAAATAATGACACGGCACTTTACCGGCATCTGGACACACATTTACTTAAGAAGTACACACAATTTCAGTACATGTGTCTAAACGTAATATTTTCACCTTGGCATGGAAAGTTACGTCAAGTATCTTCTTGTTGACCTCTATATAGTTTTACTGAGGCTGAATTGTGAAGGAAGCTTGCATCAAGCAGATTCGTATTGGTTTCTTGATGAAAGCAGTAATTAGTGTCCTGTTGAGGTTATATTTAATGACCACCATGTATTTGAGTTACTGATATAGCATTGAATTATAGGATAGGACTCATCAACATACTGAAGATGTTTACATTGTATTTCAGAATGCATTTGATCACAAGAAAGCCAAGAAGGACGGTGTCATTGTACCAAGTTCTGGTAAGTTATGTAAAAGCATTTTGTTTCAATATTTGCATAAAAATTGTTTTTCGTTAAATTTTGTGATATTTGGTGAACTTTGGAAGTACCAGTTTTTACTGATGTTCGTTTTTCTAATAATTTGTTAGTGTTATCACCATGTTAGTGTCTGACGGTGTAATACATTTATCAGATAATATATTGAGGACCAAAGATTTATCTTGTGAAGATACTAAAAGCTACATATGAGGAATATAAACTTGATAGGAAAGAGGAATGGCCTCAACTCTGACTCGAGTAATGTTTATGCTTTCTATTTACCTAATGTTTTTGTTTCCAGGTGTAGATGATGACTATGACACGGCAGTTCAAGATATACAATCAACACAGAATGACTTACAAAAATATCTGGATAAACAGAAAACTAGACTAGGTTGTCGGGTAAATATTGATTTTATCCTGTTTTCAACATTTCTATCTTTATAAGTGGAAGAGGATGCAAGGCTGAACCTCTGACATAATTTCAGCTTCCTTACCTGTGAAATTTGGTCTTTGGGATTCAACTCACAGTGTTTCTGATTACTAGACGAGAGACCATAAACACTTAGTCTTAGTTTTGGCCCCTATGTTTATTAAAGTATTGTGGTAACCTTTGTTATCGGTCGTCGGCTTGTTGGATGACTACTGTCTCTATTTAATCAAGAAATCAAACAGTCTTTAACCCGGCTTAAATTTACTTCATTTTTATATGCCCGTTTGAAAAATGGTGGTATTGTGGGAACACCCACGGCGGGCTGGTTGGCAGACAGGCAGGCGGGGGGGGGGGGGGGGGGTGGCTACTACAATGGTGTCCACTCTTTAATTCAAACAGTTAATCGGATCCTCACCAAACTTGATGGAAATGTTTATGGCCATGAGATCTCGATCATGTTCGATAACCAGCCCAATCGGCCCAGGCACTTCTGAGTTATGGCCCTTGACGAGCTTATTTTGTGACCTAGCACTCTTGTTTTTTTATAGTCCATGACATATTGGGGATCTGCTAAGAATCGTTACCAAATGGAAATCCCTGAGAGTGCCCTACGGAATGTACCTAATGAATACACTCTGATGTCATCAAAGAAAGGGGCCAAAAGGTTCCGTACACGAGATATTGAAGAGATGTTGGCTCAGTTAACAGATGCAGAAGATCGTAAGGATGTTGCGCTGAAAGATGTGATGAGAAGGATTTTTCATAATTTTGATAAAAGGTAAGTCAGTAGAGGGATGTAAGAGTTTCACATTTAAATGACCTTGACAGATTTCATCTTTAGTATTATATTTTATAAATTTGTTTCATGAATGGATTATCTGTTGGAAGCTATTATTTATTATGCCCCTTCAAAGAAAAGGGAGCTTATTGCTTTGCACATGTTGGTTGGTCCGACCAATAATTAGAGAACGATTTGGCCTAATCTCCTCAGATTTGGTTGGGAGTTTTGTCTTCACCTGTAGATGACCCCAATTGATTTTATGGTCAGTATGTCAAAGGTCAATGTCACAGTGACTTAACTAATAAAATGGGAGATAACAATTAAAAGTACTGCTACATGGTTAGAGTATAAATATATTCTGACACATACATGTTTTCCAGGTATAAGAAGTGGGATACTGCAGTACAATGTATGTCAGTATTAGACGTGTTGTTATCTATGGCGCAGTACAGTAAATGTGCTGATGGCGACATCTGTAGACCTGAAATTATTCTTCCCAATGATAATCAACAGGTATTTTCTTACTGTTTACTTATGATGAATGTAAGAAACCTTTGTACATTTTCATATGCAGTCTTGTGAACAAAGGTCACCCTTGGGAAAAAAGTGTGGCCTTTCTTGACAGGTGGCCTTTTACTCAGCAGTATTTTTGTTCTAAATAATCAATGACAGATTTTAACAGAATGGCCTTTATGCACAGGGTGGCCTTTATTCAGAGGTGGCGCTAGCTTAGGTTTGTCTGTACTGTACTAAAGAATTTTCTTTAAAACTGTTTAATATATTACTTTATGATGTATTAAGACCCAAAGTCAAGCTTACCATGTTTTTATTCTGATTTGTGTCGAATTTCTTATTGACTTCTGAAAGTCACTAACAAATTACTGACAGTGATGCCATAGTTCATTTACTGTTGTCCTTATTATTCTTGTCAGAGATTTAAGAAACTGATTCAATTATTTATCTTAGCAGATTTTTGCCCCCCCCCCCCCCCCCCCTTGAATTGTGTATGAAACATAGTTGTTGGAACAAACAGACTGATTTATAAATAGTACATGTGTTGATCATTTATAAATTGTGCATGTGTAGATGATTTAATATTTCAGCCATTCTTAGAAATCCGTGATGCGAGACATCCATGTGTTTGTACTACATTTTCTGGTGGAGATTTCATACCTAATGACACTGTTATTGGAATGAAAGATGTAAGTATTAGTAAAAATATTCTGCTTTTGTCATTTTAGTAATAAAGCTTATTCATTTGGTGTAGTTTTGACCCCCGACAAAACCTTATAAATAGGGAGAGAACAGATATGTGGCTTGACATAAGAGCAATCTCAGTGCTTCATTTAATCAATTATTGTTTAATTTGCATGGCACTGTATTGTATGATACTGTATTATAATAATTATGTGTTCTTATTTTATTCTTACACTGTAAATGCTCGCCTGGTTAGCTCAGTGGTTAGAACATTGGTCTTCGTATCAAGAGGCCCACATTGTCTGTGACAGATTTGACTGATGTTAAATTGTCCTCCACCTCTGAATTGTGTGGGGTAGCTTTGGAATAGTCTGTGGGTAGAATGTGGTTAGTACTGGTTAAGGCCTAAATGAAGTCCAGGGAAGCTGGTTAGGATAACTGCTTGCCAAGATATAACTGAAATAATGTTGGAAATAGCGTTAAATCCGATGAAATGAATATACTGTAAATAATTTAGTCAACTATCACTCTTACATTTAGGATGAAGACTCTGATGATACTGGTTGTCATAGTAACAGCCAGGTTGTCCTGGTAACTGGACCTAACATGGGAGGTAAATCAACACTGATGCGTCAAGTAGGACTTATTGTGGTGATGGCACAGATGGTAGGTAGACACTAAGACAGTGTTACTGTACTGTCCTTTGAGTGATGCCTATTATGATCACATATCAATCAGTTCTGTATAATGCAGTAAGCATGACTTGTTTAGTCTGATAGAAGATTGATCAAGTAGAATGCTGGCATGTTCGAGACCAGGACACTCTGAAAGATGGGGGGCATATAGATTTACCCTTGTCTGTCCATCCGAAAAATCTTGTGTCACACGTGTCTCCAAAAGCATTTGGTGCAGAGTTATGAAATTATACAGGAATGTTTATCAGCATATGAAGTTGTGCATAAAGGGTTTTAAATCTTGTCAAAGGCTGAAGACTATGGAGTTACCTGCCCTTGAATTTATGTTTTCGCTTTACATAAATGAAAATCTTGTGTTACACATAGAGTGGATGCATCTCTGTCTTATGGACAATTTTTCTAGTTTTCTAAAGTTACAGTCTGTTATACCAAGCATGTAACAATAAGCTCATTGACTCACATGTGGGAGAATGTTGTTGGTTCTGCTATGTAACCCAGGAGGAACACTATCTTGGTGTATTGAATACACAAAATACAGCTGACAGAGAATTGTTTCTAATAACCCAACACTCAAACAAAATCTTTGATCTTTTACAGTTTTACCTACTGCTCTAATTATGCCTCCTTTCAAAGAAAAGGGGGTATATTGCTTTGCACATGTCGGTCAGATGGTCCGTCCATCTGTAACCTTGTCTTACCAATAACTTGAGAACAATATGGCCTAAGCTCCTCAGATTTGGCTGGTTTGTCATTTCATGTAGATGGCCCCTTTAGATTTTGAGGTCAGTATGTCAAAGGTCGAGGTCACAGTGACCTTCAGTACAAAAACCTTGTCTGATTAGTAACTGAAGAATGATTTGACCTAAGCTCTTGAGATTTAATTGGGAGGTTGGTCGTCGCATATAGATTACCCCTATTAATTTTAAGTTAAATAGTTCAAATATTAATGTCTTACTATCCAGTTGGCCATTAGGGGGCATCCATGTTTCACAAACACTTCCTGTTGAACTACAGTACAATGAACTTGTGTGCGTTATTTCTTTTTCAGGGTTGTTATGTACCTGCAGCTAAGTGTAGATTAACACCAGTGGATAGAGTCTTTACAAGACTTGGTGCCAGTGATCGTATCATGGCTGGTACGTAGACAATGTTTACTCTAGGCTTGTAGACTCACCTCCATGGTCAAGTGGTTAAGGTAGCTTACTTCAAATCACTGTAACCTCTCACTGATTGAGGGTAGTGGGTTCGAGCCCAGCTACTGACCATTTGTCTTTATGTAAGAAAGTAGGCAGTTGCTTATGGAGTCTCATACTTGTTCTTCCCAGGAACGATGGTTAGTTGAACTGTCCAACTCATATGACTCTGACTGTTGAAAAGGTGTGTAAAATTTTAATAAACAAACAAACAAACATCAGGCTTGTAGTATCAGCAAAGTTTTGTTCCCTCTTTCTTATCTTTGATCAATTTAGTTTTATGGTATTGTTATACATGTATTTAAGTCATTTAGTTAAGTTAGCAGTCGTCTATGGAATAAAAGGAATACAGTCAATAGTTGTAGTTGACCTAGCAGCATTGGTTGTTCTATATTGATAAATTGTCGAACCTGTGTTAGTGGACGCCTCTGGATAGTGGCCATTCTTTTAAAAAAAGGGATTTGATTATTTAGTAAGTGACCTCCACATAAAGGGCACATTTCTATAAAGGCCACATTTGATCTCTCCCTATGGTGGCCGTTTTACACAGGTTTGATTGTATATCTGACTTATATTGATGTTGTTTTTAAGTGACTAGTCTATTTATGCCCATTGTACATTCTATTTCATTGTTTTCAGGGGAGAGTACATTTTTTGTGGAGTTAAGTGAGACATCATCAATATTACAACATGCTACACAGCATTCCCTCGTTCTAGTGGATGAACTTGGTATGTTATAATTTACAATGTGGTCATTTATTCAACATGTTACCTTCAAGTTGAAAAAAAAACTGATTAACTTGCCAAAATACTAAGGCTATGGTCTAATGGTTAGTTTGCTGGACTTGTACCTAGCAATCTCAGTTAGATTCCAGGTCATGGCAGATCATACCCGTCCATAAAAAAATGACAACAATGTTGATTTTTCTTCACTTGTAGAGGAGTCGCCAGTTCCTTGTAGAAGGGTAAGGAAGTACTGGTTGGAATACAGTCTCAGGGCCATCAAAGTCTGATTTTAACTTACTTGTCTGTTTTGCCAGCAGCATTTCTCAACTTGTCCTTATGATATTTATATATGAAATTCTGGGCAGTACGGACAATAAATTTTGTCTGGCCTGCAGTCTAGGAAAACTGGTTAGGCGAATAACAGTGTTAAACCCAGATAAATATTATTGCATAAGTACTGAACTGAGAAGTAAAACAAACAAAGAAGATCGGTCAGTCAGACTGACTATTAGCTGCTGTCGAAGCTAGTTCAAAGAAAATTTGATAATTATTAGGGTTTGTTAACTTGAGAAAAATGTGATCTGCCACAGGCTTCACTCAAGATCAGTCTCTTGTCCTGATCTATGTTGATGAATTGTAAAATTGACAAAACTGTGATTTAATGCTTGTATTATATTTATGTAACTTCAATATAAATGATCTCAAGATTCATTGCTTGATATGGTGCTTGTAATAACAAGGTTTTTAAATGTGGGGTTGGAAAATGATGGGATTTAAGAAACTCTTTGAGATAGGCTGGATACTGGAGATATTGATGCTCATGATTGTGTACATGTTTGATGTTACATTTATAGGAAGAGGTACAGCCACGTATGATGGTACCGCTATTGCTTGTTCTGTTGTTCAAGAATTGTCGAGAAATATCAAATGTCGGACATTGTTCTCCACACATTATCACAGTCTGGTTGAAGAATTCTCTCATGATCCAAACATCCGTCTTGGACACATGGTATGTTTGTCTCATTTATCAATATTGAAGGAAATATATACTTTTTTATGCTGCTGTTTAATTAATCACACTTAATAGCTCACCAAAGCACGATATCTGCTGTTTGAATATTACTGATCATAATTACTTTCGACCAGCCTCCCTGGTCGAGTGGCTACAGTAGCTGACTTCATTTCACTGTAACCTCTCACTGATAGTGGGTCGTGGGTTCAAGTCCAGCTACTGACCATGTCTCTTTATGTGAGAAAGAAAGTAGGCAGTTGTTTAGGGAGGATGGGCGTCTAGAACTGGTTCTTCCCAGGAACGATGATTAGGTGAATTGTCTGCCTATGACTGACTGTTGAAAAGGGGCGTAAAACTCAAACAAACATAATTACTTTATCACATGAAACCTGGTCACAATGATATTTACAAAAGCAGTACAAGTTAACTTTATTTGTATAAAAGATATGGTGTATATATTGCAGGCATGTATGGTGGAAAATGAAGATGAAGAAGACCCCACACAGGAAACCATCACATTTTTATACAAGTTTACATCTGGGGCTTGCCCTAAAAGTTACGGATTTAATGCAGCAAGACTGGCTAATTTACCAGAAGAGGTAAATATAGATATATGTACATATTCAGCTATCAAAATAGTATCAAACAATACATAGTTCTAACATCTGCAAAATTGACCTCCCTTGGCAGCCATCTTGGTTGGCAAATTCAACAATCATTGATAGAAGATATTTATATTTTTGTTTTGATAATTTTAAATGTAGGATATTCACATGTGACAACTACATTTTCTTAAAGCTGATGTGCTTATGGCCTTAACAACTTCATGATTAAGTTATCTTTTATTAATTGAGTTGTTTAATAACCAATTTTTGGATTTTTTCTATTAAGCGCATAAGAAATTTGCCATCCAAGATGGCCACCAAGGGAGGTAAGTATTGTAGATGTGGGAACTATGTATAATATATACAATAAACATATAGCCACCAAGATATGTAACATACAATAAAAGTTGTCATCAAGATATTTAACATACTATATTTACAATCATTACACAACATTATAGTTTTACATTATACACTTGTACTTTGTTATAAATGTCTCCGCCACCTATGACATAGTTACTGATATACAGTCTATGATGGATATCACAGAATGTAATCCCTCGGGGATTCAACACATTGTTGTCATTGATGAGGATTTTACTTGTCTTGAAGTCTGGTGACACAACATGTACACAACCACTTCCCCAGCTGCTTATAAACAGTAAACCATCATCTGACATCACAATACCACGAGGAAACATTAAGGCATCATTTGTGTATGTACAGAGAATTCGTCCTTCAAATGTGATCATGCTAACTTCATTATTCAATGAGTCGGATATTATCACAGTACCATCATGTTTTCCAAATGCTATGAAGAATGGCTCATGTTGTGTGTTATCTTGGCCATGTTTAGGTTGTATTGTATGCAGAACCTTGCCTTGCCAATCTAGGATATCAACTCTACCTGGGCCTATATAGCTGACAGCAAACTTCCTATCCTTGTAGGCGACACCATAGCAACCTTTGTTTACTCGTATGTCATGTGATTTGGTAAATTTAGAGGATACATGTAATACTTGTATTGTTCTCTCGTCAGGTTGTGTGACTGCAACTTGGTCTGCACTGAGTGATGTTACCTTGCTTGGTGTTCCATATGTTTTATAAGTGGATATGACTGTGTTGTTATTTAAGTCTATTAATTTCACTGTATGATTATTTGTATCTGTAACAACAAGTTTGTCTGGGCTTAACAGTTTACAATCATTGATCCAGCACTGGTTCCTGTCAGTGGCTGCCTTCATGTTTATATTTCCTCTGTGTGTTGCTATGGTGTCTGCAATGTTTCCTCTGTGTGTTGCTATGGTATCTACAGTATTTCCTCTGGTTGCTATGGTATCTGCAATGTTTCCTCTGTGAGTTGCTATGGTATTTGCAATGTTTCCTCTGTGTGTTGCTATGGTGTCTACACTGTTTCCTCTGTGTGTTGCTATGGTATCTGCAATGTTTCCTCTGTGTGTTGCTATGGTGTCTACACTGTTTCCTCTGTGTGTTGCTATGGTATCTGCAATGTTTCCTCTGTTTGCTATGGTGTCTACAATATTTCCTCTGTGTGTTGCTATGGTATCTGCAATGTTTCCTCTTTGTGTTGCTATGGTATCTGCAATGTTTCCTCTGTTTGCTATGGTATCTGAAATGTTTCCTCTTTGTGTTGCTATGGTATTTGCAATATTTTCTCTGGTTGCTATTGTATCTGCATTCTTTCCTCTGTGAGTTGCTATAGTATCTACAGTGGGATGTTTGGTCCTCCACATTTCATTCATGCTCTTGTTTTCATGATAAGAGTTTCTGAACAATCTTCCAAGTGTTGGTTTGTTTGTCAGCATGTTCTCTATTTCATGAGAAGTCACAAACTCACTCTGTTGTTGATGTTGTTCTTGCAGGGATTGCTTTATTTTGTTATGTTCATGTTCCATGACAACTAGACTGTGTTCAGCTTGTGTAGTGATGTCACTGGTCAATGTCGTATTATCACTATTCCTTGTCATGGTTAGGATGGTTTCAAGCTCTAGTTTCATGGATTCATTCACTGCAATCAGAATGTTCAGGTCTAGTTTATCTTGTTTCTTCATTAGCTTAGCTCCATCTTTTACTTGTTTCTCTGCCTGATCTAGATAATTATTTAGCTGTTTACGGACATCTGTGATTTTATGAAGAATGTTATCATATGTTATGTCCAGGTTCTGTAAGCTATCTTCCAGCTCAACTTCCAACATTTTTACTCTTCTGTGTAACTCATGGAGCTTCCTGGTAATGAACTGAAGTTCTCTAGTGCCTTTGGAATTTTCAGAAAGATCTCGATTCTTCTCTTTTAGGCATGCTATGAACCTTGGTGTCATACAATTCTTACAGTGTGGTTCATCATGAATTCTACAATAATACCATACAGAATAACCTTCAGAAATTGGTTGATTGTACATGATAGTGTGGTTTCTTGTTATTCTTAGTTTTCCATGGACACTAAAACATGTTTTACATAGATATTCTCCACACAGTGGACAGTATCCTTCAGCGGTCATCCGTTGTCCTACACACCAACAGGGATCACACAATGATTCAGTACAGACTGTGGTTTCAGATGTTCTCTGTTTATCTACTCCACCTTCAGCCATTGTTAAATTTTCTCGCACAATTAGCGGTGTGTGTTATCAGTTTTGGATTGATAACATTTTTTGCCTGTAATACAGAACAAAGGAAGGAAAAGTTACAAGATTTTGTATGATAACAAGTTGTTGACCATTTTAAATATTCAAACCCAACTAGAAAAGATGCTGCTTTCTGATTTAAAGGAATTTCATTGTATGTTCAAGAATATAGTGAAGTACAGTGCAAAATTATGTTATTGTTGAGAGGTTGTTGCTCTAAAGAAGACAAATTATAGTTAAATGGTGCAATGGGAAAAAATCATGCTGTTGCTGAAGAGAGGTTGTTGCTCAAGAGAGGACTGCTCTGGAGAGGTTGTACTGTAGTATATATAATAAATGAAAGTCTTCTTGTTGGGTCCAAGTTTTACATTTCATGAAATATATGATTGTCTTTAGTGATGTTTTTTCGCTATATTTACTGCCGAATTTGGGCAGTTTCCCCTTGTAAAATTTCCTTCATTTTCCCCCTAAAATGGCCAGAATTTTCCCCTAACGAGAAGTGTTTTCCACATGATCATGTAAAAAGAAGAAAAATACAACAGTTTCATCACCATTGTCACCAACCACAGTGTAGCAATATTTATATTTATGATTTAAATAACTAAATAATCACATATTCCACAGAATATCACAGAAATAAATGTTATTATATATTCCCCTTTAGAAATTTGTTGCACTAAACTTCCCCTTTTGATGGGCATGGGTAGTGAGAAAATTTTGGAAAAAATCACTGGTCATTGTTTTATTATCATTTCTTGTCATGTCAAAGTTATAATCCTGATGTAAAATGACACATAAAGATACATCAAAGATAGCTCTTCCTGAATACACAGTGTATCTTAAAATGATGTAATATTTCACAAAATATGTAAGGGGATTTCTGGCTTATTCAGTCCAGGAAAAATAATCCTGGTATGTTCATTTCCTGATATCTGATATACCTAGGTTTTTTCAAACATGCACTTATCATTATTTATTTCAGTATTTTATTATTAAACTTACATTGTACTAATTTACAATTTTTGGTTCCAGGTTTTAAACATTGTATATCTGCTTTAATAAAAAAACACTTACTACCTCACATATTGAATATTCATGGTGTGGGCAGTGACTACCTAACTTATTAAATATTCATGGTGTGGGCAGTGACTACCTAACTTATTAAATATTCATGGTGTGGGCAGTGACTACCTCACATGTCAAATATTCATGGTGTGGGCAGTGACTACCTAACTTATTAAATATTCATGGTGTGGGCAGTGACTACCTAACTTATTAAATATTCATGGTGTGGGCAGTGACTACCTCACTTATTAAATATTCATGGTGTTGGCAGTGACTACCTCACATGTCAAATATTCATGGTGTGGGCAGTGACTACCTCACATATTAAATATTCATGGTGTGGGCAGTGACTACCTCACATATTAAATATTCATGGTGTGGGCAGTGACTACCTCACATATTAAATATTCATGGTGTGGGCAGTGACTACCTCACATAATAAATAGGCAGTGACTACCTCACATATCAAATATTCATGGTGTGGGCAGTGACTACCTCACATAATAAATAGGCAGTGACTACCTCACATATTAAATATTCATGGTGTGGGCAGTGACTACCTCACATATTAAATATTCATGGTGTGGGCAGTGATTACCTCACATAATAAATAGGCAGTGACTACCTAACTTATTAAATATTCATGGTGTGGGCAGTGACTACCTCACATATTAGATATTCATGGTGTGGGCAGTGATTACCTCACATATTAAATATTCATGGTGTGGGCAGTGACTACCTCACATATTAAATATTCATGGTGTGGGCAGTGACTACCTCACATAATAAATAGGCAGTGACTACCTCACATATTAAATATTCATGGTGTGGGCAGTGACTACCTCACATATTAGATATTCATGGTGTGGGCAGTGACTACCTCACATATTAAATATTCATGGTGTGGGCAGTGACTACCTCACATATTAAATATTCATGGGGTGGACAGTGAAGTAATAGCTAAACTTACTCTGTGATTATTTCTTATATTTTATCTATTTACAAATAAGTCATGAAAACAATGATTGCTTCTAATTACATGTTACTTTAAAATATGGTAGGGTAGGTAGGAGAAATTGTGTGTGTGTGTTCTTGAAAGTGTGTGGAAAGGTACAAAAAGTGAGAAAGTGGATGTACCATTCCTTGGCCTCATAAAAGTCTCGAGTGGCTGGGAAAAATAGGGTTTGTCAGGTTAACAGAAACAAATAGGTTTTTTTATTGCCTGAATAATCTTTCATTCTGAATGTAATAACATAATGAATTATGAACCAGCCTCCGTGGTCAAGTGGTTAAAGTCGCTGACTTCAAATCACTGTAACCTCTCACTGATGGAGGATTGTGGGTTCAAGCCCAGCTACCAACCATGTCTCTTAATGACAGTTGCTTACAGAGGATGGGAGTCTAGTACTGGTTCTTCCCAGGAACGATAATTTGGTTAACTGTGTCCACCTTATATGACTCCGACTGGTGAAAAGGGGCGTAAAACCCAATATAAACAAACAAAGATGAATTCAGAACTTGTTGTATATTATACGAAAAAATGTAAATTATTGTTCAACATGCATACATACAAAATGTTTTTGTTCAGACAATCAAATGAGATTAGTTACACTGTGTGATTTGTGGTATGATTACGTGAATATTTCATCATTTTTCAGTCCGTCAGTCAGTCAGTCAGTTTGAACAGCTGCCATTGACAACATTGCATTTTTAATTGATCAAAATGAGTAATTTTAAAGCCTAGGTAATTTATAGAAATAAATATAGTATAGAATAGGGTACCTTTTGCTGAAATGTCCATGAATTTTCAAGAAATTAAATGACAACATAATTCCTTCTCAGTATAATTCTTGAATTTTATTTTTCCTGAAGTGCATAATGTAATAATTCTTCTCTTGTTGAGTCTAGATATTGATAACTCTCAAAGTATGTAAACCATGAACATTTAAATAATCTTACACAACTAGATTGAGATAAATTTGAAAGCCTAATATTATATTTTACGTAACAATGTTAGAGTGACAACATTTACTGATGCATATACTGGGTTCCCTACTTTATATAACTTGATATTTTAATGTATGATTCACATAGTTAAACCAAAATTTTATTTGTTATTTCAACCATGTGAAAGCTAATGCAATTATATGAAAGTATAACTTACCCGTGCCAAAAATAAAATGTAAAAGAATAAATTCTTGTACAGGTTGATTGTTACTGGGCACAATCAATCATGTTGACCCTAGGTGCATTTTACCTGTGTATACCATGATACAGCCAAGCCTGTGTTAGCAGCCAACTCCAAATAAAGTCCACTCAGTGAATAGAGGATTTATTTTCGTAATTCATCATTAATAATTTAGAAAATTGTTGACCTCCAAAGAAAGATAACTTGGCGATAAAGGCCACATTATGACTTTCCCAAAGGTGGCCCTTTTCACATGTTTGATTGTACTTTAAGATAGTTTAATATTATGTGGTATATCTTGAAATTATAGTTTGAATTAACTTCTGTTTTTCAGGTTATAAAAGTAGCTGTCCAGAAAGCTAGAGAATTTGAATCATCAATTGAAAGGATGAAAAGATTCAGGTAATTTTCACATTTTAACCCAGGATGAAATAAGTATTTGAATGGAATAATGGATTAGATATGATGTATTATTTCATCCTTGTAGGTTTTCCTTCTTACATATACTTTTCTTTCATAACTTTCTCCTCTTGACTCGCTATGTGACTGGATAATCCGGGTCTGTTGTATTTATATAATCCAGGTCTGTTGTATTTATATAATCCAGGTCTGTTGTATTTATATAATCCAGGTCTGTTGTATTTATATAATCCAGGTCTGTTGTATTTATATAATCCAGGTCTGTTGTATTTATATAATCCAGGTCTGTTGTATTTATATAATCCCGGTCTGTTGTATTTATTTGATCTGAGTCAGTTGTATTTACAAAAATCCTGGTCTGCTGTGTTTATATAAATCCTGGTCTGATGTATTTATATAATCCCGGTCTGTTGTATTTACACGATCCGGGTCTGTTGTATTTATATAATCAGGGTCTATTGTATTTATTTGATCCGGGTCTGTTGTATTTATATAATCAGTACTATTGTATTTATTTGATCCGGGTCTGTTGTATTTATATAATCAGGGTCTGTTGTATTTATATAATCAGGGTCTATTGTATTTATTTGATCCGGGTCTGTTGTATTTTTTTTATCCGGGTCTGTTGTATTTATATAATCAGGGTCTATTGTATTTATTTGATCCGGGTTTGTTGTATTTATATAATCAGGGTCTATTGTATTTATTTGATCCGGGTCTGTTGTATTTATGTAATCAGGGTCTGTTGTATTTATATAATCAGGGTCTATTGTATTTATTTGATCCGGGTCTGTTGTATTTATATAATCAGGGTCTATTGTATTTATTTGATCCGGGTTTGTTGTATTTATATAATCAGGGTCTATTGTATTTATATAATCTGGGTCTATTGTATTTATTTGATCTGGATCTGTTATATGATCAGGGTCTGTTGTATTTATATAATCCGGGTCTCTTGTATTTATATAATCCGGGTCTCTTGTATTTATATAATCCTGGTCTATTGTATTTATATGATCAGGGTCTGTTGTATTTATATAATCCGGGTCTGTTGTATTTATATAAATTTGGGTCTGTTGTATTTATTTGATCCTGGTCTGTTGTATTTATATAATCCTGGTCTGTTGTATTTATATGATCCGGGTCTGTTGTATTTATTTGATCCTGGTCTGTTGTATTTATATGATCCGGGTCTGTTGTATTTATATAATCCTGGTCTATTGTATTCATATAATCCTGGTCTGTTGTATTTATATAATCCGGGTCTGTTGTATTTATATAAATCGGGGTCTGTTGTATGAATTTGATCCGGGTCTGTTGTTTTTATATAATCCTGGTCTGTTGTATTTATATTTGTTTACTTTCATTTCAGGGAAACTTGGAAGAATCCAGGAAGGCAAGCTGTGGAAGCCGTCCAGAATGCATAAATAGAAGTGATGAATTGTTAATGTTGATATTTCATGGTTCAGTTAACCTGAATATGGATATGCTTGATATAATGTTGTTGATCTGTGTTTTATATCTGAGTTGTGTTCATGATAAAGACTGAGTACTGAGCTGCATGTACTGATTTGATGCACACTTATGTATAAAAAATGCTGATGTTTGCTTGTTTAGTTCTAAGATAACAACATGAAATAATTGTGATCAATATTTTGTTATCATTATCAGCATTTATCTGAGAGAGAAACCTGCTGCATTTGGTGCGTTATGTTTTAAACTGTCTACATTACAATGTGGTAGAAGGACTTGACATTGTATACTTTATGTTGTAGGGTTAATTAATTGTGCTTCAAGACATTTGCCCACTTTCATATGTTGATGTACGTACAGAATATGATCTGAGATAAGACATTCTATGCTGAGTTAAGTCTGTTAATGCTTTGTTGACCAGGTATTCTGAAGGAAACGTAGGCATCCACATTTTCTTCTGTGCATAACCCCTTCATTTATCAAGGGATTTTTACCGAACTTTCATAGAAGTATTGTCACCAAGTTCCCAAACGCACATTGTTGGGGTTTTGTGTTTCAATAATTTTTGGTGTTAGTAACACATGACCTATCAAACTCAAACTTGTGCTTGTCATATCCAAATGTTTCCTGGTAGGAATGGGGTCAGCAACTGGAGTTTTTGTGACAGTTCCTGTGACTTGTTTAGACTCTACACTTAAAAGTATACGCAGATATCGTGGATGGTGTAACAACTAGGTACTTTACTGGTGTATTTTACTGTCATTTGTTGTTGCCATCTCTCGGGTTATCCCAATTTGTCTGTTGTATTAAGTGATTTGATACCAACTTAGATTAACAGAATGCATGAGTTTTTCTATAACATAGTTTTATAAATTTATTTTTATATAATAATTTAATTCCAAATGTTGAGTAGTATACTAAAACAACAGATAAATTTGAGAAATATATTACTGATTAAAGAATGACAAAATTATTTGAATATGTATACAACAGAGGCAAAAGGTGTGTTTGTAATAGTGCTACTTTGTTGATGAATTTAATGGGTGACAAATGCTCATCTGTAAAAGAACCTTTTGGTCCTTAAGTATTGGTAGTGGGATATAAGATATTGTATTAACACGTTGAATAAATGTCAAACTTTCAAGCTAATTCACCTGAGCTTTGTGACGCTCTGAACAATTAAGTGGGAGAAAATTTTACCGATTAATGTTGTTGTAGTGTAAATTGTTTGAAATTTTGATGAAGTTATTACTTTGTATGAAATATCAATAAAATGTTTTATACTATAATTATGTTTTAGTTGTGCTGTACATACAAGTAATTATATTCTCCACATAATGAGAAGAAAGTTCCAGGAAGCAGCAATATATGATGTTCTCTATGGATAGAGTCTAATACATGTTAGAAAAGTCATACATTCCTTTCAGCAAAACATTTGAAACAGACTTAGGTGTATTCATGAACTCAGAATGAACAGTATGGTTCATGTAACATTCTCTAATTCCTCAGTCAGTCTCACAGAGCTCTACTGACAGAGATAATTGATATGTCAGTCATGACTGGCTTCCACGTTTATCAAAATATGAACAAAACCAAGACATGTTCCTCTTAAATATGAAAACAAGTACAGCCAGATCTGTGTTAGCGGCAACCTTCAAATGAAGGCCACCGTGTGAATGAAGACCATTCTTTAAAAAACATTGATTATTCAGAACAAAATGACCTCCAACTAAAGGCCACCTGTCAATAAAGACCATTCCTTTAAAAAACTATCATTGATTATTCAGAACATAATGACCTCCAACTAAAGGCCCCCTGTCAATAAAGACCATGTTTGGCGTTTCACAAGACTGGCCTTTGGTCACAGGTTTTACTGAAGAAGCTTTGTCAATGGAACTGGCAGCAGATAAAAATATAGCCATTCAATAATTTGACAGGCAATATTCACCAATAATATGAGTGTATGGCAATTCAATAATATGAGTGTATGGCAATTCAATAATATGGATGACTATATTCATCAACAATATTTGTACAGCAATAATTTGACAGAATTCATCATACAAACAATATTCATCAATACTAGAATACTAGTAATGTACGTGTGTTCACTTCTGGTTACATGCTCGTTAAATATATAAAGGAAGGTAGGTCTGGGCTTATTTTTAGCCCTTGAAAGTATGTGGAAAGATGTGGATTAACTATTCCTGGAGTTTGATAAAACTTCTAGGGTCGCAAGAAAAAATATGTTTGGTCTGGTATGATATGTAATCCAAAAAGATAACTTTTTTACACATTATTCATACAGATTATAACATCATGTACATGCAGCCTTATATTATTAATGTCAAGTTTAAAATTCAAATATAAACTTCCTTATCGAATTTCAAGCAAAATCACTAAGCTATAAACAACACGTGTATAATGACAACAGAAAACAAGAAGTGACCAATGTAGGTCGGTTTTTTTCGATTTTAATGTCTAAGGGAGGTAATCCAAATTAAAATATTGACTTTTGAACCACAAAAAGATTTTCCCACGGTCCTCAGACATGTTTCAATGTAATATTTCATTTACCATTTTACCCCTGTTATATAAAGTTTGATGATTTGATTAAGGTATTAATAAGGATGTTAACTTTTGAATTTGAAGCTGAAAACTAAAAAAATTAAGCTACAGGCCAATTTTCTGGTTTTTAATAAGGGAGATAATTTCAATGTAAGTGGATGGTAATTTCAAGGCATTTTCTCCGTAATTGAAATCTTCATAAGCCTCCCTTCAGCATATATGTAATTGTTTGTTTAAAATAATTATTGATTATGGTGTAAATAGTATTACTTTGTTATAAAATCAACAAAAATTGCAACAAAATTCATGTTTATTTTTTCACAACTACATGTACAAGTATATCAATTTGCATACAAATATTTCTTTCCTCACTTAGCATAAAATTTGAGGAGATCCAGTTTTTTAGTATGAATTGATTCTCATGTTGCTATTACTGTATCATAATATAACAAAACTAACCTAATACAAGCATTTTCTGCTTAGTTTTATATGTCTTCATTACAAGAAAATAGCATTTATTTATTAATTAATATTTAGTTGTATTGCCTTAAAAGTCCCATTAGCTTTTTGCTATAAAAATATATGCACAAAAAATAACAATTGCTGATATTATCCCAAGATAATAATTACCGACGAAACGAGCCCCTTTTCTTATATGTCGTGTACATAATATGACTGCGGGAAAACATAGCTGTTCTATAAATAGTATTTTTTTCAATGATATTGAAAAAAATACGATAATGGTTTCGGAAGCATTTTTTCTTGCTATAAAGTACACACGGGAGGAAAACGACCCGGATTATTTGACAAATGAATACATTCATGTATATAGTTCACAAGCACATGGTTATATCATACCCTACATCAATCAAATAGAATCAACCCTAAATGTTAACGAATTCACCATAAATCTGAGTACTATCATACAAGCACATTGAACCACACAATAACTTATCTAGGCAATGCCTTCATGCTTTACTTACCTTTCAACTATTAATAGATTCAGTCATCACCATCAGCCAATCAAATGGCCAGGATTAGCCAAACTAGTAATAGACACTACACTATATACTCGCAAACAGCTATGTATAATAAACTACTACTCATAAGTACAATTCGTCTAGAAAATACCGAAAGTACTCATGGAAACTGAACTTAAATAGACTTGCACTGAAACCTGAAACGGAAACTAGTTCAACAATTACATGACGGATGCAGATGAACGTAACACTTGGGTTTGCATAAACATTCATGCGTGCCGAGTGAGTGACAGCTAAGTAAAGCTGAACTATCGCTTTAACCATAGCTAAAAAAAACTTGTGTACGCAGCGTTATAGAAGACAATTATTGTTTCTTAACGCACCTGCACCCAATTAGGTAAGGCTGGTGGTGATTGGTTTCTTTTAGTTCTATTTATTTAAGTACAAAAAATAAAGTAGTCGTTGGTGTCTATTGTTTACTGCCAATATCTGAGTACCCACCTGAGACTAATTAGCAATGTTGCATGTGTGCCAAACCGATTCCCTCAGTACCGTCACTTGTCATTTAAGCAATCATTTATTTTAGTATTGAAATAGAAAACATTTCAATTTTGTAATGTCAACATTCTAAATTCAAGCAATTTTAATATTAATTTTATTCATGACAGTGAATCGAATGGATACACTTTGAATCAAACTGAATTTATTGAAATATGTTATTTTATTATGCTCCAGTATAATGCTTGTCTTGCCCTTCCGAACATACACCCGTACATACGAGGTCGACCAGCTTTTACCCTTTAGTTTAGCGCCTTGATACAGTTGAAGCCTCGGTGAATGTCCGATGCACCCATATCAGTGAACCCCTATTTGATATTGACAGAAATAGGATTTAATAGTGATGTAACGATAATCGGTTATAATCGAATAATCGTTGCTGACAGTTGAGGTCGGCAACTATCGATGTTAGTTGTGTTAAATCGATGTCTTCACAAGTAGGGAGACCGCCGTCATTATTTGAGCAACTGTCTTCTTTCCACTACTTTCGGACATTGTGTGTATTTAAACAAGGGTGGTCACTGTTATTTGAGAAAATTTGAGTGAAATTTTCCCTTGTCCAGAGAAGTTCAGGTCATCAGTCTAGAAGTATTTTGTGTTACGGATTTTACTTACTTTATATTGTATGACAAACAAGTAACAACCAAATAAGTTTGTCAAATAAGGATACACATTTTTGCTGTCGATTATTTTCCTATTGTGAATCGAAACACCCTTTCCGATTCGATCTGATAATCGATTCTCTTTCAAGTCCGATTTTACAACACTAGGACTTAATGTTATACAAATGGATTATTTGTAGTTTCACAGCTTCGTCCAGCACCAACCTAGCTTACAAGAACTCTTTGATACTTTTTCAGTTGTTGCCCTTGTATCATTCCAAATGCGCCCATATTATTCAACCTCTATTTGACTTGAAATGTTATATACAAATGGGCTTTTTCATGGATACTTTGATACTAATATAATATAATAAGTATATACATACATTTCCAAGGGTAATATTTAAATATAAAATTGGTCTTAACTTTTATATTAACCTTTAATATTATATAAATAACACATAGCTTTGTGGGTAACAGTAAAACTGTCAGCCTGAGGAAAGCACTGTTACCCAAGGCCGAAGGCCAAGGGTAAGAGTATTATCCGAGGGCTGACATTTTACTGTTACCCACAACGTAAGCTATGTGTTTTTTGTTATTTTATTACCCCACACTTTTTTCAAGAAAATACTTTTAAAAATTTACTACCACCTATGTGAAAGTAAAAATACTATTAAAATTTACCGTTACCATGTGACAGGCACTCCTTCTAATCTGCACGTGCTTTCCGGGAACCTTGCTTCCGTTGTAGTGTGCCCCAACTTTAATCGCTTTGACAGCTTTTAGAAGGGAAGTCTGAACCCACGCTTATTTTGTCACTTCCGTCAATCGAAAAAATGGCGAGGTCACTACCTTGGTGTTTTTTATACACTCAATAAGGGAAAAATTGAAGACAGATTTACGTTGTTTGATGGGTGAAATTGAAAAAAATAACGTCTGTAAACGTATAAAAATTACGGAATCGAGTGCTTATGGAGACAACTGTAACAAGGGTGTATATACTTCAGTCTGTGGTTGTTTCCGTTATATAATGGTCTTTACTGTTTTTTTCTCTTATTATGTTTGTATTCAATGTACTACCTATGCTTGTTCTATTTTATGCCTCGTTTTAAAATATGCATGTGCTTGACCTAAGTTCTTTTTATAATTGCTTCAGATTTTTGTCTCAACATTTTTTTAATATGTGTCTTTATTGTTTTTATGTATAGGAAATGACAGATGGACTATTAAATCTTCCATCTCCATTAAGATATTTACACTCAATGCTGTTGACTGTTGCAGTAACGCTACGTTTTTATACATATATGTAACTGGTGTTTATAATGATCAACAATGACGTAACACAGCAATGGAGGTAACTGCGTTGATGTTTTGGGCAGGTGTGATATTTGTCTGTTTTTTCTTATTTCCATGTATGCGGCCAATTTTTTATTTTTTAATATTTCATTTTTTTGTACTCATACAAAACTATATATTTAATTATTTCAAGCTTCAAATTTCGAACAGTATTATTTAGGCTATTTTCTTGACTGATTCCTTATTGTTTCTTCATCAAATTATTTGTCATCAAATTGATCATTTAATATCTTCTACAATATTATTTTTATATGTTCTAACATTTCTATAATGTTTTCATTATTGGAAGTTGTACATTGTAACACGTACAATATTATATCTGTTAGTATATGTATAATTAATATTGATAGAATACAAATATATTTTTAAAAGTCATTAAGAAGGACCTCCTTTTATGTTTTGAACGTACTTTGGTATAACATATATTAAATGGGCAGTCAAGGTAAAATGCTGAAAAATATCGATGCTAATAATTATTATGAGTAACAAAATTGGATCGCGGGTTATATCATTTCTTTAATCTTAGCAAAGAAAGTAAAAGAAGCCCCGTTGTTAAGATCTTCATACATGAATTAAATATATTTTTAATGTGTTATTTGTCATTATTACGCCTATATATCTCCTCATTCGTCCCGTGTATTATTATATGGTGTATATGTATGTATAAATGATGACTAACCATGGTTCAAGTCATTTTTTCTGTTTGACTAATAAATACAATAAGTAATTCTGTACACCATTAAGTCAATTACGGAATCCGGCGATCACGCCTCCTGCTTTTTTGACTAGCCCAATGCATTTCGATTTTTTCGTCTCATAAAGCCTGAAAAAAGGGTATGGCTCTGTTACAGATAAAGAGAAGGCGATATTCTTATTTATAATCTCACGTCACAGGTTTTAGAATTATACACGGTGTCAAACTAATAACATTTAGCAGTCCCCTCATAAAAAATGGTACCAATGCCACGTCGAATCTCGCGTTTTCTCGTAGATTTGTTACATAAAGTGATATATGAAAAATGAGATAATGTATGTCTTTTGATAACAAATTAATTATACTATGTAGGTTATAATCAAAACAGTTTTTCATTAAGCGTTTATTTATTAGATTACCTACTTATCCTGACATTTGACACGATATTTCATAAGCATCATATGGTGGAAATTATTAAATTGAATAATTAACAATAACTTTCTTTACTAATACGAAATTCTAAACGGTAATATCTTTTTTTAAAAGAAATCACTGGTGATAAAATTTCATTGCATCAAACTTGGGTCATTACAAAATTACGGAAAACATTCACACATGCTTAAATATTAAAAGAAATGTAACATTACTAAAGGATTCTTGGAAGAACATATTATTCATTAAACTGCTCGAGAGAAAACAAGTCCCGACTAACCTACCCTATTTATGATGTGCATGTAACAAGTAACAAACATTTTAGGTCTAACACATATATCAAACTATTGACAGCATTCTGAACTCGGTCATTCACTATAAGCCACTTCCCCTCCCTATTAGCGTCATATATCTAACGAGTTTTGTTTTGCGTTGGTATAGTTTGATCTTGTTTAACTGCCAAATCCGCATAATTTCACGGTCGATGCTTGCATATATTTTAACTTTCGCTTGTTCAAATAACTTGGCAATGGACTCAGTATTGTGGGTTAAATAAATGTCTACAAAGATTTAAATGTCGTTATCTAATGCGATCTGTTTCATGTTTTAACAATGGTTCATGTAACTACCAGCCACATATTTATGAAAAGCAAAATTAAATAAAAAGTGTTAAAATAGAATTGTATCACAAGCATTAAGCTTTATTTGTACACATAAAATATCAGCAAAAATGCTGTTATTTCTTGATCAACCCTCGCAAATAATCAAAACGTTCGACCAGGGAGTACAAATATGGACGTTTTAGTGAAATCGTCAGACACTGATAATTAATTTGTTTCATGTAACCTGCGCAACAAAATTATTTATCAAAGAGTCTTATTTCAGTGGTCATTATTAAAACGTTAAAATATTCGATCTTTACTACTATACTACAAATTTGCAATCAGACTAGCGAAAGGAAAGCATTTGTATGAGCTCAAGGATTATGATTCAGTTAAGTTATGAAAATTAAAAACACCGAACATCGCTTGAACTATTAATAATCATACTGAAGTTACGTGAAATAAACAATACATTTGTGTATATAGTAATTCTTATTTCAAATATAAAAAATACGTATTATTCGTTCTTTTATTACTGATCAATGAACAGATATTTTCAGCGAATTATGATCGGACAATTTATCAAAATTACAAGAACTGTGTCCATATACATCATTCTGTGAAGAAAATGCCACCTTGCATTTTCCTGAAAGCGATACAACACGTCCAGGTTGTGAGCCATGCTCCTGTAAACCTGGCTGTGAAAAATATTATAATTGTTGTTTTAATAGAATTGATCCTGGGACAACATGTATGGCTTCGATGATTAATAAAAAGGCAACAAAAATCAATTATATGACGATTCTGATTATAAATCATTTGCGCCGGTAGTTTCAAAGAAATCCTTTAAAATATTTGTTAATTCGGAATGTGCTTCATGTAACCAGGTTAAAGATATTGTCCCTTGGACATTGTCAGTTAACTGTCTTCCGGGCATAGATGGACCTAGAAGCGAAATCATTAGACTTCTAAACGGGGAACACTACGAAACAGATAGGTGCTTTCTGCATTATGTTCCACCTAAACATATGAACTTGGAGTCACAAGAATGCAGAAACGATGTGATGCGAATGTAATGTCAGCGGTCAGATTATTGAATGGGAGCCGCTGTGGGATTATTGTCCCTTGGTCACTGCCCCGTATTCAATGTATGGTAAGATGTTTGGTAACACATTTTGTTATTTGTGCAACGTAGGTTACAAGTATCCTTTTTCATCGAAATGCCGACAGGAGGGATATAGGATTCCAAACAGTAATGGTTTCATGGCATTGATAGAACATACAGATTACGTGAAAGAGAACAGTTTATCAGTTAAGAGTTTGACTACTTGCGGACCAACAGAGATATTACTACATTCTTTAAAGGTAATTTTGTCTTTTTTCACAGGGGTTAAACATCGTAGTTCGTGAAATTTGGTCATAGCTGGGATTCGATCACATAGCAATGGGGGGCTACTCATTGCTTGTCAGAAAGAAATTATCTTCCCATTTCACTAATGGTTCAATTCCTAATGTTATTTTGTTTCTACTTCATTGAAAGTAAAATGTATAACTTACGTGTCTGTAATGGATACTGTCGCATGAATTTACTCTGTGATCCATAAATCATTATGTTAATTGTAGACGAAACATATGCATATTTTGAATCACTGTAAAGGTATAAAATCGTCCTTATAGTCCGTAATCAAACTGTTATGTCAATAGAACAAGTTTAGAAAGATTAGTGTAAAGACAATCATTATGATAATCTCTCGTTATGATAATCAAATGCCCTTTTAAGATGTTATTCAGTCGATAGAACTTTATCAAGGTCACAGTAGCAATTTAACACTTATCCAATGGAATATAGGGTCTTTATTTTACATTACAAATACTGATCCTAGGAAACTAATGATGACGTCTATGTTTTGCAGACTGAATGTCGTAAAGTAGAATGTTCATTGGGGAAGATTCGCATTGGTGACATTTGCAGATTTTATAGTAAAGAATGGATCGGTGGAGTTTTTGTCGCCGTCTTAAATTAGCACCGCTAGACAAAAGAAAGAAGATAGACATTTCAATTCTATCTCATTTACAATCAGGCTTTAAAAATGACAAGAAAGCTACATGGTTAAAACGGAACACTATGAAAAGTTGGAATGTTTATGCGATGTACAGACCGTCAGCTGATAACAAATTTATAATGTACTTCGTGGTCCAGCTAATATTTCCTAATGCTTCTGTGAATCCAGCAGGATTGTGGACATCTTTGAGCAAGGCATTGAAAGACATATGGACTTTAGAAACCAAACTCGAAACCATTCGTCTTCGAGTGCATTTTAATCGGCATGAAAACTACAAGAAAAGGAACAAAAATACCCTCCTTAGTGACGGAATACATATCAAACAAGAATATGGATATGTCAACTTGTATAATGAATATGAAGATAATGATGAAGAATTTCTGCTGGCAGTATTTCCCACTGATGATGAATATTTCATTCCAAACCGCGAGATCTTAAATGAACTTTTCTTATGTGACCTAATCGAACTTCGTCCTGAAGAGTTCTTGTGGATTGGGGATTGGGCGATCAGTCTTACTACAACAAACGAGACATTACATGAAGCCGAATATAGATCATTTCAATCCAATCGTCCATTGGTATGTCTGAACAGGCTTTATCAAAACAAAGGTGTAAGCTCTATTCAACACTTTCAAATAAATGTGTTTATCGTTTTTTTGTGGGTGGAGTTCAAAAACACTCTTTAGTTGTTAACTATATAGTCGAATTCAACCGGATTTGAATTAGCAGATGTGGTACTTCATTTTAAACGTACAATTGAAATGACCTGACGGAATATAATATAATCATATCATTATCTAATGTGCTTGTTACTTAAGATAATGACAAGATGAAAAATTGTATGTCATAATATGTGACCAATAAAAAGCTTCAATTTCTTTGAAGTATTGCATAACTCGTTTCTAATTCAGTTGAATTGGTCAATTGGAAGTTTACTATTGATTGACATTTTTTCTGCCTTCAAAACTCTGAGTTCGGATGACCATGTCTTTGTTATCAAAATATTCAATAATTGCACTTTGAGTTTAAATCAACATAAACATTAAACACAAACTGATTTTCAAATCCTCCCCAGCTTTTGCATACAAACCAAACTATCTACATTCACTCTTATAAAATGAGCGTTTATTTTTCATAAACGCTCGGCCTTCCGAGGATCCAAACCGACGATTCTGATTGTTAGACGCTTTCAGTGATAGCACGTAGAACTATTCTATTCTTACCGTCTAGATTTAGTAGCAATTAATCCAAAACACGTTTCACGCGTGTCAACACTGAAACCTGATGGTACATTTGACATAGATATCTTGGCTCTCACAGACACTTGGGCTTAGGAGCTCTAATAATGAATTTTACTTTTTGTCAACCCAACACATAAAATCACATATATATATATCAATAAAACCTAAAATATGCCGTTTTGAAAGAAATCCATATTTCAACGTCTGAAATATGCAACAAGATATAAAAAGCTCACACATACCTTCAAAAACACCCCGTATTTTATTTCATTTCCAACATTATCACATAATCCTTCGTATACGAAGTAACTGGTTGTGAAGTAGACACACTAACAACATTTGGTGTCAGAAAGTTGTACACAAATATTTCAAAATGGACTTTGTACCAGAGGTACATGTTAGGTCTAAAATATTTTATACGACGCACAATACTTCCACATGTTGCACAAAAGACTGACTCAAAAACAGAAAACTGATTTTGGCACAAAACTGAAGTCCAAATGTCTAGAATAGTAGCATTTTTTAATGCACCAGACCCCGCGACTAAATGAATTCATGCCCACATTTTGGTGTGAAAGCGATATCAATGGAATAAGAAAAGACAAAATTGTCCGATATTTGTTGAGAATATGTTCAAGCTGGTTATCTTTTCTCATCTATAATCATTGAAAGTGGTAAAAGCGACCCGTGTGGCTGGGCTTGAATTTTAACTTGTGGTGTTGTTTTCTTTTGTTGGTGGGTTTTGGAAAGGTATTTTGGGAGAGTTGGGATTTTCTAGACTTATTTGAAAAAAATTTTTTTGTTGCGAATCCAATACTTTAAATTAGTCATTGCTACGCGTGTACATTATGGTGACGTAAAAAAGTGTAGGATAACTCATTTTCGATAAAAAAAACTTGGTTCATTTTATTACTGCATAAACCAGACAGTAGAGTACAAAAATCTACAAGACGGGTGTTTTAAACTGTTCAAGATGTTTCAGTGACTAATTAGTGAATAACATGACATTTCAGTTGATGTTCATGCTTTGTTTGATTGGCCATTCGAAAACTATGGTCTTTTCAGATATAGACTATGATCCGAAGATCAGACTGGATTTATAAAAGATCGATACTTTGGAGAAAAAACTCGTTTACTATAAAATTATGATATAATGAATTTCACTGAAAAAAAAAATATTCCAGGATTAATAAAGTTAATTGATTATGAGAAAGCTTTTGACTTTTGGCTTTTTTTATTTTATTGAACACTATATCTGTTCTGTTCTATATCACATTTTGATTTTGGCAATATGTTCAAAAAGTGAATACAACTTTTTCTAAATAATACAGAAGTGTTTGCATGGTAAGTGATTAGGATGAAAAGTCTTCAGATCAAAAACGTCATTAATTACTGAAACGACGTCAAGGTTAAAAAATGCATTTTTTTTTCAAATTTGCATTAAATTTCAAATTCTGAAGATATTTATAAGGTTCTCGTAAACAAAAAAAACCTTACATCTTTGACCTACTTATCTATATAAATATTATGTATTCATCTTCAATTTAAAGGGACATTTAACATGTATGAAAGTGTTACCTTTCTTTTGGGACACCTATAGTAGTATTAGATAATCTACTTATCCTAACACTTGACTATGAAGGCAAGATTATTTTATGAACTTCAAATGGTGGAAATTAAACTGAATATTAACAATAATTTTCTTTACTAATACAAAACGGAAATATCGTTTTTAAATAAAATCCATGGTAATTTAAAAACAAAATTAGAAATTATAAATATTAAAAGAAATATAAAGAAATGTTACTTTTTATAAAAGATTCATGGAAGAAAATATCATTCATATAACTGCTCACGTGAAACTCGGTTAGAAGGTTATGTGCTAATAGAAGTATTCACGATTATCTTAATATTACAATGCTTTCAATAGCAAACAAGTCCCGACCAACCTATCCAATTTTTGATGTTCATGCAACAAGTAACATACATTTCTAGGTCTAACACATATATCTCTTCTACTTATCTACTTAACTATTGACAGCATTTGTTTGAACCTTTTTATGAAGTTATTACTTTTGTATGAAATACGAACAAATTGTTTCATACTATAAATATGTTTTAGTTGTGCTGTGTACAAGAAATTATATTCTCCACATAATGAGAATAAAATTCCAAGAAGCAGCAAGACACGATGTTCTCTTTGGAAAGAGTTTGCTACATGTTAGAAAAGCTATACATTCCTTATGACAAAACATTTATCAACATATAAGCAAGACCTATATTGACCTGTTACTCATTAATCTGAAAACAAGTACAGCCAGACCTGTGTTAGCGGCAACATCCGAACAAAGGCCACCCTGTGAATAAAAGCTACTCTGTGAATAAAGGCTACTCTGTAAATAAAGGCCACCCCGTGAATAACGGCCACCCTGTGAATAAAGGCCATCCTTTGGAAAACCACCATTGATCATTCAGAACAAAATGGCCACCTGTCAATGAAGGCCATATTTGGCCTTTCACAAGATTGGCCTTTGACTGATGTAGGTTTGGCAATGGAACTGGCAGCAGACAAATATACAGACATTCAATTAGCCCCCAAAAAGGTTGCTTCTGCTCGTTAATTATAAGGCTCTTAAAAATGAGTGGAAAAGTTATAAGAAAGGAAGTGGATGTACTGTTCCTCAGGACTAATCAAAATACTTGGGTCATCAGAAAAAACATAGGTTGGTCGGGTTCCCAAAAACAAATAACTTTTTCATGCGTTATTCATACAGATTTCAACATACCAACAGCTATAGCATGTGTGCATACATGTATGCAGCCTTATTATTTAATGTCAAGCTTGAAATTCAAATATAAACATCTTTATCGAATGCTTCAGCAAATAACTAATCCATGACAACAGAGGTATAATGAAAGTAGAGAAATAATCTAAAGGAGTGCCAATTATACTTCATTCTTTCCGATTTTTATATCTAAGGGAGGTAATCCAAATTCAAATACTGAATGTTGAACGAAAAACACATTTTCCCACAATTCTTAGACTTATTTTTACACAATTTTTCTTTTACCATTTTACCCCTGTTACCAAAAGTTTGATGAATCAATTAAGATATTAATAAAGATGTTAACATTATAACCGAACGCTAAAAATGGTGTTTTATTGCGATAAATTCTGCACCCCTTTACCGACTTTTCCTTATCAGCGTTAAAAAATCAATAACGTAATGCGCATTGCACGAGTATTGGTACGATTTGATACTATTAATTCATTAATGAAAAAAGTTTGTTATAAAATCTCTTACTAGACATCAAACATGGGCGTGGTTTCAATTATTGAACCGTAAAACATAAGCGATTTTGATTGGCTATCAAGATTGAAAGGGGTGCGTCAAATACGTTGATTTCATGAGACGATAATGATCCGAAACTTTAATTGTTAATTGCTCAGCTTAAAAAACACAGTCGGTGTAATTTTCGAAGCGGTTTTCGGTATTTTGTAGCGGAAATGTTAATATAGGGAACTGTGCCTCAGAATTGTGATGCTTGTTTTCATTTTTTATCTATAGCGTATTACGTAATTAACAGCGGGGTTTGGGTATGGAATTTCTTTAAAGTCAAGTATCTAACGAACCGAGGACGTTATAAAAGAACTGAGGGACGCTTCCATGCATTATACATTTATAGTGATTTTAAGGCTATTTGTTGTAATATATTCCTAAATACAGAGTAGTTATCGTTGATCAAAACAATTGAAAATTACGTGCGATATTGGTTTCTATAGAAGACCAATCAAAATTATTATTTGTTTCAAATCACTTGCAATGCACTTTATACAGTGGGTTTATTTTAGTATATAATTATGGTTTAGTTTTTATTCTATAAATTGGTGAAACTTGATTTGACCTCACATCCAAGCCAGATAGCTTAAGGCTCCCTTCAGCATATATATCATTGTTTGCATTATAATTATCAATTATGATGTAAATAATGTCACAGTGTTATAAAATCATCAAAATTTGCAACAAAATAATGTTTATTTTTTACAACTATACATGTATGTCTTTTACTACATTCATGTATATTAGTCGTTCTCCACCCACTTAGCATAACATTTAAGAGTGATCCAGTTTTTTAGCGCATGAATCAATTCAATTTCAATTTCATAAGATAACAAAACCAACATCAAGTACTGGCATTTTCTTCTAAGTACTGAGTGTTCATTACAAGAAAGTATATAACTTATAAGTTGAATTGCCTATGAATGATAGTTATCTATAAAATATTCAAAGTTTAAGTAAATTTCTGCAATAAGTAAGAACTGAACTTGATATTTAATCTTAACATGTGACTCACTTGAAAACAACGGACAGTACACTTATACCCACCTGAGACATATTACTAAAGCGATTGTCAATTGTGTGCTTAACCGATTCCCTCTGTACCGTTAAATGTCATTTACGTTAGTATTGGAATAAAAAACATTTCAATTTTGTAATATAATGTTAGCATTCTAAATGTAAGCAATTTTAATATTTATCTAAATCATTATAGTAATGTATGAATCATGAGTTAAATACATTTAATCTATCATAGCAAAGAAAGTAAAGGAAGCCCCGTTGTTAAGATCTTCATATATGAGGTAAATATATGTTCAATGTGATATTTATCATTGTAATGTCTATATATCTCCTCATTCGTCGCGCGCTTTATGATAAAAAACTTTTATTATATAGTGTATATATGTATATAAAATAAGCCACTTCCCCTCCCTATTAGCGTCATATATTTAACGAGTGGTGTTTTACGTTGGTATAGTTCGATCTTGTTGAACTGCCAAAGCCACATAATTTCACGGTCGATGCGTGCGTATAATTTTTAGCTTGAGATGAAATTCCTTAACTTTTGCAGGTTCAAATTACTTTGCAATGGACTTTGTATTGTGGGTTAATAAAAGAAATCATTATCAAATACGACCTGTTTCATGTTTTAAAGATGGCTTCTGTGACTACTAACCACATATTTATGAACTTTTGCTAGCTCAAATCCCTTTGCAATGGACTCTGTATTCCGGGTTCATGAATGTCTGAATTCAAATGTCGTTATCTAATGCGATGTGTTGCATGTTTTAAAAGATTGCTTCCGTGACAACTAACCACATATTTAAGAATAGCAAAATTAAATAAAATTTGTTAAAAAAGATTTGTATCACAAACATTAAACTTTATTTGTACACATGAAATAAAATATTAGTGAATGCTCTGTTATTTCTTGATCAACCCTCGCAAATAATTAAACCGTTCGACCAGAGAGTACAAATATGGACGTTTTAGTGAAATCTTCAGATACTGATAATTAATTTGTTTGCGTAACATGCGCAACAAAATGATTTATTTATCAAAATTGCTTATTTCAGTGGACATTTAACAGTAGCTCTGTTTGAGAAACAATTATCTAATTTTACAAAAACGTTAAAATATTCGTTCTTTATTTCTATACTACAACATTTGTTAATTGCAATCAGAAAAGCATTTGTATGTGTTCAAGGATTATAATTCAGTAAGGTTATGACAATTACAAATTAAAAGCACGAACATCGCTTGAACTATAACTTATCATTCTGAAGTTACGTGAAAGAAGCAAGATATAGTAAATCCTATTTCAATTATGAAAAAATACACAATTTTCGTTTTGTTATTGCTGATCAATGAACATATATTTTCAGCGAATTATGATCGGACAATTATATCAAAATTACAAGAACTGTGTCCATATACATCATTCTGTGAAGAAAATGCCACCTTGCATTTTCCTGAGAGCGATACAGAACGTCCATGTTGTGAGCCATGCTCCTGTAAACCTGGCTGTGAAAAAGATTATAATTGTTGTTTTGACAGAATTGATATTGGGACAACATGTATAGCTCCGATGATTGATAAAAAGGCAACAAAAATGAATTATATGATGACACATTCATGTATAAGTAATTTGAATAATTATGATAGCATTAACAAGACAATGTGCGTTTACAACGATTCTGACTATAAATCGTTTGCACCGGTAGTTTCAAAGAAATCCGGTGAAACATTTGTTAATTCGGAATGTGCTACTTGTAACCAGGTTAAAGATATTGTCCCTTGGATATTGACCATTAACTGTCTTCCGGGCATAGATGGACCTAGAAACGAAATCATTAGACTTCTAAACGGGGAACACTACGAAACAGATAGGTGCTTTCTGCATTATGTTCCACCTAAACATATGAACTTGGAGTTGCAAGAATGCAGAAATGATGTGATACGAGAATGTAATGTCACCGGTCAGATTATGGAATGGGAGCCGCTGTGGGATTACTGTCCCATAGTCACTGCCCCGTATTCAATGTATGGTAAGATGTTTGCTAACATATTTTGTTATTTGTGCAACGTAGGTTACACGTATCCTCTTTCATCAACTTGCCGAGAAGAGGGATATAGGATTCCAGACAGTAATGGTTTCATGGCGTTGATAGAAAATACAGATTTCAAGGAAGAGAAGAGTCTACCAGTTAAGAGTTCGACTACTTGCGGCCCAACAGAAAAATTTGTTCATTCTTTAAAGGTAATTTTATCTTTTATTATTGGGGTTTAACATCGTACTTCGTGAAATCTGGTCATACGTGGGATCACATAGCAATGAGGGGCTACTAATTGCTTGTCAGAAACAAAATTTATTATCTAATATATCTCTTATTCAACTAGTGTTACTTTTTGTCTACTTTATTGAAAGTAAAATGTGTAACTCGCGAATATGTAATGGATACTGTCGCATGAATTTACTCTGTGATCTATAAACGATGTCTTTCAAATTGAAATCATTATGTTAATTGTGGACGAAACATATGCATATTTTGAAACACTGTAAAGGCCAATCGTCGTATCAGTCCATAAATGAATTGTTTTGTCAAATTGAACAATTTTAGAAAGATTGGTGCAAAAACAATCATTATGATAATCTCTCGTTATGGAAATCGAATACCTTTTCAATCGATAGAACTTTATCAAGGTCACAGTAGCAATTTAACACTTATCCCATGGAATATCGGGTCTTTAATTTACACTTAGAATAACCCGTATAAAATACTGGTCCTAACAAACTAATGATAACGTCTATGTTTTACAGACTGAATGCCGTAAAATAGAATGTTCATTGGGGAAGATACGAATTGGCGACGTTTGTATATTTTATAGTAAAGAATGGATTGGTGGAGATTTTGTTGTCGTCTTTAAATTAACACCGCTAGACAAAACAAAAAAGATGGACATTTCAATTTTATCTCATTTACAATCAGGCTTTAAAAATGACAAGAAAGCTACATGGTTAAAACGGAACACTATGAAAAGTTGGAATGTTTATGCGATGTACAGACCGTCAGCTGATAACAAATTTATAATGTACTTCGTGGTCCAGCTAATATTTCCTAATGCTTCTGTGAATCCAGCAGGATTGTGGACATCTTTAAGCAAGGCATTGAAAGACATATGGACTTTAGAAACCAAACTCGAAACCATTCGTCTTCGAGTGCATTTTAATCGGCATGAACACTACAAGAAAAGGAACAAAAATACCCTCCTTAGTGACGGAATACATATCAAACAAGAATATGGACATGTCAACTTGTGTAATGAATATGAAGATAATGATGAAAAATATCTGCTGGCAGTATTTCCCACTGATGATGAATATTTCATTTCAAACCGCGAGTTCTTGAATGAACTTTTCTTATGTGACCTAATCGAACTTCGTCCTGAAGAGTTTTTGTGGATTGGGCATTGGGCAATCAGTCTTACTACAACAAACGAGACATTACATGAAGCCGAATATAGATCATTTCAAATCAATCATCCATTGGTATGTCTGAACAGGCTTCATGAAAACAAAGGTGTTAGCTCTATTAATCACTTTCAAATAAGTGTGTTTATTGTTGTTTTGTGGGTGGAGTTCAAAAACACTATTTAATTGTTAACTATATAGTCGAATTCAACCGGATTTGAATTAGCAGATGTGGTACTTCATTTTAAACGTACAATTGAAATGACCTGACGGAATATAATATAATCATATCACTATCTAATGTGCTTGTTACTTGTTACAAGATGAAAATTGTATGTCATAATATGTGACCAATAAAAAGCTTCAATTTCTTTGAAGTATTGCATAACTCGTTTCTAATTCAGTTGAAATGGTCAATTGGAAGTTTCCTATTGATTGACATTTTTTCTGCCTTCAAAACTCTGAGTTCGGATGACCATGTCTTTGTTATCAAAATATTCAATAACTGCACTTTGAGTTTAAATCAACATAAACATTAAACACAAACTGATTTTCAAATCCTCCCCAACTTTTGCATACAAACCAAACTATCTACATTCACTCTTATAAAATAAGCGTTTATTTTTCATAAACGCTCGGCCTTCCGAGGATCCAAACCGACGATTCTGATTGTTAGACGCTTTCAGTGATAGCACGTAGAACTATTCTATTCTTACCGTCTAGATTTAGTAGCAATTAATCCAAAACACGTTTCACGCGTGTCAACACTGAAACCTGCTTGTACATTTGACATACATATCTTGGCTCTCACAGACACTTGGGCTTAGGAGCTCTAATAATGAATTTTACTTTTTGTCAACCCAACACATAAAATCACATATATATATATCAATAAAACCTAAAATATGCCGTTTTGAAAGAAATCCATATTTCAACGTCTAAAATATGCAACAAGATATAAATAGCTCACACATACCTTCAAAAACACCCCGTATTTTATTTCATTTCCAACATTATCATATAATCCTTCGTATACGAAGTAACTTGTTGTGAAGTAGACACACTAACAACATTTGGGGAAAGAAAGTTGTACACAAATATTTTAAAATGGACTTTGTACCAGAGGTACATGTTAGGTCTTAAATATTTTATACGACGCACAATACTTCCACATTTTGCACAAAAGACTGACTCAAAAACAGAAAACTGATTTTGGCACAAAACTGAAGTCCAAATGTCTAGAATAGTAGCATTTTTTAATGCACCAGACCCCGCGACTTAATGAATTCATGCCCAAATTTTGGTGTGAAAGCGATATCAATGGAATAAGAAAAGACAAAATTGTCCAATATTTGTTGAAAATATTTTCAAGCTGGTTATCTTTTCTCATCTATATGCATTGAAAGTGGTAAAAGCGACCCGTTTGGTTGGGCTTGAATTTTAACTTGTGTTGTTGTTTTCTTTTGTTGGTGGGTTTTGGAAAGGTATTTTGGGAGAGATAGGATTTTCTAGACTTATTTGAAAAAAAATTATATTGTTACGAATCCAATACTTTAAATTAGTCATTGCTACGCGTGTACATTATGGTGACGTAAAAAAGTGTAGGATAACTCATTTTCGATAAAAAAAACTTGGTTCATTTTATTACTGCATAGCCCTTCCGAAATAAGTGTGTTAAACACGGTTTAAATGCGGTTTTAAACCGTGTTTAACCAAGCGGTATTGGCAGTTGGTTTAAGTGCGTCTTTTTAGCTTACCGCAAGAGCTAGAAAAAAACACAGAAAAAAACACGGAAAAACACAGAATAAACACAGAAAAGCTTACTTATTACTAACAAAAAACCCACTTGGTTCGTTTTTACCAGTGTTTTGTGGGTTTAACTGTGTTTTTGGTAAGTTGGTTTTTAAGGGTTTAAGTAAGTTTTTTCTAATAAGTTGTTTTTTTTGGGGTTTTACTGTGTTTTTCCACAGTAAGTAGGTTTTTTCTGTGTTTAACTGGGTTTCTAAAGTGAGTTTTTCTGCGTTTTTTTTGTAGAAAGTTGGTTTAACTGCGTTTAAATGTGTCTTTTTCAGAAGTGAGTTTTTCTGTTTTTTTTCTGCGCTTTTTGTATTAAGTTGGTTTAACTGCGTTTTAGGGTGTCTTTCATTAAGTGAGTTTTTGTGGGTTTTTCTGCGTTTTTGTAGTAAGTTGGTTTAAGTGCGTTTTAATGCGTCTTTTTCAGAAGTGATTTTTTGTGTTTTTCTGCGCTTTTGAAAAGTGAGTTTTTGTGTTTTTTTTCTGTGTTAAAGTGGGTTTTTATGCGTTTTTTTAGAAAGTCAGTTTATGTTGGTTTTTGTGTGTCTTTTGTTAAAGAGGCAAGATGGCTTCAGTAAAACTGACCACCTCTTTTCTAACTTGAAAGAATCAAATTAAAATGAATTTTGATTGCTATATACCATACCAATCCTTACCGTCTAGATTTAGTAGCAATTAATCCAAAACACGTTTCACGCGTGTCAACACTGAAACCTGTTTGTACATTTGACATACATATCTTGGCTCTCACAGACACTTGGGCTTAGGAGCTCTAATAATGAATTTTACTTTTTGTCAACCCAACACATAAAATCACATATATATATATCAATAAAACCTAAAATATGCCGTTTTGAAAGAAATCCATATTTCAACGTCTAAAATATACAACAAGATATAAATAGCTCACACATACCTTCAAAAACACCCCGTATTTTATTTCATTTCCAACATTATCACATGATCCTTCGTATACGAAGTAACTTGTTGTGAAGTAGACACACTAACAACATTTGGGGAAAGAAAGTTGTACACAAATATTTCAAAATGGACTTTGTACCAGAGGTACATGTTCGGTCTAAAATATTTTATACGACGCACAATACTTCCACATTTTGCACAAAAGACTGACTCAAAAACAGAAAACTGATTTTGGCACAAAACTGAAGTCCAAATGTCTAGAATAGTAGCATTTTTTGATGCACCAGACCCCGCGACTAAATGAATTTATGCCCAAATTTTGGTGTGAAAGCGATATCAATGGAATAAGAAAAGACAAAATTGTCCAATATTTGTTGAAAATATTTTCAAGCTGGTTATCTTTTCTCATCTATATGCATTGAAAGTGGTAAAAGCGACCCGTGTGGTTGGGCTTGAATTTTAACTTGTGGTGTTGTTTTCTTTTGTTGGTGGGTTTTGGAAAGGTATTTTGGGAGAGTTGGGATTTTCTAGACTTATTTGAAAAAAAATTATATTGTTACGAATCCAATACTTTAAATTAGTCATTGCTACGCGTGTACATTATGGTGACGTAAAAAAGTGTAGGATAACTCATTTACGATAAAAAAAACTTGGTTCATTTTATTACTGCATAAACCAGACAGTAGAGTACAAAAATCTACAAGACGGGTGTTTTAAACTGTTCAAGTTGTTTCAGTGACTAATTCGTGAATAACATGACATTTCAGTTGATGTTCATGCTTTGTTTGATTGGCCATTCGAAAACTATGGTCTTTTCAGATATAGACTATGATCAGAAGATCAGACTGGATTTATAAAAGATCGATACTTTGGAGAAAACACTCGTTTACTATAAAATTATGATATAATGAATTTCACTGAAAATAATAATATTCCAGGATTAATAAAGTTAATTGATTATGAGAAAGCTTTTGACTCAATGTTTTTTTATTTTATTGAACACTATATCTGTTCTGTTCTATATCACATTTTGATTTTGGCAATATGTTCAAAAAGTGAATACAACTTTTTCTGAATAATACAGAAGTGTTTGCATGGTAAGTGAAGAGGATGAAAAGTCTTCAGATCAAAAACGTCATTAATTACTGAAACGACGTCAAGGATGAAAAATGCATTTTTTTCAAATTTGCATGAACTTTCAAATTCTGAAGATATTTATAAGGTTCTCGTAAACAAAAAAAACCTTACATCTTTGACCTACTTATCTATATAAATATTATGTATTCATCTGCAATTTAAAGGGACATTTAACATGTATGAAAGTGTTACCTTTCTTTTGGGACACCTATAGTAGTATTAGATAATTTACTTATGAAGGTAAGATTATTTTATGAACTTCAAATGGTGGAAATTAAACTGAATATTAACAATAATTTTCTTTACTAACACAAAACGGAAATATCGTTTTTAAATGAAATCTATGATAAGTCCCGACCAACCTATCCAATTTTTGATGTTCATGCAACAAGTAACATACATTTCTAGGTCTAACACATATATCTCTTCTACTTATCAAACTATTGACAGCATTTGTTTGAACCTTTTTATGAAGTTATTACTTTTGTATGAATACGAACAAATTGTTTCATACTATAAATATGTTTTAGTTGTGCTGTGTACAAGAAATTATATTCTCCACATAATGAGAATAAAATTCCAAGAAGCAGCAAGACACGATGTTCTCTTTGGAAAGAGTTTGCTACATGTTAGAAAAGCTATACATTCCTTATGAAAAAACATTTATCAACATATAAGCAAGACCTATATTGAGCTGTTACTCATTAATCTGAAAACAAGTACAGCCAGACCTGTGTTAGCGGCAACTTCCGAATAAAGGCCACCCTGTGAATAAAGGCTACTCTGTAAATAAAGGCAACCCTGTGAATAAAGGCCATCCTTTGGACAACCATCATTGATCATTCAGAACAAATGGTCACCTGTCAATGAAGGCCATATTTGGCCTTTCACAAGATTGGCCTTTGATCACGGGTTTGACTGATGTAGGTTTGGCAATGGAACTGGCAGCAGACAAATATACAGACATTCAATTAGCCCGAAAAAAGGTTGCTTCTGCTCGTTAATTATAAGGCTCTTAAAAATGAGTGGAAAAGTTATAAGAAAGGAAGTGGATGTACTGTTCCTCAGGACTAATCAAAATACTTGGGTCATCAGAAAAAACATAGGTTGGTCGGGTTACCAAAAACAAATAACTTTTTCATGCGTTATTCATACAGATATCAACATACCAACAGCTATAGCATGTGTGCATACATGTATGCAGCCTTATTATTTAATGTCAAGCTTGAAATTCAAATATAAACATCTTTATCGAATGCTTCAGCAAATAACTAATCCATGACAACAGAGGTATAATGAAAGTAGAGAAATAATCTAAAGGAGTGCCAATTATACTTCATTCTTTCCGATTTTTATATCTAAGGGAGGTAATCCAAATTCAAATATTTACTGTTGAACGAAAAACACATTTTCCCACGATTCTCAGACTTATTTTTACACAATTTTTCTTTTACCATTTTACCCCTGTTACCAAAAGTTTGATGAATTAATTAAGATATTAATAAAGATGTTAACTTATAAATTTGAAGCTAAAAACTAAACAACTAAAGCCGCAGGCCACTTTTTAGTATTTAATAAGGGAGAAAATTCCGACGTAAGTCGATGGTAATTTCAATGCATTTCTCTGTAATTAAACGTATCGGCATTGGTTAAAATCGCTGAATTAACGTAAAATGATATTTTACATTATTCATACAAGAATAAAAATCATACTTTAATACCAAGCAACAAAATATTATAACCGAACGCTAAAAAATGGTGTTTTATTGCGATAAATACTGCACCCCTTTACCGACTTTTCCTTATCAGCGTTAAAAAATCAATAACGTAATGCGCATTGCACGAGTATTGGTACGATTTGATACTATTAATTCATTAATGAAAAAAGTTTGTTATAAAATCTCTTACTAGACATCAAACATGGGCGTGGTTTCAATTATTGAACCGTAAAACATAAGCGATTTTGATTGGCTATCAAGATTGAAAGGGGTGCGTCAAATTCGTTGATTTCATGAGACGATAATGATCCGAAACTTTAATTGTTGATTGCTCAGCTTAAAAAACACAGTCGGTGTAATTTTCGAAGCGGTTTTCGGTATTTTGTAGCGGAAATGTTAATCTAGGGAACCGTGCCTCAGAATTTTGATGCTTATTTTCATTTTTTATCTATAGCGTATTACGTAATTAACAGCGGGGTTTGGGTATGGAATTTCTTTAAAGTCAAGTATCTAACGAACCGAGGACGTTATAAAAAAACTGAGGGACGGTTCCATGCATTATACATTTATAGTGATTTTAAGGCTATTTGTTGTAATATATTCCTAAATACAGAGTAGTTATCGTTGATCAAAAAATTGAAAATTACGTGCGATATTGGTTTCTATAGAAGACCAATCAAAATTATTATTTGTTTCAAATTACTTGCAATGCACTTTATACAGTGGGTTTATTTTAGTATATAATTATGGTTTAGTTTTTATTCTATAAATTGGTGAAACTTGATTTGACCTCACATCCAAGCCAGATACATTAAGGCTCCCTTCAGCATATATATCATTGTTTGCATTATAATTATCAATTATGATGTAAATAATGTTACAGTGTTATAAAATCATCAAAATTTGCAACAAAATAATGTTTATTTTTTACAACTATACATGTATGTCTTTTACTACATTCATGTATATTAGTCGTTCTCCACCCACTTAGCATAACATTTAAGAGTGATCCAGTTTTTTAGCGCATGAATCAATTCAATATCAATTTCATAAGATAACAAAACCAACATCAAGTACTGGCATTTTCTTCTAAGTACTGAGTGTTCATTACAAGAAAGTATATAACTTATAAGTTGAATTGCCTATGAATTATAGTTATCTATAAAATATTCAAAGTTTAAGTAAATTTCTGCAATAAGTAAGAACTGAACTTGATATTTAATCTTAACATGTGACTCACTTGAAAACCACGGACAGTACACTAATGAACATCTTTTAGTTTTATCATCATTAGAAATGGTCAAGTCTTTATTGCAGTATTTTCTTTCTTTATGTTAACTAACATAGATAAGTAAGCTGTCTACTACATGTATGAAAGCAAATTATGAATCAGCTAGATGTCTGTATGTGTTTATTTGTTCTGTTTTTGTATTCTTGTACTTGTTCATCGGACTTTGTTATTCACATTTTGCAAGAAGATAAAAACGTTTAAAACCCAAAATAATAAATCTAAATAATAATTCCTGCGTGATATATGTGCATACATGTGTATATATTTGTGAGACAAAATACAAAAGGACAGACAGACAGACAAAAAGACAGACAAAAAGACAGACAAAGCCAGTCAGACAGACAACCAACAATACAAAATTATATTCATTTGAGCATAAATAGCTATTATATTCAGAAAATATAAGTAATTTACAAGCAAGACATAAAGCTACAGATTTGTATAATTTAGAAGTGAGAATATTAAATGAGAGAATAGAATATATATGCTCATTTAAATCACTTACTTTATGCATAGTTATGTTCTGTAAGCTAGGTAGATAAAATTAATCAGATCGCTGAAAGCACTGAGGTATTCACTACTTATTGAAATTTTTATGCGCATATCACGTAAATTCAATAAATTTCACGTGCAGAATAAAGCCAGTAGTCAGGTCAGTAGATTGTAGGATTATCAATACAGTGACTATACATTTATCACATAAACACGTTTTGCTATAGACGATTCTATTTCGATTAATAAGACCGGTGCCACTCTTTTACTACGTAACTGTCCGCCATTACAGAAGTGAAAGTTCCAATTACCGATAATTCATACATGTCATACGTCCAAGCAGCATTTTGTATTAGCTAGCGGAGTAGTGTTTATGAGACACACCTACCTCACCGTAGTAGCCGAACTATTTAATGTAGTGATTGAACAGGAAGTGAATGCTGTCAGGTTTTTCTCTTCCGGTGTGAAATGTTTCTGAAATACGGTAACTCTGTTACGCAGCGAATACAATAAATAATGATTGACATGCATCCTGTCATTTGGACAAATACGTTTGGACAGTAAAACAATTATGCACGGATGGAAAACTAACGTCTAATTATCAGTTCCAAATTGATAAATTTGGGAAACAATTTATAACCTACTCCAATGATAAACTACTGAGTAACTAAAATAATTGTTAGAATTAACATAGAAGACAATAATTGTTTCTTAACGCACCTGCACCTAATTAGGTAGGCTGGTGGTGATTGATTTGTTATAGTTCTAATTATTTAACTACCAAAACAAAATGGTCGTTAGTTTCTATTGTTTATTGCTAATATCATAATACCCACCTGAGACATATTACTAAAGCGATTGTCAATTGTGTGCTTAACCGATTCCCTCTGTACCGTCAAATGTCATTTACGTTAGTATTGGAATAAAAAACATTTCAATTTTGTAATATAATGTTAGCATTCTAAATGTAAGCAATTTTAATATTTATCTAAATCATTATAGTTATGTATGAATCATGAGTTAAATACATTTAATCTATCATAGCAAAGAAAGTAAATGAAGCCCCGTTGTTAAGATCTTCATATATGAGGTAAATATATGTCCAATGTGATATTTATCATTGTAATGTCTATATATCTCTTCATTCGTCGCGCGCTTTATGATAAAAAACTTTTATTATATAGTGTATATGTGTATATAAATGATGGTTCAAGTAATATAATAATTTTCTGTTTTGAATAATGAATACAAGCAGTAAACTGTACACCATTCAATTCAATTACGGAATCCGGCGATAACGCCTCGTGCTTTTTGACTTGCCCAATGCATTGCTATTTTATTTTCGTTCCAATAAGCCAAGAATAAAAGGGGTTATGGCTCTGTTACAGATAAAAAGAACGCGAAGTTCTAATTTATAATCTCGCGTCACAATTTTTAGAATTATACACGGTGTCAAGCTAATAGCATTTAGCAACAACGTCGAATCTCGCGTTTTCTTCCAACAAATACCTCACTGACTTCGATTTATTTCATAAAGTGATATGAGAAAAATGAGATAATGTATTCTGATAAGAAATGAATTATCCTATGTGGGTTATAATCAAAAACAGTTTTTCAATAAGCGCTTATTATTAGATTACCTACTTGTCCTGGCATTGGACTATGAAGACAATATATTATACAAGCATCATATGGTTGAAATGATTAAATTGAGTATTAACAATAACTTCCTTTACTAATACAAAATTCAAAACTGTAATATCATGTTTTTATAGAAACCTATGGTTATGAAACTTTATTGCATCAAACTTGGGTCATTCCAAAATTACGTAAAGCATTCATACATGCTTAAATATTAAAAGAAATGCAACACTATTAAAGGATTCGTGGAATAAAATACTTTTCATTAAACTGCTCGCATAAAACTTGGTTAGAAAGTGATGTGTAAATAGAAGTATTCTTGAGCATTATAATATTCAATGCTTTCAAGAGCAAACAAGTCCCGACCAATCTACCTTATTTTTGATGTGCATGTAACAAGTAACAAACATTTTTAGGTCTAACACATAATTTTTATGTCAAACTTTTGACAACATTCTGAACTTGACCATTCACACTATAAGCCACTTCCCCTCCCTATTAGCGTCATATATTTAACGAGTTGTGTTTTACGTTGGTATAAGTTCGATCTTGTTGAACTGCCAAAGCCACATAATTTCACGGTCGATGCGTGCGTATAATTTTTAGCTTGAGATGAAATTCCTTAACTTTTGCAGGTTCAAATTACTTTGCAATGGACTTTGTATTGTGGGTTAATAAAAGAAATCATTATCAAATAAGACCTGTTTCATGTTTTAAAGATGGCTTCTGTGACTACTAACCACATATTTATGAACTTTTGCTAGCTCAAACCCCTTTGCAATGGACTCTGTATTCCGGGTTCATGAATGTCTGAATTCAAATGTCGTTATCTAATGCGATGTGTTGCATGTTTTAAAAGACTGCTTCCGTGACAACTAACCACATATTTAAGAATAGCAAAATTAAATAAAATTTGTTAAAATAGATTGTATCACAAACATTAAACTTTATTTGCACACATGAACTATTAGTGAATGCTCTGTTATTTCTTGGTCAACCCTCGCAAATAATCAAAACGTTCGACCAGACAGTACAAATATGGACGTTTTGGTGAAATCTTCAGATACTGATCATTGATTTGTTTGCGTTACATGCGCAACACAATTATTTATTTATCAAAATGTGTTATTTTAGTGGACATTTTTACAGTAGCTCTGTTTGAGAAACAATTATTTAAATCTACACGCACAAAAAAAAAAACGATACAATATTCGCTCTTGATTACTGTACAACAAATTTACAATTAGACCGCCGACAGGAAAGCATTTGTATGTGTTCAAGGATTATTATTCAATTAAGTTATGACAATTAAAAATTAAAAACACCAAAAATCGCTTGAACTATAACTATTCATACTGAAGTTACGTGAAAGAAACAAGACTAGTACTTCATATTACAATTATGAAAAAATACACAATTTTCGTTTTGTTATTGCTGATCAATGAACATATATTTTCAGCGAATTATGATCGGACAATTATATCAAAATTACATGAACTGTGTCCATATACATCATTCTGTGAAGAAAGTGCCACCTTGCATTTTCCTGAGAGCGATACAGAACGTCCATGTTGTGAGCCATGTTCCTGTAAACCTGGCTGTGAAACAGATTATAATTGTTGCTTTGATAGAAGTGATCTTGGGACTACATGTATGGCTCCGATGATTAATAAAAAGGCAACAAAAATGAATTATATGATGACACATTCATGTATAAGTAATTTAAATAATTCTGATAACAAGAAAATGTGCGCTTATAACGATTCTGATTATAAATCGTTTGCACCGGTAGTTTCAAAGACATCCGGTGAAATATTCGTTAATTCGGAATGTGCTTCTTGTAACCAGGTTAAAGATATTGTCCCTTGGACATTGACAGTTAACTGTCTTCCGGGCATAGATGGACCTAGAAACGAAATCATTAGACTTCTAAACGGGGAACACTACGTAACAGATAGGTGCTTTCTGCATTATGTTCCACCTAAACATATGAACTTGGAGTCACAAGAATGCAGAAACGATGTGATACGCGAATGCAATGTCACCGGTCAGATTATTGAATGGGAGCCGCTGTGGGATTATTGTCCCTTGGTCACTGCACCGTACTCAATGTATGGTAATATGTTTGCTAACATATTTTGTTATTTCTGCAACGTAGGTTACAAGTATCCTTTTTCATCGAATTGTCAACGGGAGGGATATAGGATTCCAGACAGTAATGGTTTCATGGCATTGATAGAACATACAGCTTTCGTGAAAGTAAACAGTTTACCAGCTAAGAGTTCGACTACTTGCGGACCAACAGAAATATTAGTTCATTCTTTAAAGGTAATTTTATCTTTTTTTCCCTGGGGTTTAACATCGTACTTCGTGAAATCTAGTCATACGTGGGATCAGAAAGAAATTATCTTCCCAATTTACTAATGGTTTAATTCTTAATGTTATTTTTTTCTATTTCACTGAAAGTAAAATGTATAACTTACGTGTCTGTAATGGATACTGTCGCATGGATTTACTCTGAGATCCATAAATCATTATGTTAATTGTAAACGAAACATATGCATATTTTGAATCACTGTAAAGGTATTAAATCGTCCGTAAATAATTTGTTTTGTCAAATTGAACAATTTTAGAAGGATTGGTGAAAAAAGAATCATTATGATAATCTCTCGTTATGGAAATCAAATACCTTTTCAATCGATAGAACTTTATCAAGGTCACAGTAGCAATTTAACACTTATCCCATGGAATATAACGTCTTTAATTTACACTTAGAATAACCCGTATAAAATACTGGTCCTAACAAACTAATGATAACGTGCATGTTTTACAGACTGAATGCCGTAAAGTAGAATGTTCATTGGGGAAGATACGAATTGGCGACATTTGTATATTTTATAGTAAAGAATGGATCGGTGGAGATTTTGTTGTCGTCTTTAAATTAACACCGCTAGACAAAACAAAGAAGATAGACATTTCAATTTTGTCTCATTTACAATCAGGCTTTAAAAATGACAAGAAAGCTACATGGTTAAAACGGAACACAATGAAAAGTTGGAATGTTCATGTGATGTACAGACCGTCAGCTGATAACAAGTTTATAATGTACTTCGTGGTCCAGCTAATATTTCCTAATGCTTCTGTGAATCCAGCAGGATTGTGGACATCTTTGAGCAAGGCATTGAAAGACATATGGACTTTAGAAACCAAACTCGAAACGATTAGTCTTCGAGTGCAGTTTAATCGGCATGAAAACTACCAGAAAAGGAACAAAAATACCCTCCTTAGTGACGGAATACACATTAACCAAGAATATGGATATGTCAACTTGTATAGTGAATATGAAGATAATGATGAAGAATTTCTGCTGGCAGTATTTCCCACTGATGATGAATATTTCATTCCAAACTGCGAGTTCTTGAATGAACTTTTCTTATGTGACCTAATCGAACTTCGTCCAGAAGAGTTTTTGTGGATTGGGGATTGGGCAATCAGTCTTACTACAACAAACGAGACATTACATGAAGCCGAATATAGATTATTTCAAATCAATCATCCATTGGTATGTCTGAACAGGCTTCATAAAAACAAAGGTGTAAGCTCTATTAATCACTTTCAAATAAATGTGTATATCGTTGTTTTGTGGGTGGAGTTCAAAAACACTATTTAATTGTTAACTATATTGTCGAATTCAACCGGATTTGAATTAGCAGATGTGGTACTTCATTTTAAACGTACAATTGAAGTAACATGACGGAATATAATATAATCATATCACTATCTAATGTGCTTGTTACTTAACATAATGACAAGATGAAAAAGTGTATGTCATAATATGTGACCAATAAAAAGCTTCAACTTCTTTGAAGTATTGCATAACTCGTTTCTAATTCTGTTGAATTGGTCAATTGGAAGTTTACTATTGATTGACATTTTTTCAGCCTTCAAAACTATGAGTTCGGATGACCATGTCAAAATATTCAATAATTGCACTTTGAGTTTAAATCAACATAAACATTAAACACAAACTGATTTTCAAATCCTCCCCAGCTTTTGCATACAAACCAAACTATCTACATTCACTCTTATAAAATGAGCGTTTATTTTTCATAAACACTCGGCCTTCCGAGGATCCAAACCGACGATTCTAATTGTTAGACGCTTTCAGTGATAGCACGTAGAACTATTATATTCTTACCGTCTAGATTTAGTAGCAATTAATCCAAAACACGTTTCACGCGTGTCAACACTGAAACCTGCTTGTACATTTGACATGCATATCTTGGTTCTCACAGATTCTTGGGCTTAGGAGCTCTAATAATTAATTTTGCTTTTTGTCAACCCAACACATAAAATCACATATATATATCAATAAAACCTAAAATATGCCGTTTTGAAAGAAATCCATGTTTCAACGTCTAAAATATGCAACAAGATATAAATAGCTCACACATACCTTCAAAAACACCCCGTATTTTATTTCATTTCCAACATTATCACATAATCATTCGTATACGAAGTAACTTGTTGTGAAGTAGACACACTAACAACATTTGGTGTCAGAAAGTTGTACCAGAGGTACATGTTAGGTCTCAAATATTTTATACGACGCACAATACTTCCACATGTTGCACAAAAGACTGACTCAAAAACAGACAAAACTGAAGTCCAAATGTCTAGAATAGTAGCATTTTTTAATGCACCAGACCCCGCGACTAAATGAATTTATGCCCACATTTTGGTGTGAAAACGATATCAATGGAATAAGAACACACAAAATTGTCCAATATTTGTTGAAAATATTTTCAAGCTGGTTATCTTTTCTCATCTATTTGCATTGAAAGTGGTAAAAGCGACCCGTGTGGCTGGGCTTGAATTTTAACTTGTGGTGTTGTTTTCTTTTGTTGGTGGGTTTTGGAAAGGTATTTTGGGAGAGTTTGGATTTTTTAGACTTATTTGAAAAAAAAAATATATTGTTACGAATCCAATACCTTAAATTAGTCATTGCTACGCGTGTACATTATGGTGACTTAAAAAAGTGTAGGATAACTCATTTTCGATAAAAAAACTTGGTTCATTTTATTACTGCATAAACCAGACAGTAGAGTACAAAAATCTACAAGACGGGTACCCGGTTTTAAACTGTTCAAGATGTTTCAGTGACTAATTCGTGAATAACATGACATTTCAGTTGATGTTCATGCTTTGTTTGATTGGCCATTCGAAAACTATGGTCTTTTCAGATATAGACTATGATCAGAAGATCAGACTGAATTTATAAAAGATCGATACTTTGGAGAAAACACTCATTTACTATAAAATTATGATATAATGAATTTCACTGAAAATAATAATATTCCAGGATTAATAAAGTTAATTGATTATGAGAAAGCTTTTGACTCAATGTTTTTTTATTTTATTGAACACTATATCTGTTCTGTTCTATATCACATTTTGATTTTGGCAATATGTTCAAAAAGTGAATACAACTTTTTCTGAATAATACAGAAGTGTTTGCATGGTAAGTGAAGAGGATGAAAAGTCTTCAGATCAAAAACGTCATTAATTACTGAAACGACGTCAAGGATGAAAAATGCATTTTTTTCAAATTTGCATGAACTTTCAAATTCTGAAGATATTTATAAGGTTCTCGTAAACAAAAAAAACCTTACATCTTTGACCTACTTATCTATATAAATATTATGTATTCATCTGCAATTTAAAGGGACATTTAACATGTATGAAAGTGTTACCTTTCTTTTGGGACACCTATAGTATTATTAGATAATTTACTTATGAAGGTAAGATTATTTTATGAACTTCAAATGGTGGAAATTAAACTGAATATTAACAATAATTTTCTTTACTAACACAAAACGGAAATATCGTTTTTAAATGAAATCTATGATAATTTAAAAACAAAATTAGAAATTAGAAATATTAAAAGAAATATAAAGAATGTTTTTATAAAAGATTCATGGAAGAAAATATCATTCATATAACTGCTCACGTGAAACTCGGTTAGAAGGTTATGTGCTAATAGAGGTATTCACGATTATCTTAATATTACAATGCTTTCAATAGCAAACAAGTCCCGACCAACCTATCCAATTTTTGATGTTCATGCAACAAGTAACATACATTTCTAGGTCTAACACATATATCTCTTCTACTTATCAAACTATTGACAGCATTTGTTTGAACCTTTTTATGAAGTTATTACTTTTGTATGAATACGAACAAATTGTTTCATACTATAAATATGTTTTAGTTGTGCTGTGTACAAGAAATTATATTCTCCACATAATGAGAATAAAATTCTAAGAAGCAGCAAGACACGATGTTCTCTTTGGAAAGAGTTTGCTACATGTTAGAAAAGCTATACATTCCTTATGAAAAAACATTTATCAACATATAAGCAAGACCTATATTGAGCTGTTACTCATTAATCTGAAAACAAGTACAGCCAGACCTGTGTTAGCGGCAACTTCCGAATAAAGGCCACCCTGTGAATAAAGGCTACTCTGTTAATAAAGGCAACCCTGTGAATAAAGGCCATCCTTTGGACAACCATCATTGATCATTCAGAACAAATGGTCACCTGTCAATGAAGGCCATATTTGGCCTTTCACAAGATTGGCCTTTGATCACGGGTTTGACTGATGTAGGTTTGGCAATGGAACTGGCAGCAGACAAATATACAGACATTCAATTAGCCCGAAAAAAGGTTGCTTCTGATACAGATTTCAACATACCAACAGCTATAGCATGTGTGCATACATGTATGCAGCCTTATTATTTAATGTCAAGCTTGAAATTCAAATATAAACATCTTTATCGAATGCTTCAGCAAATAACTAATCCATGACAACAGAGGTATAATGAAAGTAGAGAAATAATCTAAAGTAGTGCCAATTATACTTCATTCTTTCCGATTTTTATATCTAAGGGAGGTAATCCAAATTCAAATACTTACTGTTGAACGAAAAACACATTTTCCCACGATTCTCAGACTTATTTTTACACAACTTTTCTTTTACCATTTTACCCCTGTTACCAAAAGTTTGATGAATTAATTAAGATATTAATAAAGATGTTAACTTATAAATTTGAAGCTAAAAACTAAACAACTAAAGCCGCAGGCCACTTTTTAGTATTTAATAAGGGAGAAAATTCCGACGTAAGTCGATGGTAATTTCAATGCATTTCTCTGTAATTAAACGTATCGGCATTGGTTAAAATCGCTGAATTAACGTAAAATGATATTTTACATTATTCATACAAGAATAAAAATCATACTTTAATACCAAGCAACAAAATATTATAACCGAACGCTAAAAAATGGTGTTTTATTGCGATAAATACTGCACCCCTTTACCGACTTTTCCTTATCAGCGTTAAAAAATCAATAACGTAATGCGCATTGCACGAGTATTGGTACGATTTGATACTATTAATTCATTAATGAAAAAAGTTTGTTATAAAATCTCTTACTAGACATCAAACATGGGCGTGGTTTCAATTATTGAACCGTAAAACATAAGCGATTTTGATTGGCTATCAAGATTGAAAGGGGTGCGTCAAATTCGTTGATTTCATGAGACGATAATGATCCGAAACTTTAATTGTTGATTGCTCAGCTTAAAAAACACAGTCGGTGTAATTTTCGAAGCGGTTTTCGGTATTTTGTAGCGGAAATGTTAATCTAGGGAACCGTGCCTCAGAATTTTGATGCTTATTTTCATTTTTTATCTATAGCGTATTACGTAATTAACAGCGGGGTTTGGGTATGGAATTTCTTTAAAGTCAAGTATCTAACGAACCGAGGACGTTATAAAAGAACTGAGGGACGGTTCCATGCATTATACATTTATAGTGATTTTAAGGCTATTTGTTGTAATATATTCCTAAATACAGAGTAGTTATCGTTGATCAAAAAATTGAAAATTACGTGCGATATTGGTTTCTATAGAAGACCAATCAAAATTATTATTTGTTTCAAATTACTTGCAATGCACTTTATACAGTGGGTTTATTTTAGAAAATAATTATGGTTTAGTTTTTATTCTATAAATTGGTGAAACTTGATTTGACCTCACATCCAAGCCAGATACATTAAGGCTCCCTTCAGCATATATATCATTGTTTGCATTATAATTATCAATTATGATGTAAATAATGTTACAGTGTTATAAAATCATCAAAATTTGCAACAAAATAATGTTTATTTTTTACAACTATACATGTATGTCTTTTACTACATTCATGTATATTAGTCGTTCTCCACCCACTTAGCATAACATTTAAGAGTGATCCAGTTTTTTAGCGCATGAATCAATTCAATATCAATTTCATAAGATAACAAAACCAACATCAAGTACTGGCATTTTCTTCTAAGTACTGAGTGTTCATTACAAGAAAGTATATAACTTATAAGTTGAATTGCCTATGAATGATAGTTATTCATAAAATATTCAAAGTTTAAGTAAATTTCTGCAATAAGTAAGAACTGAACTTGATATTTAATCTTAACATGTGACTCACTTAAAATCCACGGACAGTACACTAATGAACATCTTTTAGTTTTATTATCATTAGAAATGGTCAAGTCTTTATTGCAGTATTTTCTTTCTTTATGTTAACTAACATAGATAAGTAAGCTGTCTACTACATGTATGAAAGCAAATTATGAATCAGCTAGATGTCTGTATGTTTTTATTTGTTCTGTTTTTTGTATTTTTGTAGCTGTTTACCGGACTTTGTTGTTCACATTTCGCCAGAAGATAAAAACGTTTAAAACCCAAAATAATAAATCTAAATAATAATTCCTGCGTGATATATGTGCATATATATTTGTGAGACAAAATACAAAAGGACAGACAGACAGACAGACAAAAAGACAGACAAAAAGACAGACAAAGCCAGTCAGACAGACAACCAACAATACAAAATTATATTCATTTGAGCATAAATAGCTATTATATTCAGAAAATATAAGTAATTTACAAGCAAGACATAAAGCTACAGATTTGTATAATTTAGAAGAGAGAATATTAAATGAGAGAAAAGAATATATATGCTCATTTAAATCACTTACTTTATGCATAGTTATGTTCTGTAAGCTAGGTAGATAAAATTAATCAGATCGCTGAAAGCACTGAGGTATTCACTACTTATTGAAATTTTTATGCGCATATCACGTAAATTCAATAAATTTCACGTGCAGAATAAAGCCAGTAGTCAGGTCAGTAGATTGTAGGATTATCAATACAGTGACTATACATTTATCACATAAACACGTTTTGCTATAGACGATTCTATTTCGATTAATATGACCGGTGCCACTCTTTTACTACGTAACTGTCCGCCATTACAGAAGTGAAAGTTCCAATTACCGATAATTCATACATGTCATACGTCCAAGCAGCATTTTGTATTAGCTAGCGGAGTAGTGTTTATGAGACACACCTACCTCACCGTAGTAGCCGAACTATTTAATGTAGTGATTGAACAGGAAGTGAATGCTGTCAGGTTTTTCTCTTCCGGTGTGAAATGTTTCTGAAATACGGTAACTCTGTTACGCAGCGAATACAATAAATAATGATTGGCATGCATCCTGTCATTTGGACAAATACGTTTGGACAGTAAAACAATTATGGCATGGATGGAAAACTAACGTCTAATTATCAGTTCCAAATTGATAAATTTGGGAAGCAATTTATAACCTACTCCAATGATAAACTACTGAGTAACTAAAATAATTGTTAGAATTAACATAGAAGACAATAATTATTTCTTAACGCACCTGCACCTAATTAGGTAGGCTGGTGGTGATTGATTTGTTATATTATTAGTTCTAATTATTTAACTACCAAAACAAAATGGTCGTTAGTTTCTATTGTTTATTGCTAATATCATAATACCCACCTGAGACATATTACTTAAGCGATTGTCAATTGTGTGCTTAACCGATTCCCTCTGTACCGTTAAATGTCATTTACGTTAGTATTGGAATAGAAAACATTTCAATTTTGTAATATAATGTTAGCATTCTAAATGTAAGCAATTTTAATATTTATCTAAATCATTATAGTTATGTATGAATCATGAGTTAAATACATTTAATCTATCATAGCAAAGAAAGTAAATGAAGCCCCGTTGTTAAGATCTTCATATATGAGGTAAATATATGTTCAATGTGATATTTATCATTGTAATGTCTATATATCTCCTCATTCGTCGCGCGCTTTATGATAAAAAAACTTTTATTATATAGTGTATATGTGTATATAAATGATGGTTCAAGTAATATAATAATTTTCTGTTTTGAATAATGAATACAAGCAGTAAACTGTACACCATTCAATTCAATTACGGAATCCGGCGATAACGCCTCGTGCTTTTTGACTTGCCCAATGCATTGTTATTTTATTTTCGTTCCAATAAGCCAGGGATATAATCTCATGAGTGATATGCCGTTGAAATGACATGAATTAAGCCAAAACGTCATTAACAAGGACAGATAACTCAGAAAGAAGCATCGCGACCCCCATTTTTTTGTTTAAAATGTTTCTGTTATGATATGCTATGATCATGCAAAGTTAAAAAAAATCTCTCCATACGTTTTCATTTTGCCTATATGTTTCATAGGAAAATTACTGTCACGGATGCGCACAACGTTAACTAGTACGGTGCGCAATAGCAACTATTGGATATGTCCTTAAGAATGTTTGTATTTAAATTTGAAGCTTGACACTAAAAAGGCTGCATACACATTTTTTTAGATTTCATTGCAGGAATTTCTTTCTTGTTGTAAAATAACACTGATAAGTTAGTTTTCTACTATAAAAGCAAATTATGAATCATTTAAATATTTGAATGGGTTTATTTGTTCAGTTTTGTATTTTTGCAGTTGTTTACCAGATTGTGTAATTCATAAATTTGCTTTCACATTTTGCAAGAAGATCATAAAAAACGGCGTTTAAAACCAAAAAAAAATCTTTAAAAATGATAATTCCGGATTATTATATATTTGTAAGACAGACAGACAGACAGACAGACAGACAGACAAAAAGACAGACAAAGCCTATCAGACAGACATCTGACAGTATATACAATACATATCCATTTTAACAGAAATAACTACTAGTATTATATTCAGAAAATAAAGTTAATTTACAAGCAAGACATAAAGTTACAGATTTGTATAATATAGAAGAGATATTAAATGAGAGAATAGAATATATATGCTCATATAAATTACTAACTAGTATACTGTAGACATAGTTATGTAAGTTTAATTGATAAAATAAAAAATAATGTTTGTATGCTTCGTGTTATTTGGACGCATACGTTTGGACTGGAAAACTAACTCGTCTAATTATCAGTTCCCAATTAGTACATTATGGGAAGCAATTGTTAACCTACTCCGTTAATAAACTACTGAGTAACTAAAATAATTGTTAAAATTACCATAGAAAACAATGATTGTTGCATAACGCATCTGCATCAAATTGGGTGAGGCTGTTTGTGATTTATTTGTTTTAGTTCTAATGATTTAACCACCATACTAAAGTGGTCGTTAGTTTCTATTGTTTATTGCCAATATCTGAATACCCACCTGAGACAAATTGTTTCATTAATTGAATTGTGTTTGATATTGTTTAAAATAATTTTTAGAAGAAATTGGGTTGATGAAAATTACGTAATAAGATTATAATTGAACAAGTTGTATCCTAGCAACTTTTCTCAATAGTAACATAAGAATAAATACAGATAGGAAGATCTAAATTGACATATCTCATGAAATCGCTTTAACTTTATTAGTTATCTATTTTTCAGACCTTTCGATAGTAAATATATAAAAGAACCTTTAATATAATCAGTCACCTTAAGCGGATCTTGCAAGAACTTAAAGGGTTTCAGTTAATACTTTAAGTAAGAAATAAACATTGTTTCATCGGCTGATTCCAAATTTTATAACAAGAAATTATATTTGACTGGTTAAAATTAACTATGCACCTTAAGGGTCACGTGAATTATAAAGAAATTGATTGGTCGATTATTGTTGTCGAAGTTCTTGTCGTAAAGTCATTTCCTCTAAAGGGTCATAGATTGAATGACTCTGGTTAGAAATTGATAAATGTAATATAATGATAAACCTAATAATTTGATATAATCAATGCCAACTCAAAATACATGAATTTCATGAAGTGTCATTTCTTTTTCTTTATTGATAATTACTTTAAAAACATCTCACCTGTTTCTAACATTTAATCAACTATTTCCATGATTTTATCCTTGAATACTAATCAACAGAATGAATGTTTTTTTCCAACCTTTAGGCAGCCAATCAAATTAATAGTTTAAATAACACCTTTACTTTTATATAATATAAATTGTAGATTTTTTAGTAAAGAATGGATTGGTGGAGTTAATGTTGCCGTCTTAAAATTAACACCGCTAGACAAGACAAAGAAGATGGATATTTCAATTGTATCTCATCTACAATCAGGCCTTAAAAATGACAAGAAAGCTACATGGTTAAAACGAAATTCCATGAAAAATTGGAATGTCCAAGCAATGTACAGACCGTCAGCTGATAACAAATTTATAATGTACTTCGTGGTCCAGCTAATATTTTCTAATGCTCCTGTGAATCCAGCAGGATTGTGGAAATCTTTGAACAGGGCATTGAAAGACATATGGACTTTAGAAACCAAACTCGAAACCATTCGTCTTCGAGTGCATTTTAATCGGCATGAACACTACCAGAAAAGGAACAAAAATACCCTCCTTAGTGACGGAATACATATTAACCAAGAATATGCATTGCCAGCTTTCAGAGCTTATCAGTTGGCTTATCGGGAAAGTTGTCCCCCTTGAAAATCGACTTTTTTGCGATATCGATGACATGGCGGTGACAGGTGCTCTATATAGAGTTATAGAGGAAGTATTTATTTAACTTGTAATAACTTTATTAATAATAAAGGCACAATATTTTCCCTGTTATGTGCACAATTTTGCATCCTTCTTCTTTATAATGATATAAATTTTAATTATGTTATATATTATCTTCTTGCTTCCCTGATCGTTACAAAATTGTCCCTGTCGGTCTAGATTTTTTATATGAACAAAGAAGGAAATTGCTAAAATTAAGCAAAAGTGGGAATTTCAAACACCTAGAAAGGCATTTTGTAGTATGAGCACAACATTTTCCCTGTTATGTGCACAATTTTACATCTTTCTTCTTTATAATGATATAAATTTCAATTATGTTTTATTTTATCTTCTTGCTTCCCTGATCGTTACAAAATTATCCCTGTCGGTCAAAATTTATAAAAACATTGTGTATTAACGTACAAGAAAATTCCTAAAACTATGCAAGATGGCGAATTCAAGCACCGAGAAAGTCATTTTGCAATATAAGTACAATATTTTCCCAGCTATATGCACAATTTTGCATCTTTCTTCTTTATAATGATATAAATTTCAATTATGTTGTATTTTATCTTCTTGATTCCCTGATCGTTACAAAATTATACTTGTCGGTCTAGATCTTTAAAAACATACAAGGAAATTCCTAAAACTGGGCATGATGGAGGAATTCAAGCACCTAGAAAGTCATTTTCAATATACATTTAAGTACAATATTTTCCCAGTTATGTGCACAATTTTGCATCTTTCTTCTTTATAATGATATAAATTTCAATTATGTTGTATTCTATCTTATTGCTTCCTTGATCGTTACAAATTTAAGTTATCCTTGCCGGTCCAGATTATAAATACATTGTGAATTAACATGATTATTATAGTTATTTGTATATTCCCGTAACCAGGTAGCATGGCTTTAGAGATAAAATCAGTATGCGGCTATATACAGTATAAGTATAGCTTAGATGTTATTGTCAGATTATGAATCAACATTTTTACTGTTTAATATAATGAAACTACTAATTCAAGCATAATTTATCATTTTTTCAATTTATAACTAAAGATCATTAATCTTGATTAAGATGTATTTTGTTCATTTTGTGATCTTTAAAAACATAATTCCTGGGACCAATATACACATATAGATAATTTTAACAAAACAAAGTGCGAAAAGATAAGCATCAGAATTAAAGTATAGTAACATAATGAATGGCTTGAAATTAGCTGTTGAGCACAACCCTGCCATAAAAATATAAATAATTAAAATTGTTTCCATATAGTAAGACGGATCAACATTTATAGATGAATGCAGATTACATCGCCAATTAACGTGATTATCAATAAACATGTGTATAATGGTCCCAGTTAATGACCGTAAGTGCAATATATATAATTAGCTCACTGAACCATGACCTGTATTGGATTTTATTACTACATGCTATTTAAATTGGTAAAAAATGATGCGAATTATGCCCGGCACATGTATTATATGTAGACATGTCATATTTTACTATGATAATTAACATAGAACTTATTTTAAGCCAAAAAATGATTGTTAGACTTAGTGGTTTGATCAGAGACTTTTTTACAGTTTATTTATCTAAAGGGATGTTATATATATCCAAGGACTTATATACATACATGTATGTATATAAGTCCTTGATATATCTGAATTTATACTCGATAAAATATAAACTAGTTATTTAACACAAGCGAATTCAGCCCCCCCCCACCTCCTAAAGAAATGAAAAATCATTCAATGAAATAGCATACTTCCAAAATATTATGCCGCTGTTTAAAGTAATATATGTCGATAAAAATCAGAATAAATGAAACAGAATGGATTTTACAATCTATTTATCTACATATTAACAAAATTAGAATTAACTAAATTTTCACCTTGTCAAAGAAAACTTGTTATTAGCAGAATAAATATAATAAAGCGTACATCAATGGTTATTTTATTATAAAACATGTTAAGCTTGGCTGTAGTTACCCAACAACTAACAAATAACGTTAAATAATACAAGTATAAGTCAAGTTCTTCATGATATCACTTTCTGTCATTGTTTTACTGTATTTGATGAACCACTGATAAGATCATGCCTGCGGGCGCAGTGCGCGTCTTGCTTAATGAACCGTGATTCTACTGATTTCAGTGCTATCTAGGGTCGTAAATGGTTTATCTAGGGTCCTTATCTAAGGGACATAATCGAAATTTGGTCACAAGCTTCCCTTCGACCGAAAATCAAGGGAGGCTACTTTGTAAATTAGGCCTTGAAAGCTGGCAATGGGATATGTCAACTTGTATAGTGAATATGAAGATAATGATGAAAAATATCTGCTGGCAGTATTTCCCACTGATGATGAATATTTCATTCCAAACCGCGAGATCTTAAATGAACTTTTCTTATGTGACCTAATCGAACTTCGTCCTGAAGAGTTTTTGTGGATTGGGGATTGGGCGATCAGTCTTACTACAACAAACGAGACATTACATGAAGCCGAATATAAATCATTTCAATCCAATCGTCCATTGGTATGTCTGAACAGGCTTTATCAAAACAAAGGTGTAAGCTCTATTCAACACTTTCAAATATATGTGTTTATCGTTGTTTTGTGGGTGGAGTTTAATTGTTAACTATATAGTCGAATTCAACCGGATTTGAATTAGCAGATGTGGTACTTCTATTTAAACGTACAATTGAAGTAACATGACGGAATAGTATAATCATATCACTGTCTTATATGTGCGTGTTACTTAACATAATGACAAGATGAAAAAGTGTATGTCATAATATGTGACAAATAAAACGGCTTTAATTTCTTTGTTGTATTGCATAATGAAATGAACCATTTTTTTATCGAAAATGAGTTATCATATGTAACACTTTTTTACCATGTCACCATAATGTCCTAGCAATGACTAAATTTACGGTATTCTTAACAGCATCTTTTTTTCATATTTATTAGTCTATTTGCATTTTGTATTAACTTGTAGAAATTCACCAGGCGGTTCTGCTAAAATTGGCATTATCATTTCTACGTTTACTTAAGAAACAATTCATATAATATGTGAAGGTGTTTTTTTATTGTAGAATAATTTTCATACTTAGACATACATGCTGTATGCATGTATTGAAGCAAAAAAAGAGAGAAATAAACAAATACTTGAGAAATTTGTTTTATTGTATAATTACTCATAACTCTTACACAGTACGTATATTCCTACTAAAAATTATGGGGCATTAATGACAAATATATCTTTTGCATTAACAAAAGACATGATTTTTAGAGAAAACAAAACATACAATGATTCCAAACTCCCCAAAATTCCCTTTCCACACACACACACACACACACACACACACACACACACACACAACACACACACACACACATACACACACACACACACACACACAGAGAGAGAGAGAGAGACTGGTAATTAACAATAAACATAAAACACAAAATTTTCAATTCGTCCCAAAAATATGCATACAAACAACAACGAAATATATTTACATTCACTCTTAATCTTCTATAGAATAAAATGAGCCTTTATTTTTCGTAAACGCACGGCCTTCCGAGACCGCATCCGAGGGCGGAGGATCCATACTGACGATTCCAATTGTTAGACGCTGTCAGTGATAACACGTAGAACTATTACATTCTTACTACACTACTACCGTCTAGATTTAGTAGCAATTAATACAGAACACGTTTTATGCGTGTCAACACTGAAACCTGCATGTACATTGACATACATGTCTTGGTTCTCACAGACACTTGGGCTTAGAAAATCTAAAAACAAAATAATTCTATTTTGTCAATCCCTACACATAAACTTATCATATCTATCAATAAAACCTAAAATAAGCCGTTTTAAAAAAACATATTCAACGTCTGAAATATACAACGAGATATAAATGTTCGTTAGATAAATAGCTCACACCTACCTTCAAAAACACCTAATATTTTATTCCATTTCCAACATTTTCACATAATCCTTGTTATGCGTCGACGCAGTACACATTATTCTTCAAGATTATTGTCAAGTTTAGGCTTCAACTTCAATACAAACCCCAAAATATCCATAGCAACATGTTTTGCCTCAGCTAAAATTTAAACGTGCAATGACCGTTAGAACCAGCATAGCAAAAAACGCGAACCGATTTGTTCAAAATATATGGACCTGGGGTCATGACTGGTTATCTTTTTTGCCATGCGGTTCTAATGTCTAACAAGCCTGCGATTACTGAGCAAGTCTTAGAGATATATGCCAACGACAGTTTACTCATTGATATTTCGTATACGAAGTAGCCTGTTGGAAAGTAGGCATACTTACCACATTTGGAGACTGAAAGTTATTCATGCAAACTAATATTTCAAAATGGTCTTTTGTACCTCGGGTTCATGTTAAGTCTAAAATATTTTATACGTGCACAAGGCCAAGGGTGAAATCATTCTTCGAAGGCATTATTATGCATATATATCGGATGAGTACACACTTGCAATATACTTTAGTTAAATTTTCTTAAAGTCAAGATCGAATTTTTGACGATAACAGTGTAAAGGTAATCACTGTAAATTGATTGTCCAAATTATTTCAAATTCGTAGAAAAGTATCATTCACGTGAACCAAAGTCGTGGTGTATTGGATAAGGTGGCATGTACATATATGTCATTTTTACATGAAGCAGATGTAAGTGGTTCGAACTCAGTCAATGGCACTTTGAAAAAAAAATTATTATATACATTTTTACATTTATTTTTTATAATTCATTCATTGAAATAGGCTTGTTCTTGTTACATGTATGTATACACGCTGAATAATACCTTTTTCCTTTCAAAAGAGAAAGGGAAAGAAGAAATGTATTTGTTCTCAGATATATTTCTCAAAGTTTTTATTTCATTTTATTGCACGAAATCCCGAATGCAAAAAAACAAGTTCAAACACTAAAATATAGTAAACATCTAATCCGGTTTCTACTTAATATATAATTACACCACAATTAGAATGTTATATATATATGCTTATTACCAATTTGAAGTTATTTTATTTTTGTAATTTCACGAAACAATGCAAATATAATAAAACCTTTAAACATCATTTTAAAAAAGGATAAAAATGATGTTTAATATCAGACGCAGTCCTCAAGATGCTTTAGCGTGTAACAAATCAAATCCGATCACTTTGTTTATATTTCTTTGGAAAATTTAAGAAGTCTCGGAATATTTAAATTGTACCAAACTAAGAGTCTTTACTGTATTCTATATTCCAGAATCCTTTTATTGGTACAGAGCGAATTTTGATAATGTGTTCGGATTTGATTTGTTACACGGTCGCACGAAAGATCATTTTAAAAATGACTTATACAAATAGAATTTTAATACAATGATTCAAAATATGCATATGTTTCGTCTACAATTAACGTAATGATTTCAGTTTGAAAGACATCGTTTATGGATCACAGAGTAAATTCACGTGACAGTATCTATTACAAATTCGCAAGTAATAAATTTTACTTTCAATGAAGTAGACAAAAAAAAATAATTAAGAATTGAGCCACTAGTTGAATAAGAAGTATTTAACAAGATCAAACTATATCAACGCAAAACACAACCTGTTAAATACATGACGCTAATAGGGAGGGGAAATGGTTCATTGGGAATGATAAAGTTCAGAATGCTGTCAATAGTTTGATAAGTAGTAAAGATATTTGTGTTGGACCTAGAACTGTTTGTTACTTGTTACATGCACATCATAAATTGGATAGGTTGGTCGGGACTTTTGTTTTATTATAATGTTCAACAATCGTTCCATTAACACATGGAATGTCCCAAACATAAGCCAATGGAAATCAATATCATTGTTCTGCTGATATCAAATCCCACCTAACGATCGTTCAAAACAACGTCACTTAAGTCATCTTACTACTCACCTTTGTAATTAAGCTTCACAAGCAAACAAGAAATGGAAGGTTGGGTCACCGAGGTGCCTATTCCAGGACGGCTGTTCTGCATCTATTGAACCATATCAATATGTAATTTTATAATTGTACCTTGCACACTATTAAAAAATATACGTTATTAGAAATGTGGAATAAATGGTGAATGTCCAAACATATTATTATAACATTTATTATCAAATTCTCATTCTCGTAAAAAAATCACGAAAGTATAGTAATCACAGATTTAACAGATAATGTGAACCTATCAACTAACAATAAATAAGGTAAACATACAAAAAGAACAGTATGATGCTTTTAGACTTCTTAATCCGTTCCAAAATTCAAATGTTTAACAAGGAACTTGGAAAGTTTATGATTCGGATGATGATGATGCTTATTGATTAATTGATGATAAAGATAATTATATTTGACTGTGAGGTTATCAACTACATGTTTAGATCCACTTAGATTTTTTAATAAATAGCACGAATTATGTAAAAATCACAAGTAAGAGTTAAAGGAATCATGTAGATCTCGAACAATATAATAAGAAAATGAGATATTAAGTTCACTTGCCTGAAATTTGACTAGAAAAAGTATACATTTATGAATGTTTAAACATGTGATCTAAAACAGTAAATCAGTTCTTATCTAATCTCCGATGTACGTTAACTGACTTAATTTTAACAATTATAAAATAAAACATGCCACAATTTATCATAACCGTAAACAAAGTCAGCTTCTTTGTAACGACAATTTTTAAAGTACATTACTTCAGCGCACATCGCCTTGAATGCTGTGTCAGGTAAGGTCAATGTGTGAACCGCTTTCCGCAGGAAAAAATGTAGTTCTTCTCTCTTATGTGCATAGCCATGTGGTCTTCAAATTGTTTCATCCGGTGAACATTCATGTTGCAGGTGTCACATATGTATGTTGCTGTATAACAGATTCCCACGTCGTTTGTATGGGGCTTGGCCGGTTCAAATGGCTTCTCTAATTGATAGCTCCGACGTACTTTTGAACTATTTCCGCATGTTTACATACGTGCGTGGTGTTCATCCTGAAACAGTTCAAAACATGTACATGTAAATGTTTAGGTTTTTTAAAGACAATGAAATAAAAGACAATAAGTTGTGACAAAACGCATGGACAGAAGTTCCACGAAGTTCGCGTCAATGGCGGAAAGGAAAGTGTTTTACATAAACAAAATTTGCAAACTGAGACTCTCAAAACATATATTTTTGACAATTCTATGAACTATTTAACTAAAGAAGTATAGATGATTTCTTTATTTGCTATATCTGACCTACTGTGCATGAAACTTACTATTTTGCTCGCGTGTGATTTTCTATCCATGAATTGCTCGTTTTACTTACTATAATTCTGCAATGAACATTTCAACGCCGTAGGCTTATCAAAAACGATATAAGATGGCTTTCTACGAGAATTATTAGTAAAATCATGTTTAATTTTGTGTATCTCGCATAGAAAAAAGCCTATTTTCATTCATTTTAGTACCAATTTATTATGATTCATGTGGTTTACTAAGGCTGGATTTGCAATTTTGACACAATTCGAACAATGTTCTCGAAAACCATATAGAACGTACAAGATCGCACTTAGTACCGTTATTTGCAGAAAGTTAGTGCGCATATAGGGTATGTCTAGTTTGGGTTCTGGAAACGTTTGTCACCTAAAATACAAAATGATGAAGATCAATTTGGTCACATAAGAACAATTCATTAAGGAACTCGAAGCAGATATATATCACCAATATTTTTATAATGTGGGATAAAGTATCCATATGCTTGGTCAATATGTATGCCGTAATTACGTAATGTATTTATTTCGTTTATTCTTTTGTAATTTTCATATCGATTAATCTGCACTTGAAGACGAACGGTGTCGAGTCTGGTGTCTAAAGTCCATATGTCTTTCAATGCCTTGCTTAATATTGTCCAAAACCTTGGTGGATTCGCGGACGCGCGAGGAAACGACATTTGGACCACGTAGTACATTAAAAATTCAGCTGACGGTCTGTACATTGCTTCAACATTCCAACTTTTCATGGTATTTCGTTTTAACCATGCAGCTTTCTTGTCATTTTTAAAGCCTGATTGAAAATGAGATAAAATTGAAATGTCTTTCTTCTTTGTTCTGTCCAGCGGTGTTAATTTGAAGGAGGCAACAAAAACTCCAAAAATCCATTCTTTACTAAAAACTCCACATTTGCCGCCAATCCGTATCTTCACCAATGAACATTCAACTTTACGGCACTCAACCTGTAAGATAAACTCGTATTTTTAAGGTTCAAGCACTGTAATCAAATGTTATAGCAAGTTTATTTTTATCAAAATATCTTAACAAAATTGTAAAGACAATTTCAATGGAATTAAAATGGTCATTCTTATCGTGAAAGGCTCTAAAGGCTAGATTAACGTTAAAACGTGTTTTACTGCGTCAGTCCATTTCGTTAGATTAAAGACATTGAACCAGGAATGCGAGGCATGTGACTAAGACCTAACAGTCCAGTATATTCCACAGTAGGAGGCTAATAAAACAGACATGGTCATTGATAGACTAGCTTCTAATTACATAATCAGTAACTATATATGGCTAATATATAGCTACTGAATAGATACTTAAATTGATTCAATGTTTAATCAATAATATAAATGATCTTTTTTTAAACGAGAAGTATGTTTATATTAAATGCAAAATATTAAGAATAACATTATTAAAGAAATTAATTACTCAAATAAATGCTCTTTGCTGCAAACCGATGATTTTGATAAAATGTGAAAATTAATACAAACATATTTTAACACTTTTTACTGTAAAATTAATATTTTTAACCAATATATTATCTCAAGCAGTACAGGTATAAAAAGTTTCTTTGCAAGTTACTTTAAAGAATCTTGTAAAAAATAATTCCATGTAGAAATAGAATGATATAATTTAGAAATAGAAGAAGCGTTCAGTTGTATTTTTAATTAGAAGAAAACATAGGCAGGAATAAAATAGTAGTGATAGTATATTATAACTGTTATATTCTAGTATATATCTAAGTCTGTTCTTACATAATCTGGTAATATAAAAGGATAACATTCATCAATTACATAAAATGCTTATAAAACAACAGGGAGTTATCCATAAACTAAAGATCAATAAAACTTATGACCCTTTTATTGCATGACTAGATGTCAAGTATACAGACATTTAGCTGACCGTGAAAAGACAGGATTAATCCCATTAGGGGCAATAAAACAATTAAGAGATTACACCTCATGTGGATTTTTTGGGTGGTCACCTATGTACTAGTAGTAGCTGTTCAATGTCTTTAAGTCGGAAGTTACTTGAACGGAGACTCGTAACATGAAATATCAAAAGCGATCCAGCATCTTGGTTTTTCTATATGTTCAGTGCCTAAACACTATACCTAAAGATTAACCACTGTATCACCTATAAAGCAGGAATTCGGGGTCTGTAATTTCATGTTCAATGCCATGAAGTATACTTTCAGGGAACTCTATATAGATTTCTGCATGACTTTTGCCATCAATTTTGTTCAACTAGTTATGTTCTGTACAAATCGGCTTCTAGTGTTGTTGAACCGTAGTCTCAATACAACTTAGGCACCATTGGAGTTTAAGCTATTTCACAATTTAAAATTTCAATGAAAAAAATGTTATGTTAAAAAACTGACCTTGAAAGAATGAACTAACTTTTCTGTTAGTTCACAAGGTGCCGAATTCTTCACTGATGTACTCGTCTCTTTGATGAAATCTGTATTTTCTATCAATGCCAAGAATCCAATATCAGTTGGATGCTTATATCCCCGACCTCGACAAGTCGATATAACAGGATACTTATGACCTTGGTAACACAAGAAACTAAAACCGTTCCCGTATACTTGATTTAATGTTAAAAACAGAGCATTCAACATGGGACAGTAATCCCACAGCGGCTCCCGTTCAATAGTCTAACCGCTGACATTGCATTCTCGTATCACATCGTTTCTGCATTCTTGTGACTCCAAGTTGATATGTTTAGGTGGAACGTAGGACAAGTAACATCCACCAGTAACGACATCTTCACCACTCAGAAGTACAATTATTTCAAGTACATCTATGCCTGGAGGACAATTAATTACCAACATCCATGGAATTATGTCTTGAACCTGGTTACAATAAGCACACTCAAAGTTGACGTATATTTCACCGGATTTCTTTGAAAAAACTGGTGCTAACGATTTATAATCAGAATCGTATCGTCATAAGCACATATTGTCCCATTATTGTTATCAAGATCATTCAGATCACATGAATGTATCATCATATAATTAATGACTGTAGCCTTTTTATTCGTTGTTGGAAGGTAAACATATTCTCCTAAGATAATTTCTAACAAAACAACAATTACCATCTTTTTCACAGCCAGGTTTACAGGAACATGGCTCACGACATGGACGTTTTGTATCGCACTCGGGAAAATTCATAGTAGCATTTTCTTCTCAAAATGATGTAAAAGGACACACTTCTTGTAACTGTGATATAATTGTCCGATTATTATCTGCTGAAAGAATCAGTTCACTGTTTAACAATATTAAGAAAATAAAAGTTATTTCAATTCTCATGGTAACAATAGTTGAATATCACTTCTCAAAGAAACTTGAACAAAGCAAGTGTGTATGCAGATACAACCAATTCTAACTTTATTCTCTGATAACTTAACAAATGCTTCCTATCTGCAGTATATGTACATAAAATATATAGTGCATTTATATATGCAATGCACGACATGGAAGCTTGCTAATTTGTTCTAAAAGGGTTGAAGCAAAAGTTACGAATGTGCTTGCGTTGATATAAGATTAACATAGTTTTGTAGGTTTTTATAGCATCAACTCCTTACCCTATTGGGAAAGATGCGAGTATGTGCCAATAAGAGTTCTGACAATCAATGGGAAACGTAATTGTTCAACGTATAATATACACGTCCGTTATTTTCAAAATAAATATGTCTTTGAATATTAGGAAATAAATACCATTATCATTTTCTGTTGTGTAGGTGAAATCTGGATTAACATGTAGCAAGTTTGTATAAAAATATAGAGCTTTGTTCTAGATGGAATAAAGGATGTCAATGATATCGAAGGCGAGCATTTTGACACTTGGGGTTATTTTTCCCAATCCTGAATCATGTCTTACTTTGGTTTAATTCAGTTAATCGATGATTCTCCTGATTATTCAAGAAGGGGGCATCTAATTCACATAGTAAACACATAATGTAAGTTTTAAGTTTATTTGTATACAATCATGTAAGCCATATATGGCTAATGAGGACACATTGTATAATAGCTCTAGCTATACTGATAAACCGTATAAAATATTCATGATTTTTTTACTTATTCATTCCAAAAAGATTATGTGCCATGACTTAATCTATTATCAATTACGTTAGGACTTAATCTACTTGTGATTAAAAATCTTCTATATTGCCTTCTTTTGAATTGTCATGTAAGTGTTATTCTATGTACTTTTGGAACCACCCAGTGATTGATGCAACTGTTGTGTGTACATCTTCATTTGTCAGAAGAAGAAATTAATTTATGGATGTCATGCTTAAAGTAATCTCTGCAATTTATTACCTTAATATGGTAATTTACTTAAGTATCACATTTGTTCCTTTGATGATAATGAAACGCTATTGTTTATATGCAATTATCGTGTAAGTATTACATAAATCGAATCTGGTAAAAGTTTGCCCTTAGAACGTTAAGACGGTGAGCTGCGACATTAATTAGCATTTATAAGGATCAGGTGTACTTGTGCAAACACGAAGGCGTTGATTGCGTAATAGCATCAAAATAATATCTTCGTTAATTAAAATCTAACATACTACGTAAATCTGACGTTTTATAATTAGTATCGCCAGTTAAGTATGTTATGCCAAGAAATATACACTTTTTAATGATTATGGCTTTATACATTGACATTCAAGTTAAATAGCTTTGTGTGTTTAAAAAAGGCTTTTTGTTTGTATAATAACTTTTGTAAATTAAAGTAAGCTAGTAACCCTTGCTAATTTTCCATTAAAGACAGAAGTTTCTTATGCATTTTTCTCAAAACTATAAAAAAAACTCAGTTAGCCTCTTCTGGCATTCAACAGTCAATATTTGATTCTAACAATTTGTCCATCATATAAAACACATCGGTTTAACGACATACTGTTTTTTTCAAATTCATGATAACAAAATAAATGATGCACCCAAAAAATCATACACAAGGGACTTAATACATTATCCAGTGCAAAATGATTTTTGACAAAATATTACTTTTTAAACATGATATTGACAAAGCCGTAAACTAACATTTTATCAGATCATCAGATTATATTTATTTATCAGATAAAGCAGATCTGAAGTTCGTTAGAATAATCCGACAATTTCAAATCCAAAATGGAGCTGAATATTGTACACCATGTTTGTTAACCAAACCCATAGTAATACAATATGATAGTTAATGCATCGTTCATCACAAGAATTTATGGGAAATTTATCAAGACAAATTCGGATTTTGCCCGCTTCCGTAAATCTGTATTCTGTTTCATAAAGCGATGTATTGGTTAACTTAAATAGCGCTCTGTTGTCTGGGAAAATTTCAAACTCATCTTCAAGGAGATCGATCTGTTCACAGAGAAACAATTGACTTATGTACATTCGTGTCTGACCAAACCTTTCATCCTCTTTAAACAATATAGGCAGTAGAATCTCTTTTCCTATTTCCAAGTAATCATTGTAGACGAACATACTGCTTATATACGCATCCATCCCATTTTGAATAGGTTGTCTCCGGTAATGTGCAAAGCTATTTAATTCAACTTTCAGCCTTAAATCGTTACCTCTACCTTCCATAAACCACGTTTCCTTCAGAGTTTGCTTAAGTATATTCTGTAGTTTCGTGGGATTTATACTGTTCTTCGGGTAAGAACAAAAGGCCAAAATATAGTCTATGTACTTCTTGCGAACGGATGGCTTGTATAAGGTTTGAACATTCCAACCTTTCATGGCATTTCGTTTTAACCAACTGGCCTTATTGTCATACTTTATTGATTCCAATTGATCTAATACAGTAGACTTATTAATCTTCTCTGTCTTTTCAAGTGGAGCCAATTTCAGAACCACAGTAAACGGACCGCCTATCCATTCATTACTGTGAAAATCGCATTTGTTTCCAAGTCTAAACATTCCCCATGAGCATTCTACTAGTCGACATTCTGTCTGTAAATAAGCAAAGAATATCATTGTACAGCGTTGTATTGGCAGCACTTTGCAATAAGGCAATACTGTGTTTTGACTACATTCAACTGAATGACAAGTAATTTTGTTCTCTAAATAGATAATGTGTCATCAAAGGAACCAACTTTCGTCGTTACTTCAGAAAAGTGTGACTTTCTCCAGCATGATTAGCAACATCTAATGATAGTGCTGTCATAAGGTCATTCTATTTGTTTTTGCTTTGTTAAACGTCAACATCAATTTGCAAAACCAGGCTACCTATTTAAACACAAACTCTTAATGAGTAAATACTATTTGCACATTGTAAGAAATTTGTATTAACCGAATAATTAACTTTGAATTCGCTATACGTGTAGAAATTACCGTTCATGTTCATGAATTCATTACCTAAAATCACCTTTACAGAAATAATTATTATCAAGGAATGATTTTTCTGTCAGTTTGAAAAAGTTTATTGTACCATACCGGTAAAGACAGAAAATCATACTATAATTTAATGGTTTGCGATTCTGAGACATCTATCTATTCCATACATTCTTCCAGAATGCATTGTCGATGTTATTTATTTTCTGTTTAATATAATCAGAGCCGAAAGATGAAAATCATTTGACAAATAGTTTCAACCAGTTTAATAAATTAAAAATATTATATTTGCCATTATATTGCAAACATCTTCTCAACGATGTTAACTTAGTGCTTGCATGAATATAGTAATCAAGATTTATGACTCGGAAACCTCCATATCTATAGTATCGGGTGATTTTTTTCATTAAATTTTATCTGGAGATTTTTTCCATAAGAAACTGGAAACTTAAATCTGTATGTATCTTATTATACGAGGAGTAGGATTAAGCACTCTAGTAATCAAAAGGTTCATTTTTGGTAATGAAATATATTTAATACCAACATTTTTACCAAAGGGAGATAAAATCCTTTTGGACCATACTGCAAAGAGCGTTGTAATTTCCTTAATTTTCGATTCTCAATTGGTTAACGTGGTTTTCTAAGTTTTGAAGATGTATCGAACGACTATGATCTAAGATATGATAGAACGGCTATGTAAACAGCACATGGTTACCAAACAATTGAACAAAGACAATTTTCATGTATCAATTTTACTTGAGACTATTTTGTCCGAGTGATTGTTCAAATAAACTTAACTTTATGTGTACATAAGTACTATATATTTAAATGCACAAACTCAATTTATGAATGAAAATGGAACGACGACAAATCCAATAAATATAAAGACGTTCGTTGAATATAGTTTGAAGTATTACACTGGAGATACCCACCACCCGGTAACTGAAATTAAGGGCTAGAAACCTCTGTCATGGTACATATGCCGCAATCAAGAGGATCTAGCATTTATGATCACTGACCAAAGTCCTGGACACGCACTAAATGTAATACACAATAAAAATACAAGAGACAACTACGACCCGGTTCTAGTAACTAAAGTTAGAGACATCCGTCATGGTTCATATGCGTAAACCCTTATCTTACGCTGTCCAAAGTCGCAGGTATGCCCTTGTATAAAGATAAGAAAATACCGCATAAATGCAGCAGTTATATCTATGCAATGAGAATAGAAACCTCGGAGACACTAGTCCTCAATTTCTAGACTAAATTCAACAAATGGGAGAGAACCCTCTATCATGGTCCATATGCCGCACTCAAGAGTATTAAGCTCCACAACTTTCTGACCAGTCATAGAAATTAATAAACGCCTTTAACTTTGATTAAGAAAATATCACTCCGACTGACTAAATATACCAAGAGCACACGCTCTTATAAGCAGCAAGCTATTGAAAATGATTTCGATTAGCTGATTAAAAGACTTGTATAAAAACAAATGAATAATTGAAATGTGGCGTTTGTCTCCACAAATAAGATGATGTTCTGCAACGAATACAGAACATTTTTATTAATTTTATTGAACTATTATTATTTTTTAAAAAGGCTGGTTTCTTTACGAATGCATGAACTAAAAGGTCGTTATCGTCTTGATAAATTTATGGGTAACCGTTTTCCCCTTTTTATCTTTACCAGAATGTTGTTTTTGCTGACGGAGCTCATAGCCAAGGACGCTTAAGAAAATGATATAAAGAATGGCTTAATTACGTATAATGTTGCTGTAATTTATGATATTTGTGTATGTTGTTGCTGCTCTGTCATTTGTGTATGATATTGCTGTAGTGTGTTGTTTTGGAAGATACGGAATGTTTTATGAATACCAAACTTCTTTTGTTTCGACATATGAGAGTATAAATATCGACAAACGTAATTTGATTTTGTCAGAAGAGCACTAAAAACCAGCACTCGATCTATATAGCTGAACATAGTTTAACATTATAGGAAAAAATCAATGAATTAAATCCTAAAATACCTTGAAAGAATGCACTAACAGTTCATTAACTTTACAAATACCATTACTGGGTTCAGATGCAATGTCCAGTTTATCGAAGTTGATACCATCTAACATCACAGTAAAGGTTGCACTGGTTGGATACTTGATGCCGATTTCGCTGCAGGTCTTCGGAGGAAATACGTTTTCGTTACAAATGTAACAAAAAATGTTACCATATGATCTTATCGTCGATGTTGTGAATGTAGCGTTAATCATTGGACAAAACTCCCATAATTGTGGTTCCCGTTTGCCTACTTTCCCGGTTGCATTACATTTTCGAATAATGTCAGTTCTACATTCCCGTGATTCTACATTGACGTAATGTGGTGGGACATAAGACATGTAACACCCTGGTCTACCGACGTCCTCACCACGCAGAAGCTTCAGTGTGTCGTACGAGAGATCCGTCTTGTCCTTTGGGCATTTCACACCCAATTTCCAAGGAACAATATCGTGAACGTTGTTGCATGTGGCACAATCCGCGTTTACGTATATTTCTCCCGTTGTTCGTGACATCACAGGTGCGAATGATTTATAGTCTGTTTGATTAAAACTGCACAATGAACTGTTATCGTTTACTGATTGGTACGAAGGTTTTGAGCAGGAATGTATAATTAAATACATGGCCGTTGGAACGTTGTTATTAGTCACAACCGGAGACATGCATTTCCGCATTTCTTTCATGCCAAAGCTTGACGAATCAAAACAACAATTATCGCTCATTTCACAACCAGGCTCACAGGAACATGACTTACAACATTGGTGCCACGTGTCATTCATCGGCAAACTTATAGTAGCATTTTCCTCACAGAATGAAGAATATGGACACAGTTGTTGTAATTTTGTTAAGAATGTCCGATTGAGAAAATTATCGTAAGAGCTGGAATAATTTCCACTACTAAACAATAGGAGTATCCAAAGTTTCCAGTAGTTTTTTGCTGTCATAATTGGTGAATTATGCCATCACACGTGTTCATATGTTAATCATTAGTTTTAAGTAAATATTCGCTTGCATTGAGGTACGTTCCAGAAAACAAACAAGGCAACTGATGCGGTGCAGATAAAAGGGAAAAATATACACGTTCTTTTGCCATTGGCTTTTTGTCGACCAATCAGTGTGCGTTATAATGTAGACATAAAATACAAAAACCCACCCATAATATATCAATATATACATACACGATGTATATAGATAAAACTACGATCCATATTTATTGTATTTGATACGATTATAAATCATCGAAAGTTGACATATTATAAGCGGTTTTGTGATTTACGTCTTGGATAAGTTTAATCATATAACAATAATGCAGAGACTTCGATACGTATCAGTAGTATCTTATAATTGTGATCATGTGTGTCCTCAGTCTGAAAGTAGGCATACATAAGTATACAATTACATTTGTTGTTAATACGAGTAAGTGATTATCATATTCGAGAGTTTTTACTACAAAATCATCAATTTCAACCACAGATAAATAAAACTTTACTTCTTTTCAAAGTTGACTCCGTCACCTCTACTAAACGGTGGCTCTATCACATTTCTGTGATCTGTTAAATATGAGCCATCGACACGTCCGTTATAGAGCCATTGAGAAAAACAAAGGTAAGCACATTTTATAAAAGTATCCGTTTTAATAAACATGCATGTTTTTTTTTCAAAAATCGACGAGTGCTATGCAACCTAGAATATTTTTCTTGTCATTTTGCATGCAATTTCGACAAGAAATGCCCCCAAAATGACGTTGCTAGAACTTTTACAAATTATCAACTCATGTGTTTTTCACGAGGAGACACGTCTTGGGTGATTTCTCTTCCGTGAAGTGTATACTGGCCCACTTAATCGTGCATGCAACATTGCCACAGTCTCCCCTTTGACTCATCTCAAAACAAAATAGATAGATAGATAGATTTTATTTGAAAATAAGACAGCATGTCCAACATTTTACATATATCAAAACACAATAAAATTAACATTTCCGGTGATATATAATTATGCAGTTCTATAAAACACGAATGCATAAGTTTTTACAAATAAATGTACGTATATGTTGTTATATCATGTCTTTAACATAATTGAAATATATTAAGCTTTCTATCGATATCATATCAAACTGGTGTAAGAATAACTTCTATATCGTAATAATATCAATGTTAATTATAATGTAGAGACTGACAACAACAATAATAATAATAATAAACTTTGAAAACAAAACTATGAAAAAAGGAGAAGGAAATATGTTCAACAGTTGATAGGGAGAAAGAGCTACCTAATGTTGTATTCGTTATCTCTACGTTTCAAGCTTTTGTAAAGATAGTTGGATAGATTTAATATGATTCCGCGGTTTTCAGAAGACATAAGTTCAGTGAATTTTAAAATATTAGTTCTTTTCCAGTAATATTGTTTGATGTGTTCTTTTCTAATATCATAATATAGATGACAGTCTAATATAAAGTGGCATTCGTCTTCCATGTGTGTTACATAATTGACATTTTCTTTCTGATCTTGGTGTTTAACTGGTTTTGTCCATCTGCCTGATTCGATTTCTAATCTATGACTCGAAGTTCTTATTCTGCATAAAGCTATTCTAATTTTAACACAATCTAAATATGTTTTAAACTCAAAATTTGAAAATAGTCTATAGGTACATGCCCTTGAAGAATCTCTAAGTTCGCCATTCCATGTTTGAATAAAATTGTCTTTAATGCGTAAATAGAAAAAAATCTTAAAAATTGGAAGACGTTTCGTACCTTGAAAAAAACATACATCGTTAAAACCTTATGTTTCTAGAATTTGTTTAACATTAACTATCCAATTAATTTTATTTGGATGTGAATTAAAATCATTTAGCATCATATCATATACAGATTTTCTGTACTTATTTTGTGAATTGTTTACTATTTTCAACCAATTCGAATTACTTGTGTTAATCTATTAAATTTAAGAGGCAACCTTCCCAATTCACCGTATATAAGATTGTTTTGGGTTTGAGTTCTACATCCTAAGAGTTGATTACAGAATTTAAGGTGAACTTTTTCAATTAATTTTGCGTCTAAAACCCCCCAAATTTCTGCACAGTTCATTTTATAAATTGCCTTCATTGCTTGGCCGATTGAAGTTTCGAAAGTTTTTGTAATGACCCGTTCGTAGTAAAAACAATACCAAAATATGTAAACTTTACAACTAGTTCGAGCGTTTTTCCACAATAAGTAAAATTATAGTTTTGATTAAACGAATAACCTTTCTTAAATATCATTACCTTAGTTTTTTGTACATTTACTATTAATTTATTTATTAAATATTTATCGGTATAATAGCGGGATAATTCCACACTAATAAATTAGCATTTGTTAGGTGATGGTGTTGGCTCCATCACATTGCCAGTACCTTGTATTCCTTGTCGAAATTGCATGCAAAATGACGAGAAAAATTTTCTAGGTGTCATAGCATTCTTCGAGTTTTGAAAAACAGTGGAGGAAAATTGTTTCCGCGAGAAAAATATATCGTGTGTATTGTCATCTTTATCGGTATTGGTTACTAGACCAATGTGCGTACCAGTTGTCAAGACAAAGGCGACATTAAAGTCTTGACTATGGATGTGGTTTTGCCGGTGATCTACTTCTTTCACAGTTACTTCTGTTACAGTTACAGAAAGTTAGCTTTCAGTGTTTACGTCCCGCCTAGAGTCACATTTATGAGATACATCATATGTGTCAAAGTAGCAACAAGAACTACGGAATTATCCTTGCCTTAAACTGTGTTAGCTATGGAAATGTTCCTTTCCTTGACTTGAAATGTTCGTTATCATAGTTTGGAGAAATAAATCACCATTGTTGATATACATATGTATGATATACGAGCGGAAAAAGAAACTGTATATGTTATCAATTAAAACTTTGCACAGGTAAGTTGTGCATTCCGTTCGGCCATTGCCACGGGTAGTTTGTTTGCCTGGCAAAAGTCTTGTTTTTTTCGGACAGCAGTCAATCGCAAACTGGCAGCCGCGGGCATGTCATATTGACGTTGCCATACTATTTGATGTGCACCGAAATGATGTAGACGCCTTGTGGAGACGGTGCCAACAGTTTAATTGGGACCGCTAGAGACCGGCCTCGGCCAGTATGTCCACGCGTAACGTCTAATCGCCAGAATACATACATCCCGGTCGTTTATCTCTGTGAACGACTTAGAACTGCTACTTTGACGGCTATAAGTATTCTTGGCCTTAGAAGACTTAGTCCCCGAATTGTGCATAATCGATTGCATGAATGAGGCATAAGTCCATGACGTCAAGCCATACATCCAGTTCTCCAGCAACATCATCGTGTAGCACGTTTTGCCTGGTGTAGACGACATATACACTTCACGCAACAGGAGAGGGTACGTGTTCTTTTCACGGACGAATCCAGGTTTCATCTCGACAGCAGTGACGATCGTTCTAGAGAATGTACCGTCGGGTTGGTGAACGTTTCCATGACTGTTGTGATTCAACGCCCATTCGGCGGAGGTAGTGTCATGGTGTTGGGTGGCATCTCATCCCGTCGCAGAGCATCTTGTGACTGTGTGCGGCTCATTTACAAGGAGGAATAAGGTCGATGGTAAGGATAATGATAAGAACGCTGATAAGGACGGTGATTAGGAAGATAATAAGAACGCTGTTAAGGACGGTGATTAGGAAGATAATAAGAACGCTGTTAAGGACGGTGATTAGGAAGATAATAAGAACGCTGTTAAGGACGGTGATAAGAAAGATGATAAGAACGTTGTTAAGGACGGTGATAAGAAAGATGATAAGAACGCTGTTAAGGACGGTGATTAGGAAGATAATAAGAACGCTGTTAAGGACGGTGATAAGAAAGATGATAAGAACGTTGTTAAGGACGGTGATAAGAAAGATGATAAGAACGCTGTTAGGGACGGTGATTAGGAAGATAAGAAGAACGCTGTTAAGGACGGTGATAAGAAAGATAATAAGAACGCTGTTAAGGACGGTGATAAGAAAGATGATAAGAACGTTGTTAAGGACGGTGATAAGAAAGATGATAAGAACGTTGTTAAGTACGGTGATTAGGAAGATGATAAGAACGCTGTTAAGGACGGTGATAAGAAAGATGATAAGAACGTTGTTAAGGACGGTGATAAGAAAGATGATAAGAACGTTGTTAAGTACGGTGATTAGGAAGATAATAAGAACGCTGTTAAGGACGGTGATTAGGAAGATAATAAGAACGCTGATAAGGACGGTGATTAGGAAGATGATAAGAACGTTGTTAAGGACGGTGATAAGAAAGATGATAAGAACGTTGTTAAGTACGGTGATTAGGAAGATGATAAGAACGCTGTTAAGGACGGTGATTAGGAAGATAATAAGAACGCTGATAAGGACGGTGATTAGGAAGATAATAAGAACGCTGTTAAGGTAGGTGATTAGGAAGATAATAAGATAATAAGACCGCTGTCAAGGACGGTGATTAGGAAGATGATAAGAACGTTGTTAAGGACGGTGATAAGAAAGATGATAAGAACGTTGTTAAGTACGGTGATAAGGAAGATGATAAGAACGCTGTTAAGGTAGGTGATTAGGAAGATGATAAGAACGCTGTTAAGGACGGTGATTAGGAAGATAATAAGAACGCTGTTAAGGACGGTGATTAGGAAGATAATAAGAACGCTGTTAAGGACGGTGATAAGAAAGATGATAAGAACGCTGTTAAGGACGGTGATAAGAAAGATGATAAGAACGTTGTTAAGTACGGTGATTAGGAAGATGATAAGAACGCTGTCAAGGACGGTGATTAGGAAGATAATAAGAACGCTGTTAAGGACGGTGATTAGGAAGATAATAAGAACGCTGTTAAGGTAGGTGATTAGGAAGATAATAAGATAATAAGACCGCTGTCAAGGACGGTGATTAGGAAGATGATAAGAACGCTGTTAAGGACGGTATTAAGGAATATGATAAGAACGCTGTTAAGGACGGTGATAAGAAAGATGATAAGAACGCTGTTAAGGTAGGTGATTAGGAAGATAATAAGATAATAAGAACGCTGTCAAGGACGGTGATTAGGAAGATGATAAGAACGCTGTTAAAGACGGGGATTAGGACAATGATAGGAACGGTGATAAAGACGTTTTTAGAAAAGAAGCACCTATAAAAAAGTATTAGATATTTCACCCATTTATTTCAAATTAACTTCATCATCTGTTCACTCCTCTAAGTTCTATTGTTGCTAATAGTTAATTAGTGAAACAATTAGCTGATAATCCAGGCATCCAGCAAATTGTTATTACAATGTTTTTCCTAATAACTTATTGTCTGTGTCAGATATCTATGCAAGGCTTTTCCGTTATGTTATGATTTATTTATTTTAATATGTCACAAACTATCTTATTCATACTGATATACTGTACTTGGTGCCTGATTGTTGCAGCTGAGTTTAATTTGAAGTTTGATTGTTGTCTGTAAAAGGAATGCAGAAACATCTGGTTTTCAAATAAAACATAATTATTTGTTTGTGATTATAGAGATTGTCTTTTAACCATGTGTCTGTCAGTAAAGAAATACTAATTAATAAGAATATTCCAATTAATATAAACATGACAATGTGCTCTTCTTTGGTCATAATATCATAAGAAGAAAATGATTTTCTATGTTGTTTGTTTTATTTTAGATATCAAATTTCGGTGTGTAAAAGTCACTATAAAAATAAAATACAGTCAAACCTGTGCTAAGCAGCCAGTCAAAGAAAATGACCAATTTGACCGCTAAAGACAGGCGACCTCTTTACACAGATAGTGGTCCCGAAATATGTTGAAAGGGCAGAAACATCGAAAAACCATAAATACATTACACTGTATACTTTCTCGTAAATAGTTGATCTACTCACTTTACGTGTTTTTTTTTTTTTTGGTTTAAATTTCCATTTGATTCATAGTCATTCAAGTTTCTTTACTGAATTTAAAGAGGCAACAAAAAATCTTTGGTATATAATTTGGTATGTTACGAGCACAATAACACATGCAAGTCTTCCCTTTGATTGCTAGTCAAATATACATCGGTTGCCTAGAGACGTTAACATATTCCTAAATCGGTAGATGTAGTTCGATTTTATACATTTTTATCATGAAAATGTGCATTAGTATGATATGCAGCTAGAACTGAGCTAGGCTTCACAAGAACAGATATTATAAAACATGCAGTAATAAATTATCGCGGACATTCATCGCTGTTTTTTTTTTCAACAAGAGAAAAAAATAATATAAATTTCCAACCATTATGACAGAATTTGAACTCCCCGATAATTTCGCCATTCGATCCGATTCCGAACGAATTGATAATTCACATATTTCTGGTCCATATTCCATGCTAATCACAAATGTGCTATATTGTTAAAGAACACGTAAATGAACTGAAATGTGCAAAGATACCGTATGTAATAGTCGCCCAAGCGATCGCTGAATGTTCACGAATGACGTCAGATACAAAGGGAGGTAACTAAATCTATCTTAGGCACGGTGCAATGTTCGTGAATTTAAATTCCGTTGTATTTTTGTGGAAAATCATCATAAAAATAGGGAAAGTGCTCAATTAGCAGGGGTCTGTAAATAAACCAATAATAGTGAAAATTCAATCGATAGATTTTACCTTTAATATAATAAACAATGTTCACCAATAATACATGTGTACAGACATACAATAATATAATAATCAATATTCACCAATAATACATGTGTACAGATGTACAAAAATGTATCATAATGTTATTTATTATGGAAATTCGTAATGGGCGAGTTATTTGTATGAGGTTCGCTGAGCCCGTTATGGCGAAGGCCTATACAGCTGACCGAGAAAAAATAACGCGGCCATGATGAATTTCAATTATTAATAAAAAAAAATATAAAAAACAACTAATATTCGTTTGACAGAAAACAATTTCAAGTACAATTTATTTGCTGCTCATTTTGGAAAGTTTAATAGATAATGAAAGCCATTAGTAATTAAGGCGTTCACTCGTATTGTGCCGACATTCAACAACCACCGAAATCCGTATTTCATATTTCCATATCGCGCCGATTTTTTAACCAATGGTTATGCATGAAATTGCTGAGTTTTGTCCGCATTGGTCGATTGTTTACTCGAATTGTCGATAACTATTTTGCATTGATTGTCGTTTTCTTCTAGTGCTCTTTCTAATATTAGATAGTTAATTAATGATAAACAATATTCACCAGTTAAAACTATATATAAGCAGAAAGACATCACCAATTACACGTGGACTCGGTTCCTAGCATTCCATCATATGTGGGAGCAGCACCAGTGTAACGTGTTTGTGTTCTTGTATTCAATGTAGGTGTAAGTCTAAGCATTTAAGTCATACACAGGTATTTTGTTGTTGATATCACCTCTACCCACGAGTGTTGTACTGATGTACACTCTATTATTGACATCACAGTATGCAATACTCTGTGGACTCATAACATCATTGATGATGATTTCAGTTGTCTTGAAGTCAGGAGACACACTAAGCACAGTATTGCATTCCCAGCTACAGACTAACATGACCCCATCTGATCTCAGTACTAACCCACGTGGACGCTTCAGTGCATAATGTGTGCATGTATGGAGTAATCGACCACTGAATGAGACGACACTCACCTGATTGGTCCACGAGTCAGAAATAATAACAGTGTCAGTTTCATGCCCAAATGCAATGAAAAACGGTTCATTTAGCAGATCAGTATCATCCTGTTTAGGATGAATTGTGTGTAGTAACTTATATTCCCCATCAGCTTCCATGATCTCTATTCTACCTGGATTAACGTAGCTAACTGCAAATTTTCCATCCTTATATGCAATACCATAGCATGCATTGTTTACTTTTATATTATGTAGTTTGGTGATTGTAGTGGCTGTAACTTTAAGATGTTGTATTTTCTTCTCATCAGGAAATGTAACTGCAATCCGATCTTTAATTCCACATCTTGTTAATTTACTTGGACTACAAGAAGTAACGAATCTGAATACAACTTCACAGTTGTTTGTATCTATCAAATTGATGGTGTTATTGTTTTTATCTAAAGCTACCATCCTGTTTTTACCAAGAAGTGTACAGTCACTAATCCACCAATGTCTTTGTTCACTCTTTGTCTTCACATCGAGTGTTTTTCTGTATGTTGCCACCATATCTACAACAGGACGACTTGTTTTCGTAGCTCCTCGTGCCTCTCCGTACATTGTCATCGGAAAACTTTTTGAAACAATCGGCTTGGGCGTCTTTCTGGCATTCTCCGCGTTCAGTACTTGTCTTGACAACTTTCCAAGTTGTGGTTTGGTTGACACCATGTTTTTTATCTCGGCAGAAGTAAGAAACTCGTACTGCGTTGAATGTTGCGATTGTTTTAGTTTGTCGATCTCACATTCCATTTCAACCAGTCTCTGACCAGCTCGTTTGGTTATTATGAAGATAGAGTTCACATTTACGTCAGAGTCACTTTGTATCTTTTGCATTACGTCTTCAAGCTCTGATTTCATGGAATTATTTTCTGCAATTAATTTATTCATCTCTGTTTCATCGTCGATCTTCATTTTAGCTGCTTCATCAGATACTTGTTTCTCAACTTGATCCAGATATTCGTTCAACTGTCGTCGGACAGATGAAATCTTCTTCAGAATATCGTTGTATGTCTTATCAATGCTTTTCAAGTTGTCTTTAAACCCATCTTTTAATGTTTCCAGTTGAGTATGACATTGCTGAAGCTTCTGATTAAACAGTTGAAACTCTTTGGTTGCTTGGAAACCGTTAGAAATATCCTGCACTCTATCTTTCCGGCAGGTGGTGTGATTCAGAGTCATACAATCTCCACAGCCAGGTTCATCGTGAATTTGGCAATAATATCGTATAATTTCAGGATGATGTACTTTGCAGACCTCAACACAGGAATCTTGATTCTTAGTAGGTGCTAGACCTTTAGGTATTTGTTTCTTATCTAAAATCTGGTGACCTTTTGAGATCCTTTGCTTTCTGTGCACCATAAGACAGTTTGCGCAGTAATATTCCTCACATATTTTACAATATCCTTCCACGCTCTTCCATTGGCCAACACTTCTGCAGGGGTCACAGAAAGCTTCATCAGCATCTCCAGAAGCTGTACCGTGAGAGTCCCCAAACAATTCCTCACGGGTATCCTCATCATCCATGTCCAGCTCCCCGTGTATGATATCAAACACTGTGTTTTGTACTAATCACTCTGTACGATGGTAACATTAGTTCCCTACAAATAAACACAATCAAAGCATTTACAGTCAGATGAAGAAGTTATAAGCTTGTAATTATCACAAGCATGAATAGATTTATAATACGAAACTATCCAACACAATAAATCTTCAAAAATTCGAGCAAGGTTCATGGTATTTTCGAAACATGTTGTCAAGATTAGATTGTAATTAGATTTATAAGTGACCTGGAAATCTCATTTACTTGAATATGGTGAAAAGATCGCATTATTTCAACCAGAGAGATAGGACGAATCTTTCAAAGATTCCAGGAGTTTACAATGTCATATCTGTTGTTTTTTGGTACGTTAAAACCTCAAAGAAGACCTTTATGACAAAAAGTGGTCTTCATACCGATTTACTTTCGTTTTCAAATCGAAACCATGACTTATAGACAAGCGTTTATACGTGACCTTTACATTACTACTGTGTCTAAGTAACGATTTCCTGTACGTTGCTTGCAACCTGAGATCAAAATTCACGAAGTGAGCTTTTCTAAATGTTGGTTTAGTTCTTTAGTATCAAAATATCAGACGAAAACCAAACACGTGTATTAGTGCACTATCTGCTTCAGGTCGAGTGAAGCCATTATCAGACAATTTAATGCGTGTATCTATTAAACCAGTGGAGTTGACTCTTTCACAAATGACATCAAATGAAGAAGGTTTACATGTTTCTAAAACTGAATGATAAAAAAGGCCAAGATTATTCTCCAATAGCGATCTCAGTTTAAATGTCCTTCAAAAGAATAACACTGATTTATAAATAATATTAAAATTATTACTTTTATAATAATATACAGTGCAACCTCTCCAAAGCAACACCCTTTGTGAGAAGTAAAATTATGTTGTCGTTGCTGAGAGGTTGTTGCTCTAGAGATTTAAACCGTGCGGTGGGGAAAAAGATTGTTGTTGTTGAAAGGAGGTTGTTGCTCAAGAAGGGGAGGCTTTGGATAGGTGGCACTGTATATATAAAAACTTCAGTTGAACATGTAAAATATAACATTCCATGTCATTAGTTTTTATCGCGTTTGCTTCAAAACGAAAGTAGACTACATAAACATGCTAAAATACAAAGAAAAATTAGCGATAAGTAGAACACATTTTAGATATTAATCACACATTCATAAAATGATATCGAATTATACCATGTATACGTAAAACGATATATCTTTTAGATTTGAATCACTTTACTGCATTGGTAATAAATACGTGTAAACTTTCGAGTTCAAACATGTACTATAAAAGTCGGATATTTGTTACTGCAATATGCAGTCATGCTTCATTAATTTGTGTAGTCAGCTAGCGTTTGATAAGCAATGTGTATATAACAAAATAATCATTTCATAATCTACTAATAAGTCGAATATAAATACATTAAATGACATGTATACAATAATTTACCACTTACCTTGTACTCAAATATCTCTGATGTTTTCATATAAATTTCTAATCGTGTTCTAAATTATCACCAAGTAATAATTCATGTGGGTATGGATTAAAACACCGCCAAATAAAATATACCCATCGTCACATATCCGACACGAGTTGTAGGTCTTATAAGTAAACGTAAGCATTTATCTAAATACTTACTTGTTTTTATGTAGTTTTTAATTCAACTTTTAATCGGCTGTCTTCAATCAGCAATTGTCGAATAGTGACAGTCGTCTTACATGACAACATTGAATTACATAACTGGAAGTCATAAAATTGACACCATTTCTCTATAATTGTTCCAATTCCATATACATGTCCTACGGAATTTTATATTAACAGTTTAATTCACCAGACTAACTCTTATCAGGACCTTTTTCTTTCAATCCGTTTAAATGTCGATATATACACGTTCCATATTCAAGTAAGACCCTCGTTCCTGGTCAGTCTGGGTCGATATGGTACATGGTGTCTTCACAGACTAATATCTGCTAATTGCTACACAAAATGTTATTATTACAAAAATAGTAAAGCCTAATTATCATTATTTCTATAATAGTTACCATAGATACTTCAATTTATTTTACGACTCATTTTTAAATTTTGCAAGAGTTGTTGGTCTTGTTGAAAAATAAAAAATATCAATGTCTCTAGATATTGCATGGTGACCTATATTTTTTTATCAAATTAGATTGATAATGTGCTATTGCATCTTTTTGCCCATGAGTTTTCATTGAAATGGATGTTCTTTGGTTTTTAATCTTGGAAAAAGGTGTTATTTAATTTAAAGTGAAAATAAGTCAAATGAATTTCATTACTTGAAAAACATTTTAAAAAAAAAAGCTGTCAATCTTATTTTGAGATACAAATTTGGGAGTTAAGATTTTATTACATTCAGGGATACAGACTACATTACCGACTGCCATCTGGCCAATGTAAGATAAATGCTCAGTAACTTTATGAAACTCACGAGACCAATGATAAAATGTCACAAACTCAAGAAGTGCATAATAAAACTTTAACATAGACAATCCAAGAATATAATCATATTAAACTGTAGATATACGCAGTCAAACCTGTGAACAAAGGCCACCCTAGGGAAAGTCAAAATGTGGCCTTCATTGACAGGAGGCCTTTATCCAGAGATCATTTTGTTCTAAACAATCAATGATTATTTCTAGAAGAGTGGTCTTTATTCACAGGGTGGCTTTATCCAGAGGTGGCCGCTAACACAGGTTTGACTTGATACGCGTAACTTTCTGTGTGAGGAATTAAGATTAATGTTTTCCCTTAATAGATTCCCGTAAAGGACAACCTCTTAAACCACCAGTAACTCTAGTCCATGATTTAACCAAGTTTCGATGTACAGGGCGAAGTTTTAACCTTAAGGTTTTCGAAGTCTAATACGAAGTGTTAAGAATCATATTTTAGATATTGTCATTCTTTTGTATATCCATTTAGACATTTACAGGTGAATTTTTAAAAACTTTTACCGTCATTTTTGTTCCTCTACCCCTAACGTAAAACAGTACCTCAAAATCATATGAAGTCACCTTTATGAAAATTGACCTACCTCTCTAACAAATGATACAATAAATGCAAGAATGTGTATAAGTCTAAGGGTAACCAATGTTTAGTCAATTCAAATTGTTTATACAATATTTGGAATAACTATGTTGCAGAAAAAGTGAAAAATGTAACCCAGCCCTTTAAGATTTGGTCAAGATTTTAGCCTTTTAGCAAAAAGTAACAACTTGATAAATATCATTAAAATAAAAACTAACGGAGGGAAACAGCTGGAATTTTCTCAAAATTAACTACTATGTGTGTATAATGTCTACACCAAATTTTAAAAAGTTTCACCGTCCGGTTTTGAAAAAAAGTGTGTCAGAAATCCATAGTTACTTGATTTTTGTTAATTAACCATGTATAAATTCCAATAAACTAGACAAAAAAATTTGGAATAACTATTTTCTTCCATATTACTGTATAAATTCATGTTCTTAATACGAAACATTACCAAAAAACTAAAAATAAAAGAAAAAAAGTATGGTCCCAGTGGGATTTGAACCTATTACCCTCAGGAATATGTCAATATGTCAGTAAAATTCATGAACTTGAGTACTCTTCAAAATGGAGGTTTCGAATTAGAGATTGAAATCCTTAAGTTTATTTTAACTCAATGTTCACCTGATCCTATAGTTAACTTTGTGTACATCATTCTTATCAGAACCACTTATCATCCTAGTTTTTGATCAAGGAACAACCTGTTGACCGCTTTTCTGTGTTAAGATTTTTCCACGTACAGTCAACAATAAATTTACATCATGCATAAAGTAGGATTTACTGTATGTAGAAATATCTTGAGATCTTCAACCTTGGCATCATGGACCAACAATAGTGTTCCCGCTGTTCAACGTTGTGTAAGTTCTTTTTTTAAGTCAGAATTCATATACATTTGTACTTACAACATATATTCATTGTTTGATGTATTTATCTATTTCGCTTTATTTATTCGCTGTTTGTGTCTTAGTGACATTTACAAGATCAAGGTACTTATAAATCTAAATCTATTCAGAAATGTGATTCAGTGGTGGGTGATTCAGTCTGCAATTTCGTGTCTTTGGGGGCGAAGACACGACGACACGAAAATATTGCTTTCGACTTTTGAAGTCGAAGACACGATCTAACGATGATTTTATAAGCTGAACATGCGAAATCTTCTTTCGTAGAGTTAGTTACAGTGTCGGCGGGTATAAAATCTTCGTATCTTTGCCCTATATTTGTCGTGTCTTCGCCTCGAAAGGCGAAAGACACAGACACGAACTGGCAGAAACCAGCCACCATAGAAATGCATTATCAAGCATAGTGGGCGAACGATAAATTAAACAAAGCCAAAAATAGAAACATAAGTTATATTGTGATTTTACGGCCACTGTAAAAAGATAGATTTGAAATTACATTTAATCATTAATTTGATATCACCACAACTAAATGAAAAACTATCTGCCGCATAAGAACATTCACAGAAGTACTCGAATACTTGTGCACGTGTTTCACATATTTCCATAACACTACGCAGTAAGCATGGCCGTCCTCGTTATCAGCATGACATTGTTTTAGTTTTCTAACGAAATCCTTGTTATAAACATACATGTGTCACATTATTTTAGGTAAATACTCAACACGTTCATACAGATACGAAAGCGAAGAAAAAATACAATGTGGGCTTGTTCGGTTGTGGGAGAATAGCAGGTGAATAGAAGTTACTTGTATGATCTTATACTTCATACCATAAGTTATTTTAGACGAATTCTTGCGATTATAGGTGATAAGATTTGAAAGTGATATTCCTTTCTGTGCGTTTAGGACTCTCTCTCTCTCTTGAGCAACAACCTCCCTTTAACAACAGTATGATTTTTCCCCACTGAAGGATTTAACTATTAATTCATCCTCTCTAGAGCAACAACCTCTCAACAACAACATAGTTCTGCTACTTCTGGGGTGTTGTTTAGGAGAGGTATAAATGTATGAATGTATGAATTTATGAATGTATGTATTTATGAATGTATGATTTAGTTTGTTTGACTTACAGGTGTACACCTCACTAACATATTACGCAATCGTCGCTTGGATCTAAAATGGATTGTTGATCAAGATGGGGAAAGACTTCAACAAGTTAAAGATGACTATTATTTGGATGACAATATCGGACTATTTTCCCCAGCGGACAGAGATCATTTATTGTCTGATAAAGCGTTAGTTACCTTGCTCTGATTTTATCATTGAACCCCTATCATTACTTCAACTAAAACGCGCATAAATCATAGTAAGTAATCTTCATCTATGACAATAAATTCTGTGTAAAGTTTATCACCGAGGAGAAAGTAGTTAAGATTAATTTTTAAAGTTTGGTAAAGCAAAGGTTCCACTTTCTTGAATCCTAGCATGTATATAGAATATGTAGTCTTTTATGCTTTATGTATAAACTTAGTATACAAATCTAAATAAACATTTGACCATTTTGTTTGCTAGTTGAACAATGGAAAAAATTAAGAGTACCGTCTAAAAATCAGATACTGTGTCAATTGTGGATATAATTTTGTATTCGTAGGCACGTTTCAATGCATGCACATCAACTACGACACTAAACTATGTTTAATCGAGACACTAGCAGCCAAACATAGGTTCAAAATTTTGTTTTATCTGCGTACAGTCAAACTTGTGATAGCAGCCACCTCCGAATAAAGGCCGCCCTGTAAAAAGGGTCATTCTTTTGAAAACTGTCATTGATTATTTAGAACAAAATGACCTCCGAATGAAGGCCATTTTTGTCTTTCCCAAATCTTTCCAAAGAGTGGCCTTCGTTTACAGGTTTGATTGTATACAGTACAGATATGGTACAAAAAGCTATATTTGCATGTGTATTGTTTCAGTTTAGACGCTGTTATTATCGTATCACCTACCAACACGCATACAGAATATATCTGTGAAAGTTTGAATAAAGGTGAACATTTTGTTTACTTTAAAGGTCCCTATATATAAGTACAAAGTCCTACGTTGCTATATATATATACATCAGTACAAAGTGTAATGGTTTATTCTTAACGTCCCTATATGACAGCACAAAGCTCTAAGGTTTATTTGGAACGTTCCTAAGTACAAAGTGCTATTATTTGAAGACGGATATATATATATATAACTATAACTAGACGTAATGTTCGATATTATTTGGTTTAGAGACTCGGTTTAAAAGTCTTGTTTGTCATAGTTGGTTATATAGAAAACTTATATCTGATAAAATTAAACTGGACATTTTGTATTCCTTACAGGAAAGTCTGTGTTCACAGAGAAGCCGGCTGGGGAATCTGTGGCTGATATTAGAGCATGTTACGAGACCGCCGACAGAACGGGACTATCTTTAGTTACAGGTTACACAAGGTCTGTCACTGTCACATTAGTATACTAATAACTAGTTTTCAAGTCATACAATGTTAACAATGTGTAATATACAAGCTTACTTATCAGTGAGTTAGAGGACATTTTTGTTTCCGTAAGACCTTCTTCTACTGCCTCAGTCTGCCTGTCTAACATGTTTGTTGCATTGAGTTCAAACAGGTAAGCCCGACCAGTTAGCTAAGTGGTTGTTGGGACAGCATCCTAATATCCTGATGTTACCAAATCATCTAAAGGAACACTTATTATTAATGTAATAACATAATGTCATAATAACATACTGTCATAATAACATAATGTCATAATAACATAATGTCATAATATAATATGATGTCATGATTAAATGTAATAACATAATGTCATAATAACATAATGTCATTTCATAATATGATGTCATAATTAAATGTAATAACATAATGCCATAACAACATAATGTCATAACATAATATGATGTCATAATTAAATGTAATAACATAATGTCATAACATAGTATGATGTTATAGTTAAATGTAATAACATAATGTTATAACTTAATATAATGTTAGAATATCATAAATTAATGTAACTTCACAATGTCATAACTAAATGTCATTGATAATTGTCAAAATATCACATTAAATGCCATTATTAAACATCATTACTTAAATGAGTAACTACTGTAATTCACAATATATTCTCAACAAAACTAATTTACTTTACAACTTTCCATAATGAACTAACGATAGAAGAGACAATACCAGTGTCCACGCATTGAATATCTCTCTTCATGATACACTGTGGCTTACTAAATAACCCCTTTCTATATACAACCTACCACGATAGTAGATATTTAACATTGCGATTAAATTTGCTTTATTTAATCTTTAGTTTAATTTTCGCCGCTTATACCTCTGCCGTAATCTTAACATATTCCTAAATTCATGAGAACATCGATTTTACTGTATGAAATTATTGATAACTGCAAGTAACTTTATCATGTTTTTGGATTTGTTGTGATGGTGAGCGAAATGTACAGTGATTTAGGTTGTTAGCATTTTTACATCAGTTGAAACTTTTGTATTAATTTTACAAGCTCTGTTTACGTAGAAACAAATAATTTAATAATTTGTTCACGTAAATGTTTCGTAATTTAGAATAGTAAAGTATCATATACAAATGTATGCGTTTGAAAAGTAACTAGTAATATAACAAACAAATTTATATTTTCGCATATTTTCGAGTTTATTCGTTTAAATATAGAAGAAGACGACCATTTGATCAAATGATCAACACACAGCTAACTATTTATCAAGTCACAGAGATTAGTCCATACATCGATTAATTTGAAAAAGTTGAATAAAAAAATGATGTCGTCAGTCACATATATGTTCATATATAATCTCTAACCCTCTTCCACAATCTTCTGAAACAATTTTCTCTTCCATCAAATGCCTCAAAGTGCAGGAATTCATCATCTTGTTCTGCTTCATTGTCAACATATTCCACTTTGTCACAAGCCACTTTCTCTTTTTTAGCAACTGCGTCTTTCTCTGCTTGTCTCATTCCATAACATGCAGACTCTACTTCTGTTTTTCTCTTTCTCCAAAAACATCCACAGAAAAGTTCTTTCATAGTTTTCTTCTGCTTTTTCTTTTTTCTTATTGCCCCAACATCGTCATTATCTAGTACTGTGTTCTTGTGATCAATAACTCTCTCATTTTTACCTGATGCTTTGATAACTTCATCAGGTAATGTTGGCACTGCATTTTGATATCCAGATGTTACCAAAGCATCTAAAGGAATACTTATTATTAAGGATGCTACTTTTAGTATACCTTTTTTGATATAGACTTCCTCACAAAATGTGCCGTATTCATGACGGACATCAGATTGAAGAATATTTGTAAGGTCCACATCATCTGAGTGTTTTACTTGTCTATTATCTCTGACATGTCTTGTTCTGCTATCAATTATGTAAATCACCGTGTTTTCTATTTTGCTCTCATCCTCGTGTTTGTTGTCATTCTTTCCTGCTGTTATATATGTGTTTGTTTTCTCAATGTGATTATCTGACGTAGTATGTTCAGTAATACCTTTAGAAGTAGATGATAATATAGCATCTAACTCATTAAGTAGATCATCAGCATCTTTCAATGTATCAATAGTTGTTGAAGATAAACATGTCCGTGGTGATGAAACATCGCTGTCTATTGTATAAAATGCGTCCATTTGCGTTTTTTGTCTGTACCATCAGTAAATTCTGGTCTACTCATGACGCGGAGACATCTCTAGACGTAATGAAGTCTATAGCAACAACAATAAGACGTCACCTCAAATATGATTGGATAAGGCATCCTAATGCTGATGTTTGATTGGACGAGACCGTCGCGACGTCAGGTCAGTTAGACCGTATTCAATATGTTGTACGGGCATCATTACGGTCCGGAATTCTTAATCGTTTGGTGAAAATGTACCATGGTGAAATGCATGTTTATTTTAGGGATTAATTAAATCTTTCTGGATAAAGTAGTTGTCTGTGTCAGAATAAACTGTTAGATGAAACTAGTTAGGAATCAAATGAAACCGTAAGGAATCAAGTCGTTTTTTTTTCGTTCGTTGTGATAAATGTTTTACGAGCAGTTATTTGTAATTTCAGTTGTAGTGTGTATTTTTTCGCTTTTGTTACAGAAATGCAATCTCTATCTAGAGTCGTCTTTCGTTATCATATACTTACATCCCGGTCAACATCTCTGTTAGCTTTAATAGATTCTTGTAAATTCAAGAAATAAAATCACAAAAGTTTTACAGCTAAGTACACTACGTACAATACGTTGGAGACAAAACTGTCAAAAGTTACAACATTTAAAAAAGCGCACTTATTTCTCGGTGGAAAGAAGCATTTTTTGCGTTACGAAACTTGCTTAGGCGTAAAAAATGTTTGTTCCTGGTAACTTGTTCATAAAACATCAACACTAAAATAAATCATAGTTATTATAACATTACTGAAATTAACACATATTTTTGCTTTACTCCAAAAGATGAGTTAAGAAGTTGCGCTAAATATATATTAGCACTTGTACAAATTATAAGTGGCATGCGATGACGCGCAGTCGTAAGAATTAACTATGGTTAAAATAATTTTATTTTTAGTCATATATCTATTATTCTTTTAAAAGTCGTTTATTACTTAGAGCGAACTGACCTCTGGACAAAGGCCACCTGTCAACAGAGGTCATCCTTTGTCTTTCCCAACGGTGACCTCGACTGTATAGTTCTTCGTCTGTCTTAAATTGAATTTTAAAAACTACCCGTCGAGATTCAGTGAGTAATGAACATGTCAATTAATGATTTCAGACGTTTTGACGAAGCGTTTAGAGATGTTAAGAAAGCGGTGGACAATGGAACGTTAGGTACTTTACAAGCAATCAAGACAACAACACGTGATTCCCCCAAACCTTCGTATGAATTCCTTAAATCTGCGGGTAAGACAATTATAGACTGTATTGCATTCATCAGTGTTATAGCCAATACATTGGTACATGTAAAGTTAAAAATAAAATAAAAAGGGCCTGTGTTGGAATTATCGTCTAACAAATAAGTGCTACTAGAAACGTGGTTAAATCGCTGGTACAGTATTACTTCTAAATTTACATGGATATTTGCATGGATGTCACAAGATTTACCATGGATATTACAAGATTTACATGGATATCACAAAACGCTCCATTCTCCCTTAGTTCATATAAAACAATTCACGATATTGTCCTCCTCAATAGTTAAGTTTTTCATTTCATTTACCTCTCCTTTTTCATACATAAGTACCTGTAGGTCAAATACAATATAGGCCTATCACTGTGATACACATAGTGGCTATATAAATATATTTGATAGGCTATAAGATAAGGGTATAGACAAAATTGCAAAAGAATATATCTGTATATTAAACGATAGATGATACTTATTTTATACCACACAAAAAAGTTGCAATCCGAATATGGAGGGGAAAGTTGTTTAAATCCGGTTTAAAGATCGTTTTTTTGTCCGTTATACGGTTTGCATTTTGATGGCAGATTCTGTCCACCATACGTCGCAGTTTAATAGATGACGTCATAAATATCGTCAACAAAATGGCCGACTTCAGTCGAAACTTCGAACATTTTGAGAAGTATTTTATGGAAAATCATTAAATTATTCATGCAAGGTAAGTTACCATTGACCAGAACCCACCACAGTATACGTCCTGCAGTAAATGACTTATCCCGAATTCGTAGAAAAACATTTAACTAATATTGATTTACAGCGTAAATAGTCATGCAGTGAAATGATCTTTCTATTGTCTTGACATGTCTATGCTTCTTTCTCAAAGTGTCTTTGCTGTCCATAATAAATTAAAAAGTAAACATCCGAATGAACCACAATAGAAAAAGTATCAAAAAATTAATATTGTCAAAGTTGTGCTAAGGTCACGCTCATTTTTTTTAAAAATACGGAAGCCCTGTTCTGCCATAACGTAATTTTAAAAATATTTGTAACATAAATTTGTTTTTATATTATGCGCTCTTTGACAATAATAATAATGAAAAAGTTTATTTCAGACGATATAATGTAGATTAACAGTTATTATAGTGTATCTCTAAGACTTTACTTTCTCTTCCAGAAAGAATTGGTAAGCCACAGAAGTGAACGCATGAATTAATACACATCACAGGAAAACAGGATACATTTATGGTATGAACATTATATTTTATCGTCATCTGTTTTATTTTTGCTCCTATGGCCGAATAAGGTAGTTGTAATGTATGGATAAATTAGTATTTTATAATTCTTACTTTTTCCATAATAGCCTCTATGTTTTGTAATTAATAGAGATAAAGAATATTATGAAATAATATGTAATATTACTTTTCAGAAACAGACTAAAAGTATGAATACATGATGGTAGCTGGTGTGGGAATTTTGGGTCTGAACTGTGCATATCTAAAGAACAATAACTACAAAATGTTGTCATACATAAGTGATCAGTATACATGTTTACCTACGAAGCATGAGAGAGTTGCCTTGTAAATGTCCCGAAGTTCACAACAGTAATGTTGTTTTAAGAAGTCATAGATATTGAGTAGGTTTATTGACAGATCTTATAATAAAGCAAGTCTTGATGAGATCCTTGGAAGACATCTGGCGCATTGACAATTAAGCGGTAGAGGAATGATTATAAGAGGCCCAACAGAGTGTTTGGTTGATGTCCATGCCAGCTTCATCAGAGGTGAATATTGCCATGAAAGCGTACACAAATACTCAATTTGAAACAAGTGGAGAACACAAATACAAATGTATGTTGAAAAATCAAGAACTGAAAGAGATGAGAAAGACACTATATATTATTGAGTTCACTGAATTTCTGATTGACCACAATCCATTTATTGAATCTGAATTATCAGGTGGTCTTCAGTGTAGTATCTGATCCATCAGCGAATAATGACTATGCAATGGACATAGGGACACAAATTATAGATGATATGGTTGGACAGTCAATGGATGACTACACATTTAAGAGATCAAAACAAGTAGTGACAATGGCTGGGTCTTCTACAAGTCAACTGCTGTCAACAGATCCACAAGTGATGTCCAAACGATTAACATCACTTATGATCAGTTGCTAGATATGCGGATAAATTACTTGATGTTTTTAAATATGAATTGTCTAGTGTGCCATCATCATTGTTTGACAATCATGGACTTCTTCGAGAAATCTTCACTAGCAGATTCTATCTGGAAACTTGGTGATTGCTACCTGATGAAACAGGCAAGTGTGAAAATATAAGTCATGTCATAGGTGGTCGGTCATTAGGCTAAAAATAAGAATAAGTTTGTTTGGAGTGCTCCTACCTATCCACGAAAATCCTAGCAAATAAACAAATTCACAGGTTCTTTTTTTTAGGGGGGGGGTAATTTTTTTTTACTTTCGTTTCATAGTAAAAAAAAATCCCTACCTACCTATCAATACCATGGGTATACAAAGCGAAGATTTTATTCCACTTTAGAAAAACTTGGACAATACCTAAGTGATAATAATATTTTTGATCATTATGCAGAAGAGGATGCAAATATGCTGATGGTTTTCAATCATCGGGTGTCACCGTGGGATATGCATAAAACTAGTGCTTGGTCAAGATATGTGTAGCCTATTGCCTTTTGTAAATACAATGACTGTGTGTGACACTACATCTAAGATGTCTGGTACTGGAAAAACTTCCGCACTTAAATTATTACGAATCAACATTGAATTTAGGCAAACAGCAAAGTGACTCATGGAAGCAGCCACAGTTGAGGAAATTCTAATGTATGGAGAACGATGCATGATCAAGTTGTATGTCTTTTCCAGTCAGAAATGTACCTTTTGATTCTTTGAGACTCTTTAAATTTGCCAGCAAAGTCATAGCAGGCACATCAACTGTGCAGATTGACATGTTGCCTACTACATCTGATGCAGCATCATACCATAATATATCTGTTTATCTTCAAACCCAGATTTGAACTGGATCACAAGTGGTCCATATGTGTATGCATTTCTGAATATTTGGTGATTGGTATCATAAATGTTGTGTATTGAAATCTTTATTATGAATGATGTACAGCTGCTTTGAAGTTTTACTTATTTATCTGGTATGTTTGTTATAAATCTTACACGACTTAAATAACTTTAATATTACTATAATATGATAAGCCCAAGTTAAGCTTAAATCTTATTCTAGAGATAAATCATTAATTCAATATTTTAAGACGTTTGCTTCAGTTCTCTACAGTGTTCAAATTAGACAAATAGGCAGAATGAAAAATGTTGACGATAATTTTTTAAAACTTTGTATGTTCATAGCATATGATAACAGAAACATTTTAAGCGAAAAAAAATGGAATTACTGTTATCGTTTTATCTGCCCTTGAATTTGATGTTTTGCTTATTTGGGGTCGTTTCAAGGGCATATGATTCACAACGAAGGAAATCAAGGCCTTATTTATTTTCCTTTTATATAAAAAGGAAAATAAATAAGGCCTTGCTTACTTTTCATTCATGTCATCGTGCAAAATTATTTCAAGAATTAGTAAAACTATGGTTAATTCATTTTTTCTTCTTTACCTAAACCCAGGGATTTCCTTTACGCAGGTTTTCTGCGTCCCTGGCCCAACATTGTGACCCAGGACCCACATTTCTGTGGTACTTTGCATCCTGGGGACCCGCAATCGGATCTGACAAATAGATATTTTCCTTCCTGCTAATTGAGTGATCAGTATATTATATATGCACATGGAGACTATAGTCTACACAAAATCACTAGTCAGTTTTATAGTACAGTTGAAATAAAACCATAAATCATGTGAATTTGCTATTGTATTCATGATCTCAATCACTTGATGGAATATAGTGTGATAGATTTATAGGTTATCTGAACTTAAGCAAAAAAATGCATATCCATATACAGGACCCATAAAATTTCTCAAGGACCCCAAAATACAAACCCAGAGGGTCCTGGGACTCTCATATAAAAATCCTAGGGAAAACCCTGTAAACCAATGTCAGTTTTCTTAAAAATGGCCTAATTTTTAAGAATTTTCAGTCTCTTAACTTCAACTGCAATAAGGTAATAAAATGTTTTATGGAATTGCATGAAATTTTGTATTTTGACCAGGAATAAAATGAAAAACATTAACCAAAAGTAAAAATATCGTACTTGAGATCTATGTATAAGTGATCTGCCCTTAAATGACCTAAAATAACTAAAAATTCAAATTCAAGGGCAGGTAACTAAAAAACGAGATCAGTTACCCCCAATTCTTTTTCGCTTAAAATGTTTCCGTTATCATATGCTATTATCATGCAAGGTTTATAGAAATTCTCTGTGCCTATGTGAACACTGTAGCAATATGTAGCAAAGGTCTTTAAAGTACCATCCATCTACTTTAAGAGCATGAATATATTTATATTGTTTTAATTGGGTTAAATTGTGTAACAATTTCATTATGTTTAGTTTAAATTTATCTGGTTATATTCAAGTCATGCTTTTTCACTGCATTTGATGACTTTTTTTCCTTATTTTTGCTAAAAAAACATTGTATACAACTGAAGTGAAATGCGGTATTTTGTTGTTGTTTTTTTATCAATTTTGTTTTTAAATGTTGAAAAACGTTTTATAAATGTTCTTTTATGCAGCATCAGTTGTTATATCAATTAAAAAATAAAAGCAAATGAATTTACACACATATGGAATTTTCATACTGCAAAGGACATCAGTTTTCTGGATTTGGTGGCCATCTTGTCGGCCATCTTGATTTTGGAACTTTCACATCACATCTGGAGATGCAACTTTTTGCACTTGATAAGATATATACATGTGTGGTTCTAAAAACAGTGCAAACACTACTTTTGCAATTTTGTCTAGAATAGGTCAAATTTTGTTCTCGACAAAATAGCCTACCATGTACATTGTAGTATGTTCAGTTTGTCATCAGTCACTTTTCATTATTTGATAGAACGTTGTTTGTCCTTACAGACAGTTCGGGTTGCAATATATTGGCTGATCTTGGCGTTCATGATATAGATATGATCGTTTGGCTGACGAAAGCCAGGAAGCCGGAATCCATCTTCATTAATTGTCATGTCCATGATCCTGCGCTTTTCGAGTGCGGGGAACCTGACGCCTTGGCTGGTTTAATCAAATACCCGGATGGCGTCCTTGTTACCATGGATACGTTTAGAGAAAGTTGCTATGGATACGACATTCGTTTGGAAGTAAGATTTTATATGTACATTTGCCTAATTCTGCAGCATGTGGACCTTTGTCTGATGAAAAGTCTTTCTCACTTTCGTCACCCTAGTACTAGTATGAAATAATTCTTAATTTATTTCAATAAATTTGAACTTCAAATACCTCTTTTAGTGACACAGACGGTAATATATCAATGTTTCACTTCCGGATTTTTTATGTGAATTCTTGCAGGCGTTTGGTACTGGGGGTATGGCACTGGGCGAGAACCCACGAGAAAGTTCTACTGTCATTGATGGATTACATGGCGGGAGTAACCGTCGTCTCTTTAACTCATTCCCACAAAGATTTGAAGCACCGTTCGCAGCAGAATTGGATCATTTTATTGACTGTCTTGATGGTAAGAATATCTTGGCATAACGTATTAATTATTTCTAATTCTATTGGATGAGTCAGAGTAAACTCTTCATTGGGTGGAATCTACAAGCGTAGAAAAAATAGGACCACGCCAACTGATAGCGAATCTTCAACTGTTTAATGTGTACTTCTTGTGGTTGTAAAATTTGTACAGTAAAATGTACGAAACTGCGTTCCCACGTGGTCGAAATAAAGTTATAAACCGTTCTTGGCAAACATTTAACATTTGTTTGAATCAATACATGTACACAGTAGATAAGACTAAATGCGTAATTTGTTTAGCTGACAATATATCAACATTTTAATGCGTGACCTAATTGGGCTGCTAGCTGATAAGTGGTGTCCACACGGTTCTATAAAGGCAAGTTAGGAATTTAATAAAAATCATACTTTTGGTTTCACAGTGTTAATAGCATCAAAGAAACTGCGCAACTGTCTTTTTAAAGACATTTCTGGTTTATACTGAATACGCGATGTCAATCACGTTATTGTATGGTACTGCTATCTACATGTATTTCGAATTTGATAAAACTTACATCACATTTATCTTCTCTTTATTTTTCAGGAACTACCAAACCACTGATAACGAAAGAAGAGAGTATACTTGTTGCAGAAATCATTGAGAAGGGTGTCCAATCTTATAAAGAAAAACGTTTGATTATGTTTTAGACTTGTATTAAATGTACGGTTTGAAGTGGACGTCAAAGACTTGTATATACTTGATAACATGGACATCTGAATAAATATTCCATTCTGTGTGCTAGTACTTTATTAAGATATTTTCTATTCTATTTGAATGATATTTTACCATTAACAATAAAGTGAACATTTATGTACAGTTTTTTATCAGCACGAATGAATTGATATTTATATGAGTAAGAAATTGAAATTGGTGCGTGTGTGCCGAGACGTCAGTGTCAAAGAATAAAGATCGAGGTCGTCGTATATTTGTATCTGTAAAATTAAGTTTACTGGCTTGGCATCCATAAATTGGAAAGGAACATAATTGCCGTCAGATTTACAGTCCATTAGGTTGGAGTTAATAATTGAAAAATAGACGGGTAAAATCAAAACACTTGAACTGTGTCGTATTAAGCGAGGTATCGATTTGAGCAATGTTGTTATCACGAGTTTCGACTGTATAATATACATGTATGATATAATGGTGTATAAATAACATAAACTGTAGTTACACTTTGTTAATATCTACAATTTATGTATATTTATCAATGGTTTTGTACTCACAAGTCAGTTGACACAGGGACTGCGGTTGACGTCTTATTTGTATCATTATACAAATAGTGTAGCTTTCTTGTAATTCCAGTTCACAAATGAATTCTTCTTTATTTTAAGTTCACAGCGGATAAATAACTAGATACCACAAACACTGGAGTGATAAATTTCACTATACATTCAAACCTGTGGACACATGCCTCCTTTGGAGAATAAAAATCATGCTTTATCTACAGATCTATGTGTTACGTATAAGCACTATTATAATTACACCTATATTGTATATACTTCAAAACTCCAACCAGGACAGACTAAGAATGAGGTACAAACCAACTGTTACTATGGAAACTGTAAAACAATGTTATTCATAGCAAAGTTTCAAATGTTATAATGTCCTAAGCAGATCTGATTTTTTTAGGTTATACGATAGATCGAGAGAGTTCGCATGAAATAAAACAGTGCTGACTTTAAAATCAAAGTTATTCACTTACGAGCATATTTTGCCCAAGTCGTGGTTTTATTAACTAATATATATTCAAATCACTATTCCTCCATGCTCATCGTTGTCTGCATGTTTGTTCTGTCACTTTCTGAAAGAAAAGATAATTTAGATTTAACAAATTGTTAAAATTTTGATAAAACATACATTTAATGACGATAAAGCGAATACAACGATAGATTAAACTGAACATTTAATAACACAACGCTATCCCGACTGAACTACGACATTTATAAGCGAATATAATTACACAGAACGAAAATAAGAAAAAATCCACTTTCGTATGTATTTACAATTTACTAAAATTTGTAACAACTAATGTAGTGTGTACTTGCTAACCTTGGTTTTATTAATAGTCAGCCAAGCGCTAATAAGCCGAGATAATCGATTTTCTTGTTTTGCACGTGCAGTCCGTGACGCGTTGGTCGACATCCGGTGTTGAAATCTGACTGCACCGACTGACCTAATTAAGTACAATACTAAAAATTCATATAAATTTCAACCAAAACTAAATAATGACCATAAAATTATATAATAGCAATTAATATGGTTCATCAAATCTTGTTCGAATTTTATCTAGACTAGTTCTACCACTCACTGTACATGATTTCAATGAAATCATTCATCCATGACGGATTATTAGATCAGCACGTGGAAAAGGTATTAATTCATTTTTTGCACAAGAAAAAATATGTGAACAAAAATTATAGATTTTTTTTCTATTAAAGTATTCTATAATGTTAGCTGCTTCGGAACAAACAATTTTTTTGAAAATATCAAATGGTTCGCGTGCAATTACAAGAGCGCGTCCGCACCATCGGTCGGTTTCAAGCAAGCTGTTTATATTCCTGATTCAAGATGGTAGACGTGGGGTATGATCCTTATGCACGCTGGTGCGCCCGACATACACTAAACATACTCCGACATCCAAATAATCAATAGCTTTCCTGGCCATTGAAGTCTCCAGATTTATATCATGTTGGACGACTTAAAACAGGCGCAAGCTAGCTACCTGGATTTGAGCAGGCCCTGATACAAGAATGAAGGGACATTCTACAGAGCTTTGTATGGAATTCTGTGATGTTAATTAGACAGAGATGTGTAAAGATTATTCGTGCTCAGAGAGGTCACGTATCGACTTTATCATTTTTGATATTCTTTAAGTACCGTGATGAAATAATTAATCTATTTACAATTAACAATTAATTATGATTGTATTATATACAGTCCCGGCATTTTGGAATATTTCATTACGCTACATTAAATCATTAGATCAATAGATCAGTGAAGAACCTCGAACAAATCGTGTTTACAAATATAAAACATAATTTCCTGTAAACTTACGTAAATAGGCATCGTGACTGGCACAATGGCTGGCCGTGATTAGATTAGGGTATTATATACTGCAGCACAGACACTTGTTTAGAAAAAATACCCACCCACCATGGTCCCTCTTACCACTGTAGGGGTCGGGTTCAACGTTGAATAACCATACAAAAGCTTATCTTTTTAATGGGGGTCAAATTTACATGCGCAATAGGGTCATTATTTAATTCGAAGGGTAAAATCTTAACGCTGAAAATTGATCAATAATCCGCTGAAAAATGACTCCTGTGTCTATTTTTCTACGGGACCAATTTTTTTATGCTACACCTGCCGCCTTATATTATATTGAATATCGTTGAAAACCTCGTTGAACCCACTGAAAAAACTCTTAACACTAAATGTTCTGTCTGGCTACGCCCGGGTAAATATCTAACATCACAAATGACCTAAATATTAACTACAACTTTGTCTACACCGTACATTTATCTTATTTAAACTTGAAGGTTAAGGGGATGTGATAGTTGGGGCTCGTTTTTCTTTTGTTATCTGAAATCGAAATTGAGTTGTGTTTCTCATTGTGTACCACGTGTCACGTGTCAATGTTAATCATTGATGAACGAACTTTTTGTGCAGTAGGATTACATTAGATATAATAAGGTATGTTATGACAAACAGGTTAGTGACAATTGTATTTGTTGTTGGTTGAATTTCTTGTCTTAAATAATTTCACTTTGTTTTAATATTGATAAACGACTAAATTTTAAACTTATCAGAATGTGGCTATTTACAATCTCTACCCAGAGTTGTCGTTCCTTTTCAATCCACACATGTGAGTGTAGCGGGAACGACAACTCTGGGTAGATTTATTTAATCAAAATGGTGTTTATTTCGCGACTACAATGTTATAATTTGCGGTTACTGTTACGATATCGATTCAAGTACTTTAAGGTCATTTTGATAACAAAATATGATGTTCAGATGATTTCAAAATGTCGTGTATTGTAATCTTCTTTTAGTTAGGTCGTCATGGCAACTAAATGGGGATGTATTGGTCCAGGAAAGATCTCATGGGACTACTTTTTAGCTATACAAGATAACTTACCTCAGTCAGACCATCAGGTACGTAGTATATTCTTATCGTAGTTAATACAAGTTGTCTACCCTGATTGTTGAATGCAAATGTAAATCTGCTGCCGTGACTGAGCGAGCTTGAATGAGTCACTTGTAGTTTTATATATACATAGATTCCGTCTGAATATATACAGTAGCATCCCTAAATACCGGACTCCCTGAAAACCGGACGTTTGGTCCAGTCCGGAATATTCACAGGTTTTACTATATTTTTTATCTATACATAGTTTTGCCTCAGATTTTCACCCTCTGAATGCAATGCACGGAATGTCTCGTTATATCAATGAATCAGACATAAACGACCACAGTCAACAGACTTTATATTTTTACATTAAAAAAAGTCAGAAATATTTTTTTTAATAGGATCTACCTGTGCATACTGCACATATAGTATATCTGGATGGGCCACATACTGTTGCCCGACAATCTGTGAACTTCTATTTTGTTGGTTACCAATGCAGCCATATTTGAAGTGGTGTTGGACTTCAAGGCGTTTGTTACTCATATTTTCATGTACGTATACGTGAAGTGAGAGAATAAAAGGATAAAAAGGATTTTTACCTTTAAGAAGGTAATTTGAATTGACATGATGAAACAGATGGGACTGGAATATCGATATGTTAAAACTATATACTTGTAAATACTTAATGCACCACATACTTACACAGTCGAACACTACATGTATCCATTTCTTTGTCAGTTTGTAGCTGTGGCATCCAGGGATATAAACAAAGCACAGACATTTGCTGATAAGTTCAAGTTCCAGAAAGCTTACGGGTCCTATGATGAGATAGCTCAAGATCCAGACGTTGGTATGTTGGTACATGTATATAAGTTCTCACACAACATATATGGAATGCAATGATATCGTATCAGGGTTTTCATAAGACGTCAGAAGTTGAGGGTCAATTATGACCTTTGGCTGTTTATAATTCAAAGTGTCAGCAAAGCTTCCTACTATTGTAATAACAAATTTGACCCATTTGGTACAAATTCTCAAAGGTCAGAATCCTTATTTTACTAATTTCAAGGGTCAAATGACCATTTTAAGGGTAAAAGGGCCAGGTAAAGGGTCAAATGAAAGCCCTTTCAAAATCCTTGATTAGAATTAAATATGTTCAATAATACAAATTTCGGCTAATACCTGGATTAAATGTTTCTTATGTTGTCTCCATTTTACACTTCTATGCTGATATTCTTGTTATATTATTTTGTATATTGTTGTGTTGATGAGCCCCGTCCCGTGGTCGAGTGGTTAAGGTCACTGACTTCAAATCACTGTAACCTCTCATTGATGGGGGTTCGTGGATTACAGCCCAGCTACCGACCATGTCTCTTTATGTGAGAAATTAGGCAGTTGCTTATGGAGAATGGAAATCTAGTACTGGTTCTTCCTAGGAACGACGGTTAGGTGAACTGTCCGCCTCATATGACTGTTGAAAAGAGACATACAATATTTATATATATGTTTATCTTGTACATGTATATTGTAGAGGTGGTATATATAGGTACCATTCATACAAGCCATGCTGATCTGTCGGTGAAAATGCTGGAAGCAGGTAAACATGTGATATGTGAGAAACCGATGGCTATGAATTATAAGCACGTACAACGTGTCCTTCAGGTCGCCAAAGATAAACAAAAATTGTTTATTGAGGTAAATATAGCTTGAATACTGGACTGGTATAACTACTACAACAGGTGTAAATCAAAACGTACGGCTAATATTTATCATTCCTGAGTATGTCTTAGTTACAATTTAGGGTGAATGATGTTCATAATGTGTGCGATAATGCCTCTGATGCTAGTATGTTGATTAATTATTTTGCACTTTTTAAGGCTGTGTGGTCCAGATGGTTTCCTGTATACGAACAAATCAGGAAAGACTTTTCAAATGGTACCCTTGGTGACGTAAAACTTGTACAAGCTAATTTCTGTGTATCAAATGCAGGAGTTGATAGAATAAAGACTTTAGACATGGGAGGTGGAGGTTTATTAGACATTGGAATATATGTTGTACAGTTTGCTTGTTTTGTGTTTGGAGAAATGCCAGAAAGTATCACAGCTGTAGGAAACTTACTGAATGGTAACATTTTCAGACATAAGGCCTAAACACTGCTTGTTTCTGGTTACATTCTCATTTAAAATAAAGAATGTAGGTCGGGCTTTTTTATCTTGAAATCGTGTGGACATGGGTAAAAAAAGATTTGAAGGTGGATATTCCTTTTTCCTCAGATTAGTTAAAACTCTAGGGTCGTTGGCAAAAAGTTTGGTAGGTCAGGTAACCAGAAACAAACAATTTTTAGGCCTAATTATTTATGTGTTGTTAGTGTTATCTTGTTTCTTGCTGTTCTATATGTCTTGTTTATGTTATTCTTAATGTCTCTTTTCTTGTTGTTCTAATTATTTTGTATCTTGCTGTTCTCTTGCTGTTCTCTTGCTGTTCTAAATGTTTTGTTTCTTGCTGTTCTAAATGTTTTGTTTCCTGCTGTTCTAAATGTTTTGTTCTTATTGTCTAATTGTCTTATATCTTGCTGTTCTAAATGTTTTGTTTCTTGTTGTTCTAAATGTTTTGTTCTTATTGTCTAATTGTCTTATATCTTGCTGTCATAAATGTTTTGTTTCTTGCTGTTCTAAATGTTTTGTTCTTATTGTCTAATTGTCTTATATCTTGCTGTTCTAAATGTTTTGTTTCTTGCTGTTCTAAATGTTTTGTTTCTTGCTGTTCTAAATGTTTTGTTCTTATTGTCTAATTGTCTTATATCTTGCTGTTCTAAATGTTTTGTTTCTTGCTGTTCTAAATGTTTTGTTCTTATTGTCTAATTGTCTTATATCTTGCTGCTCTAAATGTTTTGTTTCTTGCTGTTCTAAATGTTTTGTTCATATTGTCTAATTGTCTTATATCTTGCTGTTCTAAATGTTTTGTTTCTTGCTGTTCTAAATGTTTTGTTTCTTGCTGTTCTAAATGTTTTGTTCTTATTGTCTAATTGTCTTATATCTTGCTGTTCTAAATGTTTTGTTTCTTGCTGTTCTAAATGTTTTGCTCTTATTGTCTAATTGTCTTATATCTTGCTGTTATAAATGTTTTGTTTCTTGCTGTTCTAAATGGTTTGTTCTTATTGTCTAATTGTCTTATATCTTGCTGTTATAAATGTTTTGTTTCTTGCTGTTCAAAATGTTTTGTTCATATTGTCTAATTGTCTTATATCTTGCTGCTCTAAATGTTTTGTTTCTTGCTGTTCTAAATGTTTTGTTTCTTGCTGTTCTAAATGTTTTGTTTCTTGCTGTTATAAATGTTTTGTTTCTTGCTGTTCAAAATGTTTTGTTCATATTGTCTAATTGTCTTATATCTTGCTGCTCTAAATGTTTTGTTTCTTGCTGTTCTAAATGTTTTGTTCATATTGTCTAATTGTCTTATATCTTGCTGTTCTAAATGTTTTGTTTCTTGCTGTTCTAAATGTTTTGTTTCTTGCTGTTCTAAATGTTTTGCTCTTATTGTCTAATTGTCTTATATCTTGCTGTTCTAAATGTTTTGTTTCTTGCTGTTCTAAATGTTTTGTTCTTATTGTCTAATTGTCTTATATCTTGCTGTTCTAATTATCTTGTGTCTTGCTGTTTTAAATGTATTGAGCCTTTTGAACTCGGTCACGGCAGACCATACCGTTCCATAAAAAACTGACAAAATTTCAGTATTCCTCCTAATCAGGAGAAATTGCCAGCTCCTTGGGGAAGGGTAAGTTAGTACTGGTTAGAATATAGTCCAGGAAGGGTAAGTTAGTACTGGTTAGAATATAGTCCAGGAAGGGTAAGTTAGTATTGGTTAGAATACAGTCCAGGAAGGGTAAGTTAGTACTGATTAGAATATAGTCCAGGAAGGGTAAGTTAGTATTGGTTAGAATACAGTCCAGGAAGGGTAAGTTAGTACTGATTAGAATATAGTCCAGGAAGGGTAAGTTAGTACTGGTTAGAATACAGTCCATGAAGGGTAAGTTAGTACTGGTTAGAATACAGTCTACTTGTGGAATGGTAAGTTGGTACTGGTTAGAATACAGTCCATGAATGGTAAGTTAGTACTGGTTAGAATACAGTCCAGGAAGGGTAAGTTAGTACTGGTTAGAATACAGTCCAGGAAGGGTAAGTTAGTACTGGTTAGAATACAGTCAATGAAAACTGGTTTGGTGAACCGGTTGCCGTATATAACAGAACAATGTTGAAAAACAGCGTTAAAGGGGCATGCCCTGGAACTGAAACATCTCAAATAACACACAAATTGGTATCATTTTAATGCCTAAATGAATTAATGAAAACCCTGCGAAATATTTACAAAACATCCCGCTAGTTTACTCAAAATACACATTTCAAGATTTACAAAACCTGCCGATTTCGGCCTCAGAAATTATCCGTCATTTTCACAACTCGACCCTTTCGGTCTCTGTCAAAACCGAAAATATCGCGGAAAAAATGTCAACAAACTTAAATGGTAAGTATTTCTCATGTTATGTTCACTTGAAAGGCAGCGCACATGCTCAGTTAAACTCTCAGACGTATCGGAAATATCGTTGTCGTCAATAAAAGTCTGTAAGCCTTTTATTCAAACCGACATATAAATACCGACGTGCGCGTTATAGGGTCATTTTTTAGCTAATATCCTTCTTTGACTTTTCGGTAATAATTGTTTTACAAGTGACAAACGCATTTTTGGTGTACGAAAAAAAGACACAGCAGTTCCTGGGCATGCCCCTTTAAACCAACTGATAAAAAAGATGTATAACCTGCATATTTCAAACATATCTAAGTATTATTTCATGTACAGATGTGGATGAATCTGCCTGTATTACTCTAAAATACAAGGATGGTGGTATGGCGAGTCTGGCGTATCATACAAATATTCCACATGGTGTAAACACTGCAACAATTCTAGGATCTAAAGGAAAGATTGAAGTAAGCACAACATAAACACTACTTTAATACTACAGTATAACCTCCATGAACGGTCCGCCCCGAACAACAGTCATCTCCCTTTTACAGCCAGTATACTAGCAACCCAGACTGATGTAATACTAATAACTAATGTATACCATTCAACGTACTGACAGACATTTTTTATCTCCAGATAGAAGATCTATAGTTATACTGACAGACATTTTTTATCTCCAGATAGAAGATCTATAGTTATACTGACTGACATTTTTATCTCCAAATAGAAGATCTATAGTTATACTGACAGACATTTTTTATCTACAGATAGAAGATCTATAGTTATACTGACTGACATTTTTATCACCAGATAGAAGATCTATAGTTATACTGACTGACATTTTTATCTCCAGATAGAAAATCAATAGTTATACTGACTGACATTTTTATCACCAGATAGAAGATCTATAGTTGTACTGACTGACATTTTTATCTCCAGATAGAAGATCTATAGTTATACTGACTGACATTTTTTTATCCCCAGATAGAAGATCCATTTCATTGCCCTACGAAAGCTACCACTCCATCTGGTAATTTTGAATTTCCTCTAAAAGACAATGAGTATTTCCATGGCAACAGCGCGGGACTGCAATATGAGGCTGCTGGAACCAGAGAATGTTTGAAAAATGGTAAAAATGATTTCATGGTGAATTAAAAAATCCATATCACTCTGTCCAAATCTTTAAGCTCAACTGTCAGGACTTATTCAATTGACTAAATCTATGTATAAGAAAGTATTTCTTACTTCTATCAACTTTCAAGATTTCGTTAAAATGAAATTCATGATTTAGCTATTCTGACCAATTTTCTTTTTCTCATAATTTGATAATTATTGTTCATTTTGCAGTTTTTACGATTCCTTAGTATTATGATGACGAGTGCACATGTACCTTAATACCTAGAATGTACCTTTAAACCTGTACTAGCAGCCACCGGTGAATAAAGACCATTCCTTTAAACACCGCCATTGAGTATTTAGAACAAAATTCTGTCGTTCACAAGGGTGGCTTTTGTTCACAGATAAAATTGTAATTATAAGGATGCTATTATTCTTTTAATAAACATTCTTTATTTGCATGGTTGACAGGTTGGTTAGAAAGTCCAAAGTTCACACATTCTGATAGCGAGATGGTTCATCAGATAATGGACGAAGTTAGAAGACAACTTGGCATGAAATATCCAGATTTTGATTAAATGATCTCACCAAATTGACTGATGGAATGCAATCTCTACCTAGAGTTGTAGTTCGTTATTCCACATGAGATTGAAATTTTATCCATATGTCACTTGCTTCAACAAATCACTCATATATGTATATATAATACACAAGGAATGAAACACAGTTCTTAGCCCAACCACTAGGAACGCGTAAAACTGTTATTATTACACATGAATGCTCAAACTTGTAGCATTATTTACAAAAAGTACACTAAAATTTACCACGAGAACTAGTTAAACTTGCTGACATGTCCCAGGTGTAAAGAATATCCGTGTTTTTCTCCAATTATGTATGCAATTCGGTTGCCGCATCTTTCATTCATACCGAAGAACACAGAAGTGAATAAAATATTAGCCTTTAATATAAAAATGTATCTAGACAAATAACTCTATATACCACATTTAATATAATAATTATATGTTCTTTATTCTAGTAATGATTTATTTGTAAATGATTTATTACAAAATAATATTTCTTCAAAGGTAAATACGAACAGTAACTCTTGATTCCACAAAAAGCACGAGGTGTGTGAGTTACTTCCCTTTGTACCCGGCTGGGTACGTTTTTTTGGAATTTATATACAACTTTATTCAGTGCGGAATAGTTACGAGGGAATTCCCCCAAAATAGCAGCAATGGATTTCCTAACACTTCAGAATTACCGCCATAGTTCAAGTATTATACACATCTGTGCCACGTGAGCATTGTTTATAGTTACAAATGGTAAATTGTACTGTCTTGAAACTTTACTGCCCAATATAAATCCAATTAATGATAAAAACTGGACTTTTGTTCGTTTTGACAGATGGCGGGGAAAAAATGTTTCATTCCTTGTGTTTATATATAGCTTAATAGTGCGAGGCTATATCTTAACTTTATTCTGAGTCATAATTTCAATCTCCTGTGGTTATTCGTCACATGCATCTTAAAAGTAGTTCAAAAACATATGTCCAAGTCTCTTAAATTTCCATCAGGTTTTAATTTTCTCTAAATGTACATTTGTTGTCATAATGTAATACAATTTCGTAGAACTTTTGTGATTTATTTCCGTTTATTAAGTGAGTTGAATATCTGACCTAATTACCGATTTTAAACAAACACATTCCGTCGAGAAATAGTGCGCTTGATAAATGAAATATTTCCTGTGATTTTCTTATAAATCATTGCAGTTTATTTTACTCTAATGTATTGTGCAATAGAAATTGTTTCGCACAAGTGTAAAGTTTGTACCATTCGTGGCTTTATTCCTTGTTTTACAAGAAGCTGAGACGTAAACAGAGATGTATGTGAGGGATAACGAACGACAACTCTGTGTAGAGATTGTAATTGAATGGTCATACTAAATGTCTGTTTATCAAAAACCTGATAAGAATCTTAATGCTGTGAATAAATTAAGAATTGTTAAAGTTGTTTCGATTGTATTCATTGTGGACTGGAATATATTCTATGCTTTGATGGTTCTTCACATTTCAATTGTTAAACATTTTACTTGAAATAAAGTACACACTGGACAAGTCATTTTTTTCTTCAATTCTTTTACACTTGACAACTGATCAGTTGTTTCATTTTATGCCAATAAACGAAAACAATACATTGTATAACATCATTAACTGTGAATAGCCTATGTGTGACATTTTTATACTTTTCACGCATGGTCTTTTGGAAACTGAACGATGGTTCAGCTTTCCATAGCTGTCATTGCTCTGCGAACAGAAATTTTGATGCGGACCAAAGTACTATGTCTTTTTAAACACGCCATGCAATTGTTAAACTAGTTCCCGTTCCATACTGCAGTGCTAGTCTATGTAAGTTCCTTTTCCACGAGTACGTTCAGTACTTTGATTATGCATCAATACATTGTGTTCACAGACTACAGTTGCAATAATGACACGACATGCAGAACACATTGATGAATATAACAAGCATGCTTCGCAATATGTTGTGAATTTCGTGCTGAATTGAGGCCGGTTCGATTGGTCAAATGGAAGAGCTGCCAGAAAAGGCAGAGCCTTTTCAAACTGTTTGATTGGTCGTCTTTTAAACGTTTGAAATTGTTTTTATAAACTATTGTTGTAATTCAACAAAAATATTTTTTAACAAATTTATTGTATACAATGTCGGAGTGCGCGCTAGCAGAAGGACGCAGTGCGACGGCATTTATACCCCGTCACACTAGGGCCATGTTCGCGCTATGGCCTCCACGTCCTGCGGGACTCGGCAAGAGCCTGATGAACGTGGTGAGAACGTCCGCACCACGCTTGTACTGCGTCAATGAAGTACCTATTAGGTTTAAGCCACGTCCCTTTTACGTTCTTACTACGTCCTAATTTGACCACGTTTGCTTTTTGCATGTCCAAAGTCCCACCACGTCCTTCACGTCCACGAAGAGCATACCACGCCTAAACCGGTTTCTACTGCGTCCTCATCACGTTCATCAGGTTCTTGCCGCCACGAGGACTCGGAAGACGTAGTGCGAACGTTGCCCTAGCTAGTGTGGCGGTGTTATTACGGCGTCCTCATTGTATCCATACGGTATTCATAGCGTTTCTACTGGGATCTTACTACGACTATGGCGTTTGTACTATGCTTGCACTGCGTCCCCAGCTCAATTTAGTGCGACTATACATGTATATGGTTTTCGTTGGCGTTCAGCTACCGGAACTTGTGTCTAACATACCAGCATCAGTATATCCGACGTACTCTAGATGACCCTGGTGCTGGGGAGTGTGAGACAGTCCTGACTGTTCTTCCTCATCCGTTATATTACGTAAAAACTTAAGACGCCGTGGGGTCATGGTAGAAACGCGATGACCACAATGGGGTCGCCGTGCGGACGTCGTGCAAATTCAACAAGAACTCCAAAGATGTGGTAAGGTCGCGATAGGGACGCCATGTACATGCACAGAACACAGAGAACATGACCCCGGTGTGACGGATGATCGAAACTGGATTTATTTTAGTTCTCAATGCGACCATCGGCGTCTTCCTCAATTTGACAGTTAAGGGAGCAGTATAAGGACGGGGGTATAAGATCCACCCAATACCTCGACATTCAAAAATGGAGCACAACACGCTGTCTCCAGGTGGGGACAACATCTTGTAACAATCTGCAGTAAAACTACAGGCGGTGTCGGTAAACTAGCCCCGAGGTTATAAAACTTATTATCGGTCTGCAAGCTCAAATCTTACATTTTGTATTTTAATATTTCTAAGTTAAGTATAATTAGACTATCCTGATATAATTGATACATTAATACAATAACATAATTGATCTGAACTTGTATTATTTTCGACCATAATACTTTGAGAAAGGAATTCAGATTTGAGCTCTGAGACCGATTACAAGTTTTATAACCCCGGGGCCTGGTTTTGTGGACCTAACCTAACATCTACCTTACAATGTTCGGAACATATAACAGTACATTTTATACACTAATCGACCCTGAACAACAGGCTTACTGATTATGGTGTTCTAGAACATATAATTAACAGTACCCTAATCTTCCTGGACAATGAGTATTGATTGTAAAGTTCTAGAACATATTACAGTACCTCTGTTTGAACCCCGGACTCGACAGGTACCTGACTGTACGTGATGTCCATATTGTTTGCCATATCTTTAAGTTGGTGACAATCAGCAAGATCTGAATAGAACATTGCTTGTTACTATGATATGCGTGTATTTACGAATTTGATTAAGAATGTCTAGACCTGAATTCTCAATGCCATGTTACAATGACATAAAGTATTTGAGAACATTCAAAACATCTTACCACACCATGTTACGTGAGACAAACGTAAGGTAAGTAAAGTAAGACAAAGCAATAATGAGTCTAAAATAAAAAAAATTGATTTTACAATTATATACAAATGTACACACATACATATTTGAGTATACATATTGAAATCAGTAGTTGGCCTGAATTTATGCATTTATACGTTTGTTTAGGACTTATTTGTCAATACGCACCATGATCAAAACGGACAGCCTTCACTTACAAGATAAGTTAAGGCAACTTCGCAGTCGTCGCATCTCTGTCTACTACATGTAACAAAAACGGATTAAAATTTTCCGATTTCTAGGGAACGTTTTGGCATAGTAACGTGCTTATCAGGTAAAACATGCATGCATTTCAATCAATATAAGCCATGCCTACTGATCCAGCAGGATATGCCTCTCTGGTAGTAACATACATGTAGAATAATTATGACTTTATAAAAAAAAAGTTTATAAAGTTCATATCTTGTCAAATAATAAAGTACACATATGTAACAATAAATGTGTACAAATAATATCTTATGTTGTCATAATTAAGTCCTTGCCACTGGGTTTATCAGGAATATTACATAAAATACCATGATGTTGGCTTGAGTTTACTACAAAATATATGCATAAAACAATCGCAATTAACATTTCATGGTTCTAGAAAATCCCAGTTAAGTTTCAAAATTTCGTGTTGATAACTGATACACGTTTATCGGTACAAACACTTGAACGGCTACGTAGCAGTAAACAAGATAATTTTACGGTTATAGATGTGTTTTTAGTTGGACTGATAACAAGATTTTGTTGATACAAGTCGCGCAAGTCTAGGTCGAGGACATTCATCGTAGCTATATATAAGTGAATGATAGTTCTACAATTCGTTTTATTTCTGTTGGATCACTGAAAATTGACAAGGTAAGGTACGCAAGATATTTTAACTTGATGTATTATTTAAATATACAAATGTAATACTGTATTATTTTATGTAAAATACTTGTATCTCTCAATGCTACTTAAAAATCGGAACATATTACTTTCACTAGATAGTACACGGTATTCTTTCTTTTCGTTGTTAAAATAGATTGATACTGTGTTTTTTTTTTGCATTTTGTTATCGTGTGTTTTCATTAGAATGTACATGTGAATCATTTAATCTTTGAAAATATCGGGTACTCCTATAGATAGAATTAAGTACAAATTTAAAAGGAAAATAACTCCAGGGATTGTGATTGTACTTAAAAAGCCCGTTACTGTAAATGATTTTCTATCATAGTAACCTAAAAATATAAAGGTCCGCAAAAATGTCCGCTCCATTAGGGGATTATAAACCCTTAGGTAGATATGTTGCATTTTTTTCAGCCAGAAATATTAAATCGATGCTAAGAAGTAACAATTAAGACAAACATTTTGTGAAATGCATTTTCCTTTAGTGTTATTATGGCAGATTTATTTTTCGGGGCGTAAAACAGTTTTAACAATTTAGGAGTCTATTACATAATGGCATAATGTTATGGTGAACAATGGTGAACGATCGCACCGTTCTTTAGGCCCACTAGTTTTGTACCGTAATACATACTTAATTTAATTCTACATTGAGCTCATTCATGCTTCATGGTCAAAAAGATTTGTAGTTAACTGCAAGTGTGTCTAAACATGTGACTGTTAGTCATCTTTGAATACTTACTTCTAGTAGCCCAGTGGTTAATGTGCTGGACTTGTAACCCGGTGTAAAACTGGGTAAGTGAACCGGCTGCCGCATTTAACTGAAACAAAAAATCTTTCTATGTGTTTCATACTACACCATATATGTATGACATTTTAGGTAATCATGGCGACTAAATGGGCATGTCTTGGACCTGGGAAAATCGCATCTGATTTCTTTTTAGCAATTCAAGACAATTTGCCTCAATCGGAGCACCAGGTAGACTACACGTTACATTAAAGCTACATGGCGTGCTTTTATTACGTAGATATATTTACTGAAATCATAAACATAAAAATAGACACAAATTATAAGGACAATTGGCGTTCATTCAAAGAATCTATACTCATATCTGCTAACCTTACTTATTCATGACTCTGGTGAATTAAGACCTCACTGCAGGTCGACGTTAATGTGTTTTTGTTATATTTTATCAGAGATTGGGTTTAAGCTAATTGGATAATGTTCGTTTACTCACTCGGACAATGTTTAAAAGTAGTTCAGTTTTAAATGTCATTTCAGTGTGCCACTCGCACGTAGTGACTTAACTAGTGCTGATAAAGAAAATGTATTTCGTTCGGGTAAATGTGTACATATTTTACGTACAATATTTTACAATCATTCATATCTTTCTTGGTTAGTTCATAGCTGTGGCATCCAGGCATATAAAAATCACAGGCATTTGCTGACAATTGTTAAGTGCAATGTAATTTGTACTGGGAGAATGTATAAATATTCTACATACAATAGTTTATATTTTTTCATATCTTTCTTGATTAGTTCGTGGCTGTGGCAGCCAGGGATATAAACAGAGCACAGGCATTTGCTGACAAGTTTAAGTTTCAGAGGGCTTACGGGTCTTATGATGAAATCGCTCAAGATCCAGACGTTGGTATGTTGAAAAAACAGTTTCAAATATGTTACTTCCGTCTTGCGCAGTTGTAAACAACGATTAACATTTTTATGAAGATTACCCTTGAAGTGGTGTCGCATTGATCACCATGGTCTAAATGAATGAAAAACACATTCAAATTAATTTTATCAATAAAATGATCATATCACACTCGGCTTGCGTGAGTTGTGGCCCTTTATTTTGCAGATTATATTCTCGTGGCAGTATGCTGTCTAATATACTGGAGAATTCTTGAAAAATGTTAATGAGCTAGTGATCTGCAAGTTTTTTTTATTTCCTGTTGAATCACAGCTAGGGCATACATATCCATGTTTGTCAGTTACGTAGTGTTACTAAATGAGATGCCGCGGCACTTTTGTTATGCTGTATGTATTCTTTTATTTTATATTAACATGAGTACACGGATCTTTTTTCAATTCTTAGAGGTTGTGTACATTGCAACTGTTATTTCAAATCATGCTGAGTTGTCCATAAAGATGTTAGAAGCTGGCAAACATGTTTTATGTGAGAAGCCGATGGCAATGAATCCTAAACAAGTTCAACAAGTACTTCAAGTGGCCAAAGAAAAACAAAAGTTGTTTATTGAGGTAAACATGATCTAGTATATCTTCTCTTTTTGAGACATTAAAGAAATGAAATTCACAAGGTCACTCTATATAGAACTACGTATACTATTAATTTCATGGAAATGTACTTCCGGGAACTGTATTAGGAAAAATGCTTAACCTGTTTATTTAAAGAACAACCACTCCAAAGTAACATCCATTGGTAGTAGCAGTGTTGTTGTAGAGATTTTGTTGCTCTAGAGAAGTTAAATTAATAAAATTTAATTTAATTAAATCTAACAGTGGGGAGAATCATGTTGTTGTTGAAGGGAGGTTGTTGTTGAAAAGAGTGCCGCTCTGGAGAAGTTGTAATTAACAAACCTTTGAACAACTCCTGTGTTCGATCTCTTCTTGACTTTTGTCTCTAGGATCTTTTATCATGTACGATGTTTATATATGGTTCATTTTATTTTTCTGATCCATACATATGTACGTCATGTTAGATGTAATGAAGTTAAACAAACTTCTGTTTATCTATTTATACTGGCACGAAAACCTGTCATTTCTTCGTATGTGTATTCTTCGTTCTATACATAGCGTGACGTTTCAATGGTTAAATGTTTATAGGCTTTATGGACAAGATGGTTTCCGGTTTACTTACAAATACAAAAAGAATTATCAAATGGCAGTCTTGGTAATATAAACTTAGTACAAGCCAACTTCTGTGTACCAATAGGTGAAGTGGAAAGAGTGAAAAGTTTAGATTTGGGAGGTGGAGGTTTATTAGACATTGGAATATATGTTGTACAGTTTGCTTGTTTTGTGTACGGAGAAATGCCTGAAAGTATCACAGCTGTTGGAAACTTAATAGATGGTAACATTTGACTTACATTTGTATCCATAATAGTAAATACATGTGTACATTCGTATATGTTTTAGGAGCGAAAACTCCTATAGCTGTACATCTTCTCTACTTACAATTAAGTGATGCCTCTTACATCCGCGTAGAAAAATAGTACCACTTTTTGTATAGGTATACATTGCAGACTTTACAGTTTTGATAAAAAATGGAGATATATTGCAGGATTCTGTGAATTTTGAAAGCATGGGAAATATTAGGCAATTTATTTCAACTATCTTATCGCTATCAATATCTTGTTTCTTCTAAATGCTTACCCCTGTCAAATAATTATGCATAGTTCATGAACTATTCATAAATAATTCAAGAAAATTTCATGTTTTTTTATGAATTTCATTCGAAGGGGTAGGGCTTCTCAAGTCGGAATTTGAAATGTATTGATATTGTCAGTTAAGATGACGTTATGCTTTACGAGAATTTACTTACATACTAGAACATATTCAGTTTTCTTGATTTGATTTTGCGAATGGTACAGGTAATAGCACATCTATTGTCATTCTTGAGTTCATTTATAACGTCCTTATGACGATTACCTATCCCTGATATTTATAACCCTGGTAGTTTAGTCAGTGCATTACAAACTGTGGTCAAGTCATGAAAATTACTGTTGTTGCTGGCATCAACATAACACCGTATTTCGCTTTTTCTAGAGTCAATTGAAATTCCAAATAATTATTTTCTTTCTTTCACTATCTTAGGCGTGGATCAGTCGGCATGTATTACAATGAAGTACAAAAATGGAGGAATGGCGTCTCTGGTGTATCATACACAAGTTTCAGATGATGTCAGAGATGGGGTCATTGTCGGAACCAAAGGAGTTATAAAAGTAAGAATAAAGTAACTTGAGTTTTAAGATCATACAAGTGTTACACATGAAGGTGACTGATGTATTTATATATTTATATTTTCGTTCTCATGTTTTTCAGCTACAGTAAGGGTATCTTGGTTTTCCTGTTGCTCGGACAACACTTAGATACCACTTATCAGCGATTATACTGTACAAAATGATACAGGTTGTTGTAATGTGGGATATCATTAATTCGTTCGTTCGTTTGTTCGTTTTATTTATTTATTTATATTAGGGATGTAAACGGTTAATCGATTAATCGATTAACCGTTCGTTTGTCCGATTAACCGGTTATTAAATCATTAATCGATTAACCGAAAAAAAGTAGAAAGAAGCAAGTAAAACATTTAATAGTAAATTATAGAAAAATCGAAATTTTCAGTCAGTACGTGCGTTTTATCTTGTCAGTAAATTAGTCGACCAGAGGTGCGAAAAATACGACAGTTGAGCAAATTAACAATTCATTGACACTGACCTGGGACCATTAAACACGGTGACACGTATATTGTTGATTGTGAAATTAACTAATTGAGAAGCGATTTTGGATATACGAGTAAACTTGCTTGGTCTGGCACTTCCTCACAATTTGATAATTGTTTCACAAGTTATCATATACAACAAGTTACAATATCGTAAAAATCGTCTGGACGTATTTTAGACGCAGTAGTGATGAACAAGAAAAGCCATAACGATAACGAAACGTTATGCGGTAGACGAATTATAAGAAGCATTAAACACAAAATATAATTCGGCATTACACCAATCAACCAATCAAATGATCGTTGATGTAAGCTCCGCCCAAATGTTCCAATTATAACCTGACCAAAACTGAGTATGAAACAGGCATGCCGTAATCTACTTTTTTGGTAAACAAAATAACTATTTGTTGCCATAATGTTATGTGTAATTGATCATTAATATATTTAAACGGAAAATTGATAAGAACATCACATTTCTGTTGTAAATATATTGATGAATGTACACATGATCGCATTTCGTGTAATACGTCGGTGTCGCGGAAACGTGTGACAATTCATATTTATAAGCACTTTGTACAATTAACATACGGTTAATCGATTAATCGTTCGTATGAACGAACGATTAACCGATTAGTAAAATCTTGACGAATTGACATCCCTAATTTATATATTTATTTATTTTCAGATTGAAGCTCCATTTAATTCTCCGACAATCGCCACCACACCATCAGGAAGGTATGAATTTCCTCTGAAGGAAAATGACTACGTGTTTGCTAACAGTGCAGGTCTACATTATGAAGCTGCTGGCGTCAGGGAATGTTTGCTTAACGGTAAGATACCTGGCTCCAATGTTATATAATTTAAGTTCAGTCATCAAGCTCAATTCTCACATCTTCTCTCAAAATATTTCTAAGATAATTATGACCAGGCAATAATGATAATAATTGATACATAAATTAGACATAAAAATTTATCTGAATGTGTATTTAAATATTAATCAGCTCTATCTTTTCAACCAATACTACTAGAATGGAACTGAGATTTGACTTCGGAGTCTGTACTCAAGTTTTATCACCTAGGGCCCTGATCTTAAGGTTATATAACCTGAAATTGGTCCCTGGGCTCAAATCTCATCTCTTTGAAAATGTCTCTGTTAATTATGATCAAACAATAATGGTATTAAACTGTTTCATTAATCGTACAGTATAATTTATCTGAATACGTTTTTGAACGTTACTAAAATTAGCTCCGTCTTTTCAAACATAATATTTTAAGTATAGCATCGAGATTTGAGCCCGGACACTGTACTCAAGTCTAATAACCCCAGGGCCTAATCTTCTTACCTGTCATGAGCATCAAGTCGCCTAGATCACAGGAATGTGATTTAAATGTTTAAATATTTTTAAGAAACTTTCTGTAAGAATACCGAATATTTATTCATTTGTACGCTATTTCTTAACTCAAATAATGCATTTACTACAATTATCTATATACAATGTATGTATATAATGTAAATTCAAGTTCAATACTTTGGTTCTACACGTCCACTTTCCCATTGTAGAAGAGTATCCAACAACACTGACATTGCAACAGAAACAAGGGAATAGTTATTTCCTTTTTGGTCATATTGTATTTTCTGAATGCGTAAAACGTGACATTTCTATTTCTTTATGAGAGGGCATCAATGTGTATTTTAATTAAATATTAAGGAATATTATAATGTCGTCTTTTATCATACAAACAGGTTGGTTGGAAGCTCCGAAGTTCAAACATTCTGATAGCATGATGGTTCATCAAATAATGGACGAAATAAGGAAACAACTATATACATGATGTGATATATCCAGATTTTGATTCATTGAATATGAACATATTGAGAATGAAATATTCAGATTTTTAATAAATTGAATATAAACAAAATGGAGAATGAAATACCCACGTTTTGATTAATTGAATATGACAAAAGGAACATGAAGTATCCAGATTTTGATTAATTGAATATGAACAAAATTGCAACCAGATTGAGTATGAACAAAATTGAGAATGAATTATCCAGGTTTTGATTTGAAGAAATTGAACACCTTGAACCATGATCAACAACGATGCACTGATGCACATTTTGTACTCTCATGGCATGTAGATGATCCTTATAAAAATAAGACATCTGAAAGAAGAGTTAAGAAACAGAAAAGAGAGAACAATAAAATGAGACAACGGATTTTTATTTATTATTACATCACTATCAATACTTGTCATTCTATCATTAGCCGTGTTTGAGAAATGTTTCAGGATAACTACAATAACCATTTATGTACTTACATTTTATAGACGTACTTTGTCGCAATAAATGAATATTCATATTCAATGCACAAGTCTTAATTTGTTTTCATTTCATGCTTCTAGAAAATTCCAGTGTACTAGTTTACAAATTTCGATCGTGTTAATTAGGCAAACATGGCTGGTTTCCGATTATATCTCCAAAAATCTATGTGTAAAGTGATGCATGCAAAATGCTAGAGTGAGTTGTTATGTGTCATGTCCCCTTGATTGTTCCTGTACCACTGAACATGTGTACCAAGTTTCATAGCAATAACACAAATGCTAATGATCCTAAACGTTATGTAAGTGGATAGGATGAGACAACAGGCGTGATTCCAGTATAGCACCCATTTCACTTTGTGGCGCAGGGGTATAAAGGCATTCCACAATATGAGTTTGACATTCACTTTTTCAAAATAAACTTACACTGTTGGTTACAACACAACAAACATGTCATGGGCTTACTTATGTGACAGGAATAATGAAGTAGTTTATAATGAATTGCTAATTGGTTACAAGAAGTTCCAGAGGCGAACAGTGGCTGGGATGAAGGAGTTTTTTTTTATAGATCAGTACGACAGTATGGGATGATGTAGCATACAATACATTTTTGCCGCCTATTTGAAGAGAGATAGTTGCCGGGAACAGCTTATTCCTTTGGCCTTTAGAAGTTTAAATGCGTTGCACACCAATTTGGTTACATGCTGAAGAAGTTGCTTGGCCTCTTCAAATTCTTACATAAAATTGGTATATAGTCATATGACTGTACTACATTCTATAACAAATACTTTAATTATTAGATCATAAGAGTATTATAACAATTCACCCGAAAATTACACATTGGTAAACTGTTATACTGAACAAGAGAAAGCATTCACAAGAAGTTCTTCAACATCATTACTCCACTGGGTAGTTAATAGGTTTATAACATAACCCAGATTGTGTAACGATACCTGCCAATCATAAAAATTTTGGCTAGGCTCAGCAAAGTCGTAATTTTTACCCTCGCACTCAAATACTTCTTTGATAGGCAACATTGCTGTTTTGGCGGGAAAAGTAAGGGGGGGGGGTCGGATGAGCCTATTATATAACTGGTACACATTTATCTGTACAGGTGCTTGAAAGGCTGCCTGTAACATGTTCGTATTAGTATAGCGATGTCGTACCCCGCAACCCCAGATAATGTTACGCTGATGGAAAATTTTCTGATAACAAGTTTTTGTTTGATAGAAGTTGCACTAGTCTAGGTCGAGTATATTCACCGTATATTAGTTCTGTATTCTCTTGCGTGAATTATAAAAGTAAATGATTATTCTAAACTTAGGTTTATTTCTATAGGATTACTGAAATTTGAAAAGGAGAGGTACGTATAAATATATATTAATACTCTATTATTTCATGCACAATATTTTTTACTGTTCAATGCTACTCAAAAATCGAGAAAATATTACTTTCAGTAGATACTGCATAGTGTTCTTTCTTTTCGTTATTAAATTAGATTGATACCGCGTTTTTTGCATTTTGTTATCGTGTGTTTTCATTGAAATGTACACGTGAGTTCTTTATTCTTTGAAATGTAGGTTACTCTTATAAATAGACTTCAGTACACACTTAAAAGGACAATAACTCCTTGGCGTGTGATTGTTTTTAAAAAGCTCGTCTCTGTAAATGACTTTCTTTAACACAAACCAGGCGCGTAGCTGCCTATACGCGAGTACGCGGCTGAATCCACATGATTCTGACAAAAAAAATATATATTCAGGAAAATCTGTCTTGACTATAGCGTTTATTCGCTGATTTATGGTACCATAACCGACTTCTTGAGAACTACATTAATGACCCTGAAATCGCCTAGAATGCACCAGATTGCACCATTATTTTCAAAATTTTAGGGGGGAGCATGCCCCCGGACCCCCCAGCTTAATCCTGAATCCACATCCATGGAGGGCTAGCTACGCGCCTGCAAACCTAAAAATATAAAGGTCCGCAAAAATGTCGGTTTCGTTTTGAGACAATAATTTTGGGCATTAAGGGGACTTAAACCCTTCGTTAGGTTTTGGTGGGTTTTTTTTCAGCCAGAAATATTCAATCGATGCGAAGAATGACAAATATTTTGTGAAGTACATTTGTTATTATGGCAGATTCATTTTTTTCGGGGCGTAAAACAGTAAATTTATTTAGCAGTCTATTACATACATGTTATTAACACACAATAGTAAACCATCGCACCGTTCGTTAACTCCACTAGTTTTGTACTGTAATACATATGTTATGCCCTAAAAAGTTGTGAATTTTTCTTGTACTAGATGTTAATTTAATATTTTGCAATTCATGAGTTGTTTTTGTCGCATAATTTTAAAAGATAGTTGCTAAACTGCAAATTGCTATAAAAGCAAGTGGCAGGGTATTACGATAAAAGCGACAAAGTTGAACAATTGACATTTTTAACACCTGTTAGGGTCTCAGCTCCCAGAGGTCTTTGCGATCGGATTAACCCTAGTCCAACTAATTAGACTGCTTTGTGACGGCGAGACATTTTTCGACTTGGCTCCGTCCCGCACAGTCTAACAAAGATCTGCATATTTGTGTGCGGAAAATCCCCAATTAAAACCAATTGGGCCCGATAACTACAATATATGTGACCAAAGTGAACCATTCCGTGGGTAGAAAACATGTTTCTATACTTATATGAGTATAAATTATTCCAACATACCTTTTCTGAAAGGTGCATTAATGATTTGTTTCTCCCCACTATTTCCAAACTGAAAACGAAACTAGCGTAATGGCGGTAAAATGCCGGTGTCATGGTAAACATTGCCTACTCTCAAAATGATTTTAAGTACACGTTTAAATAAGCTGGCATGTCAACGAAACGTTGGCAAGTTAATTTCCAGTCCACTTTAGTTAATTCTAGGTACTCATTATAAAGATCAATATAGAATTAACTGTCCGACGGTATTTGTGTACGGAGGGGAACTGGATGAGGCTAAAGTCCGTTCGTACCGTTTTTTTCACGCGACGTAAAATTTTAAGTCTAATATTTCGAATTTGACATTTAACACAGATTTTTTAAAGCACATTCATGCAGATTATTGTTATTTGTATTGAATTAAGTAAGTTATACACGTAATTGAAGAAATATGAAGTAATTTTGAATTCCGCACATAAATATGCAGATGTTTGTAAGGCTGAGAGGATGGCCCTTCCGAATTCGTTCACGAAAATCGGCCAACCGAAAGCCGAATTAGTAGGGCTAGATTAACCCCTACAATTTTTATTGGTCAATCTATCATAAGCATTTTGTAACGGTGTTTTTCATTGGGTACTTACTATTTCGGTCTTTCGATGAAGGTTGTGTCCTTCCTCCAAGAAGTCACTTCTATGTTTTAACACCTGTTTTAAATAAATTTGAGGAAAGGACACACTTCTTGATTATTTTTAGGTAAGAAACTTTGCTATACTTTGTTAAATGTTTTACCTGTATTTTACTCTGAAATTGAATATGTTTATTAATTTGTAAGATTCTTAATGAAAAGCTGAATATTGAAAATTGTATATTTTTGTATAAAAATGGATATACATGTATATAGTTGTGTGCATAGCGTTTAGGTTCTATTGATGAAATAGTATCATGTTTCTGTAACTTCTTTATCAAACAGTATGGAATTGTATTTGAATTGATTGGATTTGAGAAATTTATTAAGAGACCTGTTTCACATAGCGCGCAATATGCTTTTCGGTAGTTCTTTCGGTTTCATTATTCACTTTAGAGTAATTTTATATCTTAGCGTTATGAGAACCAGGAAATGAAAGGTAAACTAAAGCAAAAATTATTTCAATCAATGTTTTTGTCTAATATTCTGTATTCCATGCTGTTTGACATGATGACATGTATGTATACTTATTACTGATAGACTTTTGTAATGAATTAAACAAAAACTTAATGTTTAATTTTATACATATTCATTTTAATGGTTAGTTTATTGTTGTTTATTTTAACGTCATATCTTTAAGCATTTAAATTACGGATACTTGAATATGAAATACCTATTATGTGTAATATGTTCATGAATACTGGTTTGTATTCATGAATACTTGTTCATATTCACGTATACTTGGTATAATATATATAATGGCACTCTTGATTCAGACTTCTATGTTTTAACACCTGTTTTAAATAAATTTGAGGAAAGGACACACTTCTTGATTATTTTTAGATCTTGGAAGACAGTCATCATCCGTCGGGTGCACAGTACAACACCTGTACAAACAGTGTAACACATAGTTGATTTAATTCTACTTTGAACTCTTTTATGATTCATGTTCAAAAATAGATTTGTAGTTAAAAAGAAACTTAATGATACTAATTTATGTATTTTCGTCTGGTAGAGTAGAAATATAAATTACTATAACTGCATCAGAACAGTTAGTAATCTATGAATACTTATTTCTAGTAGCCCAGTGGTTAGTGCGTTGGTCTTGGAGAAGTTGTCAGCTCCTTGTGGAAGGGTAAACAAGTACTGGTTAGAATACAGTCTATGAAAACTGGTAACTGGCCGCCGTATATAACTGAAAAAAACTCCTTTCTATGTGTTACATACTACAACTTACATGTTTGACATTTTAGGTAACCATGGCGACTAAATGGGCATGTCTTGGTCCTGGGAAAATCGCATCTGATTTCTTTTTAGCAATTCAAGACAATTTGCCACAATCGGAGCACCAGGTATATTAAACGTTACATTAAATTTACATGGCGTGGTTTTATTACGGAAATTGTAATCATAAACATAGACACAAATTATAAGGACAGTTGGCGTTCATTAGATGAATTTACTCATATCTGCTAACCTTACTTATCTATAACCCTGTTGAATTAAGACCACACCGCAAGTCGACGTAAATATGTTTATGTTATATTTTATCAGAGATTGGGTTTAACCGAATTTGGTAATGTTCGTTTACTCACTAGGACAATGTTTGAAAGTAGTTCAGTTTTATTTATTTATTTTTTTTTTTTTTTGTATTTTTATTTTCTATTCCACATGTGATATACAACAGTCTATTTTGATACAAAGTACATAGTAAAGCAAACATGTCTAATTTTTTGTCTAATATTATTGTATACATATAACAGTACTATCATGTAACAAATGCACTACAAAAGAAGAAAAGTCAACTTATCAAAATTAATACACAGTGATTGTGTAGTCGCTTAGTTATTAAATAGTTTCATTTTGTTTTAACAAAAGTTATTGTAGACAGGAATAATTAAAGTTTAAAGAAAATAGGCTTTAAATTAAGCATTATATTACCATACTTCATTATTAGTTACAAGGTTTGTGTTATGAAAAATAAATAAATGACAATTAAAATATCTAGTATAACAAATGACGACCTAATGACCTAGTGATTAAGGTGAAACATAGGGCTGTATAATGACCATAAATAAAAATAACTTAACAACTTTGTGTATATTATCTTAAGCAAATTTCTTAGTTTTACCGCAGAAACATGTATAATTGAATTATATGAAAAAATAAAACAATTGCCACATTATTAATATTTATCATTATCATTAAGGTAGTTGTAACAGAGATCATATATCTATAAAAGTTTTCAGTAACAGTACTTTTGACAAAGTGTCGTTTTCCTTGTTATGTGTTTTAAGACTGAAAAAAAAATAGACAATTATATATCACATGGGTATTTTAGATGACTCATTGAATTTATACAGAACAAAAATACTAGCATATTCAGTAAAAGAAAAAGGTGCAAGGAGGAGAGAAAGACAGTAAGTGTAGTCGGCAGTTATCTTTCAAATGACATTGATACAGTTAGAAAAAGATACTGAAAACAGTTTTCCAGCATATGTATTCTATTTTTTTTAAAGAAGAATCAAGTGAATCTTTTAGTACCTTTAGTACATAGAATGAATACAAGATGACTATATCATTGTTGATTATATCCAGAGATCTGAAAATTTTCTCCATGTTTTTGAAAATTTTATCATAGTGCCACTTTTGCAAGCCTGGTATTTTTCACACATTAACTGGTTTTTAAACCTTGACTTAAAGAGGTCAACATTTGGTATCATATTTTTCTGTTTAAATTTAAAAATAAATTGTTTAGCTATAAGCAAAACATAATTAGTTGGGACATCAAATTTTTTATTTCCAAGTAGCATATCTAGTTTAGAATAAGTGTTTATAGAATAACCGAATGTATGATTTAACCAAGATATCAAGGAATGCCAAAAACAAGATACAAATCTACATTCAAAGAATAAATGCACCATAGTTTCTGAATTTTGGTTACACAATGAGCATAAATCATTATCTTTAAGTCCTATTTTACTTAACAACCGGTTTGTGCCTAATATTCTATGGTTTATTCTATATTGTAGCCATTGGAGACTTGAATCCTTGGTGGTATGAAATGGGATATCATAAAAAAAAGCCCAATTGAAGTTTTGATGCAGACTAAGATCAGTAATCCACTTGCTTTGGGATTTTAGTTGTAATGAAGTTTTTTGTAAAAGACAATCATAAATTCTTCTACATCCTTTTGTAGTACCATAGATAGTTTTAATAACTGAGGGGAAAATAGGTAAATGTGATTTATTCAATGGGGTTTGAATTGAATAAGTATTCAGAACTTTTTTAAAACAATTAATTAGGCCTCTAAATTGTAAAAAATGCGTATTAACATTCCATTTGATACTGAATTGGTCGTATGACATAATTTGGCCATTATCATCTAGGAGGTCATTAACATAATTTATACCTTTGTCCGAATAATTCTTGTAAAAGACAACATTACCCCCTATTTTAAACAGCCTATTTAACCACAAAGGTGACAATTGGAAAGTGCTTTTAGAAACTGGGAGATTATCTTGTAAAATTATTATACTTTGCAACACATCTTTCCAAAATATATTACCTACTGTAGAGAGCTTATTACTTAAAAAATCGCTTCCAAATGAGGCTAGTTTTGAAATGAAAGGGTATGTTCTATGAATAAAATCACTGTATCTTGTATTTTTCTGAGAAATCTTTTTCAACCAAGTACATTTTAGAGCTGCTATGAATTTTTTTTATATCTAATGATAGATATAGTTCAGTTTTATTTGTCATGACTTATAGTGCTGATAAAGAAAATGTATTTCGTTCTGAAAATAAGAATTCATATTTTTCTTGATTAGTTCGTAGCGGTGGCATCCAGGAATATAAACAAAGCACAGGCGTTTGCTGACAAGTTTAAGTTCCAGAAAGCTTACGGGTCTTATGATGAAATCGCTCAAGACCCAGATGTCGGTATGTTAAAAATAAATAGTTTCAAATATGTTACTTTCTTCTTTCGTATTTGTAAACGACGATCGACATTTTTATGAAGATCATGATTGAAGTATTGCCGACAAAGTTCACATGCATTATCATGATCTGAATGAAAGAAAAACACATTCAGGTCAAGTTTATTTTATCACATTAAAATGATCATGTCACACTCGGCTTGCTAGAGTTGTGGCGCTTTATTTTGCGGACTATATCTTTGTGGTAGTATGCGCTCTGTGGTCAGCTGTCTTGCTATACTGGAGAATTCATGTAAAATGTTTATGAGATAGTGATGTGCAACTTAAAGTTCTGCGACTTTAAATTGTTTATTTCTTGGTGAATCTCAGGGCGCACATGTATTTCAATTACGTTGTGTTACTGAATGAGATGTTGCGACACATTTTTATGCAGTATGTTATCTTTAATTTTATTCTAATAGAGTGTACATGAGTCACGGACCTTTTTAAAATATTTTAGAGGTTGTGTACATTGCAACTATTAATTCAAATCATGCTGATTTGTCCATAAAGATGTTAGAAGCTGGTAAACACGTTTTATGTGAGAAGCCGATGGCAATGAATTCTAAACAAGTCCAACAAGTACTTCAAGTGGCCAAAGAAAAACAAAAGTTGTTTATTGAGGTAAACATGATCTACTGTATCATCACTTTTTTGTGACGTTAAAAAAATTCTCAAGGTCGCTCTATAAAGAAGCACGTATATTATTAATGTTTACATACTAGTATTGTGTCCATGGAAAGTATGGAAAGCCACAGTACACCCCCGAAGTAGAACTATGATTTGCTATATAAATCCATATTTGTTCTTCTACCTCGGAATTATGCCAATTTCCGAAGTAGAAGAACTGTTCAATGTCGGACTTCATATTATCGTACATCGGGATAGATCATACTACTACTTCGGATTTTTATTTTCCGAAGTAGAAGTATACATACTTCTACCTCGGCTTTCTTACTACATCTTCGGAATTTTACTTTCCGAGGTAGAAGTATACATACTTCTACCTCGGCTTTTCGATTTTCCGACGAAGAAGAACAACGTTCGGCGAAGTAAGAATTCAAGTTCGGAGTTCATACATTATTATACTACTTCGGCATTTAAATTCCGACAAAGAACAATGTTTCCGAACTATACATCTGTATATAGTACAACACCGCATTTTATACCGACGAAGCATAACTCCGAGGTATCAAAAACCACGTTACTTCGGGAGATTTGCTATACCGTAGTATCGTGCGTTACGTTATTTCAGGGGATTTAACGATATTTCGGCTGCAAGCTTCCAGTGACCAAGATTGTTTATAAACTACGAAAGGCGAGTTGATTGATCATTGACTGCAGTTCTACATTTAACATTTATTTCATTAACGAAATAGACCCCAGGATCTAGGTATGTAATTGCTACACTTGACAGGATCTCTAGAGGTAGAATTTATCAATGATTACTTGCCTATCAAATATTTTTCATGAACAAGGCCTGGCTACAAGTACAACAATCATTTGTCAATTAATGATAATAGCTGTAATCTTAATGTGCTAATTCTACATGCTCAGTCCTGGAACTTGAAGCCTGGGATCAGAACAGTCTGATATTAAGTCATATATGAATCAGGCATGTGTTTCCAAAGAAAGGTATTTCTTTGTTTCATTATTAATTTTGCAGGTCCGTTATGGTTTGATGTGGGCTGTCACTAAACACTTAGGTGTACTGTACTGTTAGCACTGTGGGACTAAAGCCCATTCAGGTAAGTTTTTTGACTGTCTTATTGTTTTATTTTACAAATGGAAAAACTGTTCAACGATGCATTAAAAGTTGTCTAGTTCATTTTCCTCATTTCAGTATACCGAACCATGGATGCCCAAGCCTACATTTGTTAACAGGATATTAAAACATTTAAATTGTTATCTGATTTCAAGTTAGTTTATATATTAATATAATAAAGATGTTTGTTTAATGTAGTTTTTAAAGTGCATCACAACTAATAATAATTAAGACTCTCAGAGGGCAATTAATTATGACAAAGATACAAATAAATCTGTTTCAGGCAGTCTATATCAATTAAAACTAGATGTCCAAATAATTGAAATTAAATTTGTGTGTGTCAGGATTAGCTGTATACAGTTTTAATAATATTATTAAATGTCTATTTTTATCAGATTTGATTCAGATGATGAATGCAGGTCTTATATAAAAAGACCACAACTGCAACAACTTCAAAGAACTCAACTGTAACTTCTTCAGGTGTGTTGAAAGCTAAGTCATAAGATATGTTAATAGTTACATTATTTAGTCATTGATTCAAAGCCTGGCTTTTTTAGTAGTATTGTGTAATGATACTGCAAAATTAGGGACATCAGTTTTATTTCAGAGATCAAATTATTTATCAGGACATATGAATGTTAACCTTCACCAGTGCATTTGTAGAGATTTAATGATTCTTATTCTAACACATTTGTTTTTATAGCACATTATCTACTTTAAATTGATTTTGTTTAAGAACAAGATTTACTCTCGAAGAATTTTACTAATTCAGCACGTTGATCTTAAATATGTAATTATGCGTATAATAAAAATTATAGTTTTACAATTTTGTGTATGCTAGACTGATTATGAAATTTTCTCACTTTGAACTTTCATGTCTTTTTTTTCAGGAGTTCACCCCTGGTGACACAGTAACTAATTATTAAGTCACTTTTGGATGTGATATTGTGGATACACAAGAATTAGAAGGATATTTAAATTACTTAATTATAAAAACATTCTGAAGAACTTATAAATGGCATAAAAGTCGCAAGTGACTAATTCAAAATTAGGACTGGCATCTTTGATTGCTATATTTCAAATGTCAAAAGCTTAAGGCAAATTAATATACATGTTGTATATTACATTAACCATTGTTTTATGATTGGCACCTGTTTGTACGGATATGCACTGATTCAAATTTCCCATATGTTTAGTTTAAGGAAATGGTAATAGTGAATTTATCTGTTGTCATTAGCAGTATTATGTTCAGCAAGCAATAATGTAACTAATAAGTTCTCAATAATGGACAATAGGCACACGACTCTGCTAGTCTGTGTGTTTAAAACTGTATAATGTCAACATAGCTGTAGTTCAATTGAAGTATAGAGCGGTATGCTTTGAAAATAAGCTGTTGGTATGAAATTTTGTCTAAATAGAAATGAAATAATTGTAAAACTGAATACTACTAAATATAAAATGAAGAACTAATAACATCCTTCATTATAATTTCTTCATGTATTGTGCTATTTTATTAAATTGTTAAAGCTGCCTTATTTTACTGTTGATGCATGTATTTATTATTATCTTCGGTGAGATTTGATCATTTTCATAAGTTGTACAATAATCTTCCTTATACTGGTTGTTGAATGTATTTGTATTAAAACTTATAATAAAACGGAACATCTTGTCGTGAAATGAACCGAAATATTTAATACAGTATGAAGCTAAAACAACATTCAACGACCTTGCGATTATTCAGCTTTAACAGTTTGATAAAATTGCACTATACTTCGACTTTGTTAAAAAATACCAGCCATTAAATGCACCATGAACTGTCTTGTAATTACAGGACAGTGAGGTTCATAATGAACACATCTGGAAACTTCTCAAATGATATTTCTGAACAGTCTGTGAACCGTCATGTTTTCGTGATACATGTTTATTTCACTTCCGTGAACATTTTGGTCTAAAAGGGTCATGACTGCCTTGCATTAAAGTAGGTAGTTGCTTACAGAGGATGGGAGTCTAGTACTGGTTCTTCCCAGTAACAATAGCTAAGTGAACTGCCCCCTCATATGACCCTGACTGTTGAAAAGGGGTGTGAAACTCATATAAACAAACAAACATTATATTTGGTTCAGAATAATCTGACTTGTTTATATAATGCCAGTGAAAACCTCGGTGAAGAGTTAATCAATAGTGATAACTGGTTACTATTACTAAGATACATGCAAGATAATAAGTTGCAAACAAAATCTTAACAAAGGTGTGATGTTGCCAAAGCCATGGTGAGTAGGATAGCTCAACATACTTTGTGCACTTGTTCTATAAATCAGTGACAAAGAACTATTTGAAAACTTAAATGTGTAATTGTCAAAAGACAATAAGTAGCACAATATGAGGTTAGTAAAATGTTACATCTGTAAGAACAATATAAAGAGTCTAGGCATCATTAAATGTTTCAATTTCTCCAAGCTCAGGAAGTCCCCTTGAATGTTAATTATCTTCTAGAAGGCTTCAAAAGTCATGATCTAATTTAAGAAAACTGTTTGTACACTGTTGGACACATTGCTGTGTTATAGCATCTGGTACCACTTTAGCGAAATTCTGGAGCCCTAAAAATAAAAGAAAGTAGTTATGACATTCCTTATCCAAAGTTTAAGTTCAATTGGAACAGCAGTGACTAACAATGAGCTTGTTTCATACGCATGTTTTTGAAGCTAGAGTATCATAACACCTAATCAAGAAAGGAGAACTAATGAAACTACTTCAGGTTGACTACTTCCAACATTACCCTATAAGTAATAACTGGTGTCTCCATCATTATTATGATCCAGTGTAGTCAAATAGCATGTGCACAAAAACCACAGACATTTTCAGTTATTTAATGCTTAGACAAACATACATAAGCCTGATATTTGGAACACTGACAGATTCATTACAACTTCCTGTTTGCTTCAGAAAAAAAATGTTTGTCTGTTGTGTGTATTGGTGGAGGGTTCAATTTCCTGGCTGCTTTTGAGATAATACTTCATCATTTAAAATGAATCTGTTTTCCCAAGAAAAAAAATGTATGTACCATATTATTATGTCGCATGTATGAAGTATACCAGGTATATGTGACCGAGGGCCGGGCTGAGGCGTCGGCTCCTGGTTATGTGTCGGCGGGGAATTAGCTTATTCTGCCGACAGCCGCGATTGTATCCAACACCTCGGTTGCACAGTGTCTTTGTTGCTGGTACCTCTTGCATATAAGGGTACCAAATGTGTATGTCTTGGAATTATACACAACTAGTCCAATTCAGTATTTTCACTATTTTTATTCAGTCATAACAAACGTTTATAATATTCAGTTCTAAAAGATATAAGTTGAGAAACCAGATGACATAAAATTCAGATGTTAATTGTTTGAAGACTAAGCGAAGACTAATTTAATAATAAATAACAAAATAATCAATGAGAAAAGGGGCTGGACCCTTTATAAATTTTGACCAATAGAATTTCAGAATTAAAACATATTGGCAGGAAATACTTAAATGATAACTTATAATAACTTAATGAAGCCATATGGCAGATTGGCCTAAGTCTGTTTTGATAAAGCTTAAAACTAATTACCTACATGTAATCTAAGGTGATAAAACATATTTATAGAAGTTAGAATTTGAAATATGTAAAACTGATTGGTGTGAAAAACTAATTGATTAACACACAGAACTTAGAACAAACATTACATTTTTGTGTGTCTAGCAATAACATTATAATTATAAAGAAACTTAATAGAAAGTAATTTTTATATATCAATATGAAATTATTTATTGAAATTAAAACATTTCATGGCATAGTTTTATACCTTGTTACATGTCACCCATACCTTGTTACATATACCCAACAAGATGTCCCTATTTCTCTGATTTCACATGCTTGACTGTTCCTTAGTTGTTTGGTCTCATCCAGTCCCAATCTGGATCACTGTTCTCATCCGGCTGTCATTGAATAAATGGCATGTAAGAGGATATGTAGGTACATCCTGAAAAGTAAAGAGTAAGATAGCAAATTAACAATATTCTATACTATATAAGACTAGATACAAAAAACACCTCTGATGAGATAAAGCTGTTTTGAAATAGGAAGTCTTGCATTTTTTTCTTTGAAATTACTATCTTGTATATTTGTATAATTTACAAAGGCAGTATTTTCAAGGTGATATTCAGTAATTGATCAAAAATTCATCCTGAGCTTGTTTTCTGACTGACATCATAAGAAATAGGGACCAATGACCTAAGCTTCTTATTTACAGTCTGTAGACAAAGCTTAAGCAGAACAAATAACTAAAAACTGTTAAACAAAATGGTATATACTCTAGAATTTCAATAGATTAAAAAACAAGAGGGCCAAGATGGCCCTATATCGCTCACATGAAAAACATTGTTCACTCATTAAAATATTATTTTGAACCTGTGACATAGTTTTTTACCACAGATGACCCATGTTAGAACGTGTCCTACATATGAATAAGACAAACATTCTGACACGGTTTGGTGAAGATCCAATCAAAACCATGAAAACTACAGCACAGACAAGGTTTTCTTAAGATTTGACCTCATGACATTGCTTTTGACCCCAGACAACCCATGTTCGAATGTGTCATACATATCATTAAGACAAGCATTCTGACAAGGCTTGGTGAAGATACAATCAAAATTTGACACTTACAGTGTTAATAAGTTTTTCCTAAGATTTCACCTGGTGACCTAGTTATTGCCCCAAGATGACCCATATTTGTCTTGACCGTTACATCATTAAAACAAACAATTTGACAAAGTTTGGTGAAGATCCAATAATAACCTCGTTTGCGGGGGGGTATAACAAAACTTTGAAAAATACTGCAGACTAACTTAAAGGTAAAAGCAGGGCCTGTTTTATTCTTGTATCTATGTCTCAATGACTCAAGCCTGTTTCAGTTTATCTAATTTAGCTAACATAAAGTAAGTATGCAGCTGTAACTGCATGAATGTATTTACAATCAGTAGTGCAACTGCAATTAATATTAATAATGATTAATCAAACTTTGATATTTATTTAGAATATATGTATCAAGTAACTAATAAAAATAACTTGATTAGACATGGATTTCCTATACCTGAAATAGCATTCACTACCTAAGGCCGTCCTCTGAAATCAAGCTACCAAGCAATGTTCTTCAGCTATGGTCTTCTCTTAGTCTTTAGTGATGAAGACAATGTTTTCGTTTGTTCAGGATTTGCATCCTGAACAAACGAAAACATTGTCTTCATCACTATAGTTCAAATCAACACAGTCCAATACTTGTCAAATTTCCCCCTGCCTGTAAGTATGTATTTTTTTACAATAACATTTTTTTTTCAACTTATATGCAAGTCAGCATGTATAAAAATGAAAGTAAAGAAGAATTCAAGCCCTTTTTTTGACTTTTACCCTCAAATTCATCATTACATTTAAATTTATGCAGAGAATGTCCAATTACACATCTTAAGACCCACCTCGGTGGTTGAGTGGTTAAAGTCGCTTCAAATCACTGTAACCTCTCAGTGATAGTGGGTCGTGGGTTCGAGCCCAGCTACCGACCATAACTCTTTATGTGAGAAAGTAGGCAGTTGCTTACGGAGGATGGAAGTCTAGTATTGGTTCTTCCCAGGAACGATGCATATGTGAACTGTCTGCCTCATATGACTGATTGTTGAAAAGGGGCATACAACCCGGTAAAAACATGCACACCTTTTACTGTACAAAAAAATAGGACTTACAGATGATTTCATAAAGTTAACTTAACTATGTTTCATAAAGTGACAGCAGACACTAACCTTTCTCATTTAACACTGCTTCAAAAAAGTATTGCCCAACCACTCCTGGTCTTCCGTTTGTCACTGCAGCTTTTAGCCAAATCACTTCCTACTGAATCTATGTAAAAGCAGAAGGTCATGACAATCTGAATGATACAGATTAATTACTAATTTAGGGAAAATAACTGTAAATCTTTCATATCACATTTATGCCTAACCCTAAAACAATCATGTCCACATGGCAAATCAAGTCCATTTTTTTCAAGTCAATGAAGTAAACAGCAGTAATATAATGGTTGACAAGAGCTTTTTGTTAGTGATATATTACATCATATTAAAGGAGTTTCATTGATAATGTAAGCCATACAATTGTTGATTACACATACATGATAAAATTTCAGAGTTAACAAGCAAAAAATAAATACTATAACATGTATAAATTGTGCGACTAATTGACAACTTATTTATTCGAATCACAGATGCTTCATCATGCATGTTCAGAGGTATTTAAATATTTGATCAGTTAATCTATGCATTAGCCAAATGTACATTATATTACCTCAATATTAAATTATTACCTGTAATTTTCCATCTCACATTCCTCTATCTACATTGAGGGGGCAATTAAGTGGCTCCAGGTTCAGGTTCTCAGCAGTCTGCAAGCATCTGACCACTTTTCAATCTGTAACTTTAAATTACACAATGTGTAATCACAAACCTGAAATAAATGCATTTTAAATTCCATATAAATATATATGTATCTCATTAAAAACGATCAATAATAGTATACAAGTCCATCTTATGACAGGTGGGCCTGGATTTCTCCTTGAGCAAGTTCATAGTTAATTTTCCAAAATCTTAGGCTTTGACAGAAAAACTCCAATGTAAGCAATTTAATGCATGTATACTGCACATTTTCTTAACCACTAAACTAGTACACTAACCTATTTGAAAATAATATGAAAATTATAGGGTGTAATCCATCTCACTTTTCACTATTTCAATCCGGATGACACTTTCATATGTTATAATGAAAAAGCTTTAATATAAATGTTAATTTATTATATGTAACATATATAAATATGCATATTTCCTATTCATAATTTTTTTTTTTAAATATTCGATGTGTACTATAGGTCAGAGGGAGTTAACACTTCGATAACTGACCAGAAATGAAGTTTAATCCTACAATAAACCACACTATTTTACTATTTACATTCCTATCTGATGACGTCATATCACAATGACATCATCAAGTTATATGTGTAAGATTTCACCACAGGAGCCTGTTATTCAATCAAAAAAAAAATTATACTCAATAAAAAATTACCTACGTATAGAAAAAACATACGTAGGTAATTTTTTATTGAGTATAATTTTTTTTTTTGATTGAATAACAGGCCCCTTTGATTTTACCAACAAGAGTTCTAGTGGTTCATGTCCGACATTTGTAAGAATTGAATAAAACAATTGTAATTGGAAATAAAAGGACTAAACTTTCATTTCCTGTCGTTTATCGAAGTGTAAACTCCCTCAGACCTCATAACACACATTTCACATAAAGCCCTTTGGTCTATATTCAATGTGTTATGACGTTTGATGGACTTTACTGAAAAACGAGACCTGCATGATTTTTCTCGCTCCTAAATCACTTTATGTCATGCCTCATGGAACCAACAGCTGTGACATAGTGTCAATTTATGTACACTGGCCAACGCCACAACACAAGTTTTATGAAAGAACTGAAACCCTACACGTGCTAAAGAAACTGTAAATCTATGAAAACAGTTCTGAATAATTCATGATTCAGCTCCTATGCTAGTTCTGGCTTCCAAAACTTTAAAAGCCGCTTTTTAAATATTTGTTTGAATAAATTAAAAGCCGAAGTATCGCGCAATACCCCGAAGTAGTACTATCAAGGACTTATATATATACATGTATGTATATAAGTCCTTGGTACTATCAAGCAGGGGGGGTCGATTTAAATCACTGGAGTAGTATGACTAATGTGTACTTATAACTAGGCATTTCTTGTACGTCGGAAAGTAAAACACCGAAGTTGTAGTAAGAAAGCCGAGGTAGTAGTATGTATACTTCTACATCGGAAAATAAAACTCCGAAGTTGTAGTAAGAAAGCCGAGGTAGTAGTATGTATACTTCTACATCGGAAAATAAAACTCCGAAGTTGTAGTATGATCTATCCCGATGTAGGATACATTGAACGGTTCTTCTACTTCGGAAATTGGCATAATTCCGAGGTAGTAGAACAGATATAGGTTTATATAGCAAATCATAGTACTACTTCGGTGGTGTACTGTGGCTTTCAATAGGAAAGGTTAAATATGTGTACGTACTTCTAGGAACTGTATTCCGAAAATTGCTGGACCAATTTACATACTAGAACTTAACAAACCCGGGTACTTACATCGCCAATTCTTATACTTAACAAACCCTGGATCTAACTCCGCCTATTCTTATACTTCACAACTGCGCCTATTCTTATACTTGACAAACCCACAACTAACCCAGCCTATTCTTATACTTCTCAAACCTGGGAACTAACTCCGCCTATTCTTATACTTCACAAAACAAGTAAACAACTGAGCCTATTCTTATACTTAACAAATCCTACAACTAACTCAGCCTATTATTATACATTGTACGTGACAAACCTGGGAACTAACTCAATGTATTCTTATATATTGCACTTGATAAACCTGGGAACTAACTCAATGTATTCTTATACATTGCACTTGACAAACCGCCTATTCTGATGCTTCACAAACCTGGGAACTAACTCTATGTATTCTTATACATTGCACTTGACAAACCGCCTATTCTAATACTTCACAAACCTGGGAACTTATGGAAAGCCACAGTACACCCCCGAAGTAGTACTATGATTTGCTATATAAATCCATATTTGTTCTTCTACCTCGGAATTATGCCAATTTCCGAAGTAGAAGAACTGTTCAATGTCGGAGTTCATATTATCGTACATCGGGATAGATCATACTACTACTTCGGATTTTTATTTTCCGAAGTAGTAGTATACATACTTCTACCTCGGCTTTCTTGCTACAACTTCGGATTTTTATTTTCCGATGTAGAAGTATACATACTTCTACCTCGGCTTTTCGATTTTCCGACGAAGAAGAACAACGTTCGGTGAAGTAAGAATTTAAGTTCGGAGTTCATACATTATTATACTACTTCGGCATTTAAATTCTGACGAAGAACAATGTTTCCGAACTATACATCGGTATATAGTACAACTCCGCATTTTATACCGACGAAGCATAACTCCGAGGTATCGAAAACCACGTTACTTCGGGAGATTTGCTATACCGGAGTATCGTGAGTTACGTTATTTCGGGGGATTTAACGATATTTCGGCTGCAAGCTTCCAGTGACCGAGATTGTTTATAAACTTGGTCTCTACGAAAGGTTCGGAAGGCGAGTTGATTGATCATTGACTGCAGTTCTACATTTAACATTTATTTCATTAACGAAATAGACCCCAGGATCTAGGTATGTAATTGCTACACTTGACAGGATCTCTAGAGGTAGAATTTATCAATGATTACATGCCTATCAAATATTTTTCATGAACAAGGCCTGGCTACAACAATCATTTGTCAATTAATGATAATAGCTGTAATCTTAATGTGCTAATTCTACATGCTCAGTCCTGGAACTTGAAGCCTGAGATCAGAACAGTCTGATATTAAGTCATATATGAATCAGGCATGTGTTTCCAAAGAAACGTATTTCTTTGTTTCATTATTAATTTTGCAGGTCCGTACGTTATGGTTTGATGTGGGCTGTCACTAAACACTTAGGTGTACTGTACTGTTAGCACTGTGGGACTAAAGCCCATTCAGGTAAGTTTGTTTGACTGTCTTATTGTTTCATTTTACAAATGGAAAAACTGTTCAACGATGCATTAAAAGTTGTCTAGTTCATTTTCCTCATTTCAGTATACCAAACCATGGATGCCCAAGCCTACATTTGTTAACAGGATATTCAAACATTTAAATTGTTATCTGATTTCAAGTTAGTTTATATATTATTATAATAAAGATGTTTGTTTAATGTAGTTTTTAAAGTGCATCACAACTAATAATAATTAAGACTCTCTGAGGGCAATTAATTATGACAAAGATACAAATAAATCTGTTTCAGGCAGTCTATATCAATTAAAACTAGATGTCCAATTGAAATTAAATTTTTGTGTGTCAGGATTAGCTGTATACAGTTTTAATAATATTATTAAATGTCTATTTTTATCAGATTTGATTCAGATGATGAATGCAGGTGTTATATAAAAAGACCACAACTGCAACAACTTCAAAGAACTCAACTGTAACTTCTTCAGGTGTGTTGAAAGCTAAATCATAAGATATGTTAATAGTTACATTATTTAGTCATTGATTCAAAGCCTGGCTTTTTTAGTAGTATTGTGTAATGATACTGCAAAATTAGGGACATCAGTTTTATTTCAGAGATCAAATTATTTATCAGGACATATGAATGTTAACCTTCACCAGTGCATTTGTAGAGATTTAATGATTCTTATTCTAACACATTTGTATTTATAGCACATGTTCTACTTTAAATTGATTTTGTTTAAGAACAAGATTTACTCACGAAGAATTTTATCAATTCAGCGCGTTGATCTTACATATGTAATTATGCGTATAATAAAAATTCTAGTTTTACAATTTTGTGTATGCTAGACTGATTATGAAATTTTCTCACTTTGAACTTTCATGTCTTTTTTTTCAGTTCACCCCTGATGACACAGTAACTATTTATTAAGTCACTTTTGGATGTGATATTGTGGATACACAAGAATTAGAAGGATATTTAAATTACTTAATTATAAAAACATTCTGAAGAACTTATAAATGGCATAAAAGTCACAAGTGACTGATTCAAAATTAGGACTGGCATCTTTGATTGCTATATTTCAAATGTCAAAAGCTTAAGGCAAATTAATATACATGTTGTATATTACATAAACCATTGTTTTATGATTGGCACCTGTTTGTAGGGATATGCACTGATTCAAATTTCCCATATGTTTAGTTTAAGGAAATGGTAATAGTGAATTTATCTGTTGTCATTAGCAGTATTATGTTCATCAAGCAATAATGTAACTAATAAGTTCTCAATAATGGAAAACAATAGGCACACAAATCTGCTAGTCTGTGGTGTTTAAAACTGTATAATGTCAACATAGCTGTAGTTCAATTGAAGTATAGAGCGGTATGCTTTGAAAATAAGCTGTTAGTATGAAATTTTGTCTAAATAGAAATGAAATAATTGTAAAACTGAATACTAATAAATATAAAATGAAGAACTAATAACATCCTTACATTATAATTTCTTCATGTATTGTGCTATTTTATTAAATTGTTAAAGCTGCCTTATTTTACTGTTGATGCATGTATTTATTATTATCTTCGGTGAGATTTGATCATTTTCATAAGTTTTACAATAATCTTCCTTATACTGGTTGTTGAATGTATTTGTATTAAAACTTATAATAAAACGGAACATCTTGTCGTGAAATGAACCGAAATATTTAATACAGTATGAAGCTAAAACAACATTCAACAACCTTGCGATTATTCAGCTTTAACAGTTTGATAAAATTGCACTATACTTCGACTTTGTCAAAAAATACCAGCCATTAAATGCACCATGAACTGTCTTGTAATGACAGGACAGTGAGGTTCATAATGAACACATCTGGAAACTTCTTAAATGATATTTCTGAACAGTCTGTGAACCGTCATGTTTTCGTGATACATGTTTATTTCACTTCTGTGAACATTTTGGTCTAAAAGGGTCATGACTGCCTTGCATTAAAGTAGGTAGTTGCTTACGGAGGATGGGAGTCTAGTACTGATTCTTCTTAGTAACAATAGCTAAGTGAACTGTCCCCTCGTATGACCCTGACTGTTGAAAAGGGGTGTGAAACTCATATAAACAAACAAACATTATATTTGGTTCAGAATAATCTGACTTGTTTATATAATGCCAGTGAAAACCTCGGTGAAGAGTTAATCAATAGTGATAACTGGTTACTATTACTAAGATACATGCAAGATAATAAGTTGCAAACAAAATCTTAACAAAGGTGTAATGTTGCCAAAGCCATGATGAGTAGGACAGCTCAACATACTTTGTGCACTTGTTCTATAAATCAGTGACAAAGAACTATTTGAAAACTTTAATGTGTAATTGTCAAAAGACAATAAGTAGCACAATATGAGGTTAGTAAAATGTTACATCTGTAAGAACAATATAAAGAGTCTAGGCATCATTAAATGTTTCAATTTCTCCAAGCTCAGGAAGTCCCCGTTGAATGTTAATTATCTTCTAGAAGGCTTCAAAAGTCATGATCTTATTTAAGAAAACTGTTTGTACACTGTTGGACACATTGCTGTGTTATAGCATCTGGTACCACTTTAGCGAAATTCTGGAGCCCTAAAAATAAAAGAAAGTACAAATGTAGTTACGACATTCCTTATCCAAAGTTTAAGTTCAATTGGAACAGCAGTGACTAACAATGAGATTGTTTCATACACATGTTTTTGAAGCTAGAGTATCATAACAACTAATCAAGAAAGGAGAACTAATGAAACTACTTCAGGTTGACTACTTCCAATATTACCCTATAAGTAATATCTGGTGTCTCCATCATTATTATGATCCAGTGTAGTCAAATAGCATGTGCACGAAAACCACAGACATTTTCAGATATTTAATGCTTAGACAAACATACATAAGCCTGATAGTTGGAACACTGACTGATTCATTACAACTTCCTGTTTGCTTCAGAAAAAAAAGTTTGTCTGTGTATTGGTGGAGGGTTCAATTTAAAATGAATCTGTTTTCCCAAGAAAAAAAATGTATGTACCATATTATTATGTAGCATGTATGAAGTATACCAGGTATACCCGGCAAGATGTCCCTATTTCTTTGATTTCACATGCTTGACTGTTCCTTAGTTGTTTGGTCTCATCCAGTCCCATCAATTTCTTTATCTGGATCACTGTTCTCATCCGACTGTCATTGAATAAATGGCATGTAAGAGGATATGTAGGTACATCCTGAAAAGTAAAGAGTAAGATAGCAAATTAACAATATTCTATACTATATAAGACTAGATACAAAAACACCTCTGATGAGATAAAGCTGTTTTGAAAGAGGAAGTCGTGCATTTTTTTCTTTGAAATTACTATCTTGTATATTTGTATAATTTACAAAGGCAGTATTTTCAAGGTGATATTCAGTAATTGATCAAAAATTCATCCTGAGCTTGTTTTCTGACTGACATCATAAGAAATAGGGGCCAATGACCTAAGCTTCTTATTTACAGTCTGTAGACAAAGCTTAAGCAGAACAAATAACTAAAAGCTGTTAAACAAAATGGTATAGACTCTAGAATTTCAATAGATTAAAAAACAAGAGGGCCAAGATGGCCCTATATCGCTCACATGAAAATCATTGTTCACTCATTAAAATATTGTTTTGAACCTGTGACATAGTTTTTTACCACAGATGACCCATATGAATAAGACAAACATTTTGACACGGTTTGGTGAAGATCCAATCAAAACCATGAAAACTTCAGCACAGACAAGGTTTTCTTAAGATTTGACCTCGTGACATTGCTTTTGACCCCAGATAACCCATGTTCGAATTTGTCATACATATCATTAAGACAAGCATTCTGACAAGGCTTGGTGAAGATACAATCAAAATTTGACATTTACAGTGTTAATAAGTCTTTCCTAAGATTTCACCTGGTGACCTAGTTATTGCCCCAAGATGACCCATATTTGTCTTGACCGTTACATCATTAAAACAAACAATTTGACAAAGTTTGGTGAAGATCCAATAATAACCTCGTTTGCGGGGGTATAACAAAACTTTGAAAAATACTGCAGACTAACTTAAAGGTAATAGCAGGGCCTGTTTTATTCTTGTATCTATGTCTCAATGACTCAAGCCTGTTTCCGTTTATCTAATTAAGCTAACATAAAGTAAGTATGCAGCTGTAACTGCATGAATGTATTTACAATCAGTAGTGCAACTGCAATTAATATTAATAATGATTAATCAAACTTTGATATTTATTTAGAATATATGTATCAAGTAACAAATAAAAATAACTTGATTAGACATGGATTTCCTATACCTGAAATATCATTCACTACCTAAGGCCGTCCTCTGAAATCAAGCTACCAAGCAATGTTCTTCAGCTATGATCTTCTTTTAGTCTTTTTTGAAATCCTGAACAAATGAAAACATTGTCTTCATCACTATAGTTCAAATCAACACAGTCCAATACTTGTCAAATTCCCCCCTGCCTGTAAGTATGTATTTTTTTACAATAACATTTTTTTTCAACTTATATGCAAGTCAGCATGTATAAAAATGAAATTAAAGAAGAATTCAAGCCCTTTTTCTGACTTTTACCCTCAAATTCATCATTACATTTAAATTTATGCAGAGAATCTCCAATTACACATCTTAAGACCCACCTCGGTGGTTGAGTGGTTAAAGTCGCTTCAAATCACTGTAACCTCTCAGTGATAGTGGGTCGTGGGTTCGAGCCCAGCTACCGACCATAACTCTTTATGTGAGAAAGTAGGCAGTTGCTTACGGAGGATGGAAGTCTAGTATTGGTTCTTCCCAGGAACGATGCATATGTGAACTGTCTGCCTCATATGACTGATTGTTGAAAAGGGGCATACAACCCGGTAAAAACATGCACACTTTTTACTGTACAAAAAAATAGGACTTACAGATGATTTCATAAAGTTAACTTAACTATGTTTCATAAAGTGACAGCAGACACTAACCTTTCTCATTTAACACTGCTTCAAAAAAGTATTGCCCAACCACTCCTGGTCTTCCGTTTGTCACTGCAGCTTTTAGCCAAATCACTTCCTACTGAATCTATGTAAAAGCAGAAGGTCATGACAATCTGAATGATACAGATTAATTACTAATTTAGGGAAAATAACTGTAAATCTTTCATATCACATTTATGCCTAACCCTAAAACAATCATGTCCACATGGCAAATCAAGTCCATTTTTTTCAAGTCAATGAAGTAAACAGCAGTAATATAATGGTTGACAAGAGCTTTTTGTTAGTGATATATTACATCATATTAAAGGAGTTTCATTGATAATGTAAGCCATACAATTGTTGATTACACATACATGATAAAATTTCAGAGTTAACAAGCAAAAAATAAATACTATAACATGTATAAATTGTGCGACTAATTGACAACTTATTTATTCGAATCACAGATGCTTCATCATGCATGTTCAGAGGTATTTAAATATTTGATCAGTTAATCTATGCATTAGCCAAATGTACATTATATTACCTCAATATTAAATTATTACCTGTAATTTTCCATCTCACATTCCTCTATCTACATTGAGGGGGCAATTAAGTGGCTCCAGGTTCAGGTTCTCAGCAGTCTGCAAGCATCTGACCACTTTTCAATCTGTAACTTTAAATTACACAATGTGTAATCACAAACCTGAAATAAATGCATTTTAAATTCCATATAAATATATATGTATCTCATTAAAAACGATCAATAATAGTATACAAGTCCATCTTATGACAGGTGGGCCTGGATTTCTCCTTGAGCAAGTTCATAGTTAATTTTCCAAAATCTTAGGCTTTGACAGAAAAACTCCAATGTAAGCAATTTAATGCATGTATACTGCACATTTTCTTAACCACTAAACTAGTACACTAACCTATTTGAAAATAATATGAAAATTATAGGGTGTAATCCATCTCACTTTTCACTATTTCAATCCGGATGACACTTTCATATGTTATAATGAAAAAGCTTTAATATAAATGTTAATTTATTATATGTAACATATATAAATATGCATATTTCCTATTCATAATTTTTTTTTTAAATATTCGATGTGTACTATAGGTCAGAGGGAGTTAACACTTCGATAACTGACCAGAAATGAAGTTTAATCCTACAATAAACCACACTATTTTACTATTTACATTCCTATCTGATGACGTCATATCACAATGACATCATCAAGTTATATGTGTAAGATTTCACCACAGGAGCCTGTTATTCAATCAAAAAAAAAATTATACTCAATAAAAAATTACCTACGTATAGAAAAAACATACGTAGGTAATTTTTTATTGAGTATAATTTTTTTTTTTGATTGAATAACAGGCCCCTTTGATTTTACCAACAAGAGTTCTAGTGGTTCATGTCCGACATTTGTAAGAATTGAATAAAACAATTGTAATTGGAAATAAAAGGACTAAACTTTCATTTCCTGTCGTTTATCGAAGTGTAAACTCCCTCAGACCTCATAACACACATTTCACATAAAGCCCTTTGGTCTATATTCAATGTGTTATGACGTTTGATGGACTTTACTGAAAAACGAGACCTGCATGATTTTTCTCGCTCCTAAATCACTTTATGTCATGCCTCATGGAACCAACAGCTGTGACATAGTGTCAATTTATGTACACTGGCCAACGCCACAACACAAGTTTTATGAAAGAACTGAAACCCTACACGTGCTAAAGAAACTGTAAATCTATGAAAACAGTTCTGAATAATTCATGATTCAGCTCCTATGCTAGTTCTGGCTTCCAAAACTTTAAAAGCCGCTTTTTAAATATTTGTTTGAATAAATTAAAAGCCGAAGTATCGCGCAATACCCCGAAGTAGTACTATCAAGGACTTATATATATACATGTATGTATATAAGTCCTTGGTACTATCAAGCAGGGGGGGGGGGTCGATTTAAATCACTGGAGTAGTATGACTAATGTGTACTTATAACTAGGCATTTCTTGTACGTCGGAAAGTAAAACACCGAAGTTGTAGTAAGAAAGCCGAGGTAGTAGTATGTATACTTCTACATCGGAAAATAAAACTCCGAAGTTGTAGTAAGAAAGCCGAGGTAGTAGTATGTATACTTCTACATCGGAAAATAAAACTCCGAAGTTGTAGTATGATCTATCCCGATGTAGGATACATTGAACGGTTCTTCTACTTCGGAAATTGGCATAATTCCGAGGTAGTAGAACAGATATAGGTTTATATAGCAAATCATAGTACTACTTCGGTGGTGTACTGTGGCTTTCAATAGGAAAGGTTAAATATGTGTACGTACTTCTAGGAACTGTATTCCGAAAATTGCTGGACCAATTTACATACTAGAACTTAACAAACCCGGGTACTTACATCGCCAATTCTTATACTTAACAAACCCTGGATCTAACTCCGCCTATTCTTATACTTCACAACTGCGCCTATTCTTATACTTGACAAACCCACAACTAACCCAGCCTATTCTTATACTTCTCAAACCTGGGAACTAACTCCGCCTATTCTTATACTTCACAAAACAAGTAAACAACTGAGCCTATTCTTATACTTAACAAATCCTACAACTAACTCAGCCTATTATTATACATTGTACGTGACAAACCTGGGAACTAACTCAATGTATTCTTATATATTGCACTTGATAAACCTGGGAACTAACTCAATGTATTCTTATACATTGCACTTGACAAACCGCCTATTCTGATGCTTCACAAACCTGGGAACTAACTCTATGTATTCTTATACATTGCACTTGACAAACCGCCTATTCTAATACTTCACAAACCTGGGAACTAATTCTACGTATTCTTATACATTGCACTTGACAAACCTGGGAACTAACGCTATGTATTCTTATACATTGTACTTGACAAACCTGGGAACTAACTCTATGTATTCTTATATATTGTACTTGACAAACCTGGCAACTCCGCCTATTCTTTAACATTGTACTTGACAAACCTGGGAACTAACTCCGACTACTCATACTAATACTTCACAAACCTGGGAACTAAAATGTCTTCAATCTCTTGCTGACCTTTGAGTCTTGGAACTTACATCATGTACGATATTTATTATCTATTTTATTTTTTTGATGATATATATATATATAATCTGTAAGTCATGATAGATATAATGAAGTTAAGTACAGTACTCTATATTTTCTAGACGAATTATACCTATGAGTATTAGTTTATTATATTTGTTTGCGAGTATATAGTGTAGTGTCTATTACTAGTTTGGCTAATCCTGGCCATTTGATTGGCTAATGGGGATGACTGAATCTATTAATAGTTGACAGGTAAGTAAATCATGAAGGCATTGCCTAGATAAGTTGTTATGTGGCTATTTGAAGTAAGATAGTGCTCAGATTTATGGTGAATTCGTTAACATTTAGGGTTGATTCTATTTGATTGATATATGGTATGATACTACCATGTGCTTGTGAACTACTCGTATATGTATGAATTTATTCATTTGTCAAATACTCATGATTGTCATTATAATGTGTATTACTGATATCATATAAATATTTTATACTCTCCTTAATGTAGGATTGAATAAGATACACAGTCAATATCCTTTATGAAAAAAGCAACTTCATACAAAAAACATAAATCAATATGCTTCTTGTAATTCGTCTTCCTATAAGGTTTTGTTAGTTTTTCTTGTCATTTATCTATTTATTTTGGCACAGAATTTGAAACCTGTGATTTTTTCTTATTCTCTTTTTCAATGTTTCAATGTTTATAGGCTGTATGGTCAAGGTGGTTTCCAGTTTACTTACAAATACAGAAAGAATTATCAAGTGGCTGTCTTGGTGATATAAACCTCGTACAAGCCAACTTCTGTGTACCAATATGGGAAGTGGATAGAGTGAAAAATTTAGATATGGGAGGTGGAGGTTTATTAGACATTGGTATATATGTTGTACAATTTGCTTGTTTTGTGTTCGGAGAAATGCCAGAAAGAATCACAGCTGTTGGAAACTTAATGAATGGTAACATTTGATATGCCTTTGTAAATACAATGTATGTATGTTTTAGGAGCAAAAGCTCCTATAGCTCTACACTACTTTTTCTACTTGCAATTAAGTGACGCCTCTTACGTCCGCTTTGCAAAATAGTTCCACTTGTTATATAAGTATACATTGTAGTCTTTTCAGTTTTGATAAAACTTGGAGATACATTGCAGGATTCTGTTAATTTTGAAAGCATGGGAAATATTTAGGCCATTTATTTCAATTATCTTATCACTACCAATATCTTGTTTCTTCTAAATGCTTACCCCTGTCAAAAAGTTATGCATAGTTCATGAACTATTCATGAATTAATCAAGAAAATTTCATGTTTTTATGAATTTCATATGAAGGGGTAGGGCTTCTCAAGTCGGAATTTGAAAGGTATGGATATTGTCAGTTAAGATGGCGTTATGCTTTACGAGAATTTACTAACATACTTGTACATATTCAATTTTCTTGATTTGATTTAGCGAATGGTACAGATCATAGCACAGCTATTTTCATTCTAGAGTTCATTTATAACGTCCTTGTGACGATTACCTATTCCTGATATCTATAACCCTGGTAGTTTATTCAGTGCATTACAAACTTACTTTTGTTGCTGGCATCAATATAACACCATAATTATGTCGCTTTTTTTAGTCAATTCAAATTCGAACTAATTCATCTCTTTGTTTCACTATCTTAGGCGTGGATCAGTCGGCTTGTATTACAATGAAGTACAAAAATGGAGGAATGGCGTCTCTGGTGTATCATACAAAAGTTTCAGATGATGTCAGAGATGGGGTCATTGTCGGAACCAAAGGAGTTATAAAAGTAAGAATAAAATAACTTTAAGTTTTAAGATCATACAAGGGTTACACATGAAGGTGACTAATGTATTTACATATTTATATATTCGTTCTCATGTTTTTCAGCTACAGTAAGGGTATCTTGGTTTTCCTGTTGCTCGGACAACACTTAGATACCACTTATCAGCGATTACACTGTACAAAATGATACAGGTTGTTGTAGAGTAGGATATCATTAATTTGTTCGTTCGTTTGCTCGTTTTATTTATGTATTTATATATTTATTTATTTTCAGATTGAAGCTCCATTTAATTCTCCGACAATCGCCACCACACCATCAGGAAGGTATGAATTTCCTCTGAAGGAAAATGACTACGTGTTTGGTAACAGTGCAGGTCTACATTATGAAGCTGCTGGCGTCAGGGAATGTTTGCTTAATGGTAAGATACCTGATATTAAGCTTATATACCTTGAAATTGGTCTCCGAGCTCAAATCTCCTATCTTCTCTTTGAAAGTTATTCATGGTCACATAATAAAGACATTAAATTGCTACAATAATTTGTCAGTGTAATTGATCTGAACATGTTTTCTTAAACATTAATCAGCTCTGTCTTTTCAAACATAATACATGTACATCGATAATGCAATTGAGATTTGAGATCTTTTTACCTGTCCTGAGTATCAGGTCGCCTTAATCACAGGAATGTAATTTAAATGTTCAAATATTTTTAAGAAAACTTCCATAAGAACACTGGATATTCACACGTACCATTTTCCGTAACTCAAATACTATTTACTACAATTATTTATATACAGTCAAACATGTGTTAGCGGCCACCTCCGAATAAAGATCATCATGTAAATAAAGGCCATTCTTTTAAAAACCGCCATTACCTATTTAGAACAAAATGACCTCCGAAAAAGGGCCATCGGTCAATAAAGGGCACAGTTTGTCTATCCCAAGGATGGCCTTTGCTCACAGGTGTGACTGTATGTATATAATTCAAGCTCATAAACTTTTAATCTACACGTCTCCCATTGAAGAAGAATATCCAGCAACTTGGACTGCAGCAGAAACATAGATTTTTTCTATTTCCTTTTTGATGTCAGTTTGTATTTTTATATGCGCAAAACGTAATATTTCTATTTATTTATGAGATGTATTCAATGTGCATATTTATGAAATATTAAGGAATATTATTATGTCGTGTTTTATTATACAAACAGGTTGGTTGGAAGCTCCGAAGTTCAAACATTCTGATAGCGTGATGGTTCATCAAATAATGGATGAAATAAGGAAACAACTTGGTGTGATATATCCAGATTTTGATTAATTGAATATGAACAAAATTGAGAATGGAATATCCAGATTTTGATTAATTGAATTTGAACAAAATTGAGAATGAAATATCCAGATTTTTTATTAATTGAATTTGAACAAAATTGAGAATAAAATATCCAGGTTGTTATTTGATTAATTGAATATGTACATATTGAGAATGAAATATCCAGGTTTTGATCAGTTGAATATGAACAAATTTGAGAATGAAATATTCAGGTTTTGATTAGTTAAATATGAACAAAATTGCAACCAGATTGAAAATTGAGAATGATTTGTCGAATTATCAAGATTTTGATTTGAAGAATTTGAAATTTGATTGCGAAATGGTAACCATGAACAACAATGATGCAATGAGGCACATTTTGTACTCTCGAGGCATGTAGATGATCCTTATAAAGATAAGACATCTGAAAGAAGAGTTTAGAAACAGGAAAGAGAGAACAATAAAATGAGACAACGGAATTTTAGTTAGTCTTTCATCACTATCAATACTTGTCATTCTTTAATAAACTGTGTTTGAGAAAAGTTTCAGGATATCTAGAATAAACCAATTATGTACTTATATTCTATAGACGTATTTTGTCGCAATAAATGAATATTCATATACAATGCACATGCTTTAATTTATTTTCATTACATGGTTCTAGAAAATTCCAGTATAAGAGTTTCAAAATTTCGATCATGTTAATTAGGCAAAAATGGCTGGTTTCGGCTTATAATCTACAAACAAGAGGGTCATATGGCCCCATAATCGCTCACCAGAAAAAAGATCTTCTGAGAAGAACGTTGTTCACTTTTTGCCTGTATGAGCCATTGTAAAATCATGTGGACCCTGAGACAGGGCCAATCTTGACCCCCGGTGGCATACTCGCGTTAGTGGTCTGCCAGACAATACTACATACAAAACATCTAAGCTATAGACCTTGTGGTTTTGAACAAGAACATACTAAATAGTTTTTACCACTGTTGCCATAGCAAGCAGAGTTTTTATTAATGAAATTTTTTTTTTTGAACAACTTTGAAAGGGGACCACCCAAGGATCATTCAAGCAAAGTTTGTTTGCAATCGGCATAGTAGTGTAGGAGGAGATGTTGTTTGAAGTAAATATGGACGCCACTTCACGACGCACGACGGACGCTGAGTGATCAGAAAAGCTCACCTTGAGCACATTGTGCTCTGGCGAGCTAAAAGTCTAGGGGAGAATAAAAAAAAAATTTCACAGGATATTTAACACACAGTCTATGTGTGTGATGCATGCAAAATGCTAGAGAGAGTTATTATGTGCCTTGTTCTCTTGAACAAGTGTACCAAGTTTCATTGCAATAACCCAAATGCTAATGATCTTAAGTCCCATAATCATATAAATTTATCGGTCGTAATAGTTTCAATTTGTCCTATAACCGAAGAATCCGGGGCGTTTTCCTCCCGTGCATACTTTATAGCAAGAAAAAATGTTTCCAAAACCAATATCGTGTTTTTTCAATATCATTGAAATAAATACAATTAATAGAACAGCTATGTTTCCCGCAGTCATATTATGCACACGGCATGAAGTGACGTCACGAGCTCTACATATTTCAAGTTTACAAATGCAAAATTCACAGCGAAATGAGTGTTTTTAGAAGAAAAAGGGCTTGTTTCGTCGGTAATAATTATCCTGGGATAATATCAGCAATTGTTTGGTTTTTGCATATATTTTTATAGCAAAAAGCTAATGGGGCTTTAAACTTTATGTAAGTGGATGCAATGTGATGGGACAGCACGCCTGATTCCCGTATAGTACCCATTTCACTAAGTGACGCATGGCCATAAAGACATTTCACAATATGAGTTTGAAATTCACTTTTTCAAAATAAACTTACACTTGGTATCATTATCAAATATATATGGTTAAAACACAACAAAAATGTGATGCCCTTACTTATGACACAAGAATTAATAATAAAGTAGTTTATAATGAATTGCCAATTGGTAACTCAGGACTACTGTAAGTGTCTGTTTTCTTCCTTCCGGTTAGTACAGAGCTCATTCTGGATTATTGATGGTCTGTTGTGAGGCGTGAACGACCAAATTGTAGATAAAAAAACAGATAATTTTAAACATGTGATGCGCCGTTACTTCATTGAGGCCAGGCACTCCTTGAAGCTGTCAAGTGTTGGGACAGATGTGTCAATGGCAGTTACTCGTAGTTCCAGATGAGATGAACAGTGGATGGGAAGAAGGAGTTTTTATACAGATCAGTACGGCAGTATCGGATGGTGCAGAATCGTTGAAGAGAGAAAGTTGGCGGGAACAGCCTTTTTCTTTGTCCATTAGAAGTTTAAATGCGTTACACTTTTGGCGACATTCTGAAGAAGTTGCTTGATCTCTTCAAATTCTTAAATGTATTTGGCATAAAGTCATATTCCTGTGCTACAATCTATAACAATACATTAATGATTAGAGCATATAACCATTTATCAGAAAGTTACACATTGGACAAAAAATGGTTCTTTTTTATAGTAAACAATAGACCTGAAATGTTCTAGCAACACTGACAACAAGCACTCACCAGAGGTTCTTCAGCATCATCACTGCACTTGGCAGTTAATGGATTTATGACAATTACCCAGATTGTTTTAAAATATCTGCCAATCATCAAAGTTTTGTCTAGACTAAGCAAAGTCGTACTTTTTACCCTCGCTGTCAAATACCTCTTTGATAGGCAAAAGAAATTGGGTCCGCGGGAAAACTAGGGGGTCGGGTAAGCCCATTATATAGCCGGTACCCATTTATCGGTACAGGTGCTTGAACGGCTCCCTATAATGTGATCGTATCAGTAGAGCGATATCGTACCCGCCACCCCAGATAATTTTACGGTCAGGGATACGTTTCTGATAACAAGTTCTATACTTTGTTGATAACAGTTGCACAATTGTAGGTCGAGTACATTCACCCCGTAGATTAGCACTGTATTCTCTTGCGTGAATTATAAAAGTTAATGATTATTCTAAACTTAGGTTTATTTCTATAGGATTACTGAAATTTGAAAAGAAGAGGTACGCATAAATATATATCATACTCTATTATTTCATGCACAATATTTTTTACTGTTAAATGCTAATCAAAAATCGAGAAAATATTACTCTCAGTAGATACTGCATGGTGTCCTTTCTTTTCGTTATTAAATTAGATTGATGACGCGTTTTTTTGCATTTTGTTTTGTGAGTTTTCATTGAAATACATTGATGTACACGTGAGTTCTTTATTCTTTGAAATGTTGGTTACTGCTATAAATAGACTTCAGTACACACTTAAAAGGACAATAACTCCACGGCTTGTGATTGTTAACATCAACGTAAATAATTTTCCAAAATAGAAACTTAATAAGATACACTGGGGGCCAACGACGTATCACGAGAGGCGGTTCGCATCGAAAACATGTGTATGTTATGCAACGAAATTTTATGTAAACAGTCTCTGGTTTTCTGATCTCCACATGCCATTTTGAAATGTTTGACCTGCATGGGGACGAAATGTTAGTTTTTTGGATTGTCTTGTTAGTTGTTTTTATTAAGTTTGTATTTGCCGTTGTAAAATGCGTTTTCTGTACAATGATTGCGTTGTCATTCATCAAATTATGCCAGATTAGTCCGTTATTCTGTGTAAAAAACAGTTTTCCTCAAAATTATTGTGACATGAAACCCATTTGTAAAATATTTAGCACTCATGATACAGGCATCATGTCTGTGAACATAACTTAGCATCTCCCACCCGCTTATCAGATTGAACAGAATGTACACACGTTAATATAACAAGGCCTTTCGCACTAGACAAGTGTGTATGGTGTCAACTGAAGTCTCTTTTTGATGTATATGTTACTAACAGAGTGTGTGGATGTTTCAGTCTGAAGTCAAATGTGTATATCAATTAATATTTTGCAGTTGACAGTTATCTATTTATTTATCTGTGATGGTCTAAAGAGAACAGTTAAAATTCTCAGATGGTCTTATCATTTAATAACTGCATTATAATAGATTTAGGCACATACTTATATAATTTACGAGTTTGAACAATTTAGAAATCTGCTGTTATCTAAAAAGTTTGATTGCATTTCTTCGATTCGTTAACACCATTGCCCCATTCATTAGTATCTATAGCAATGTTGCACCGTGCTCGTCAATCCAAGCGTGATTTGCACCGAATTCGCCAATATCCACCATTTGAAAAAAGGTGACCCAGTCTTGAAGACGTCTACGGTCCCCATCACACCAGAACACGTCCGCACCACGCTCGCAAATTTCCTATCACGTCCTGAAAATTTTGATGGCCGTGGCAGGGACGGACTCAAACTCGAAAAGAAATGATGCACTCAGGCTCGCACTACGCCCTTACAACGTCTTTGCCTGGTTCTCACTGCGTCTATCACGTTGCCAGTAAGTTCATTACACGTGCAGCTTCCCGTTGTCACCAGGTCTATTGCGTTAATACTACGTCCAAATTATGTGCTCACTACGTCCATGCAGACTGAACTGCACTCTCCCTAGGTCCCAATAACGTCCTCATTGCATTCACTAGCTCCGTATGTATACTGTACCATATGTGTCCATTTATATTAACTGGTCATGATGGCCAAACAGAAGTCTTCTTTCTGCTTATAGTCATGCACTAACACAACATAATCTAAGTTGCTTCATGTTTCTTTTTCTTCTATTTCTTATTTAGAAAAACGGCAATTTCAGCATCCAAATGGCTTGTCAGGTGGTACAATAACAAAATGCATTCATTTGCTAACGTCCTGTCAGGACGCGGTGGGTGTAGTGAAATCGTGGCCCTAGTGTGATGGGGGTATAATTAGAGTAGATGTGATGGATTGAAGAAGCTTTTGTAATTGTACTACGGTCTCTTTTATTGTTTCATCGGTAACGTTAGATCTACTTTTTCAAAGTCCTCTGCGTCTGAGCATAGTATAGTTGTGTCCAATTGTTCCGTCAGTTCAGCACCATCTGGTTGAGAAACTTCTGTACATCCCGGATTCCGCTTGTTTCAGGAACAATTGGCAATGGACAGACTTAGTTGGTGTGCTCACTTTTTACATTATTTGTAGGGTATTAATTTTTCCAGTTTCCGTGATCGTTGTCATGTCGTCGATGTTGTAGATAACGTAATGGTCTTCATTTTAAGTTGCATTGTGATATTTAATTGTACCTCTATCATCTGCTTCCCTCATGAACGTAATGCTCTATATGCTGGAGTTTGCACAGTGTCATTGCGCTTCTAAAATTCTGGAAAATGGTGACCGGCAGTACATACACACCGCGTGGTCTGTATCCTGAAATTGATTTTGACTTCAATGAGCAACGTACACATGAAGAGTGACCTTCGTTTAGCACCATACACACACTCTGTGAGAAACAAACACAGTCGTAGTATGCAAAAACCCCGTTCATATAAGCTTATTACACCTACAGAACATTTCTAATGAAGACAAAATGATTGAATACGTATACCTTACCAAGTAAGTATAAGAAATGATACTCACGAAAAATATTTTAATGAAAAATCTACCAAAACAAGACTGTCTACGAACATCCCTAACTTTTGAGCTTAATTCATACGAAATTCGTACTCAATTAACTGCATACAACTGTTACATAGTATTAAAGGTTTCTACTCACCATTTTTCGTGCTTGGAATATGATATTCCAGCAAAATACAATGTCACTAACTACGAAAAATGTCGTCCTTAGCTTTTCAACCACGTTATGTGTACATAACATGTGTCGTTTGTCGTTGCATAACATACACATGTTTTCGATGCGAATCGCCTCTCGTGATACGTCGTTGGCCCCCAGTGAGATAAAGGTCCCCAAATATATCGGCTCCATTTTGAGACAATATATAGGACATTTGGTTACATAATTTTAGGGCTAGAAATATTAGATTATTGCTGAGAAGTGTTATTAAGACAGATTTATTTTCGGGGCGTAAATAATTGTATTTATTTAGGAGTCTATTACACACAAAGATTAACGGTGGCGCCGTTCATAAGGTCCACTAGTTTTTAAACGTAGTGCATAATCTTTTATGATTAGGTTTGTAGTTAAAAACAAATTGAAAGATACTAATGTATTTTCGTCTGGTAGTGTAAAAATGCGCTGGACTTGTCTGAACCCGGCGATCCGGGTTCTGACAGCGGACAGGTTATATACCCTTCTATGTCGAATGTCTTCAATGTGTGGAGAAGTTTGGTGCTCCTTCTGGAGGGGTAAGTAAGTACTGTTAGAATACAGTCTAGGAAAACTGGTTAGGGGAACCGGCCGCCGAATATAACTGAAATAAGACTCCTCTCTATTTGTAAACTATTCATAAACCACACCTTATAATTATGTATGACATTTTAGGTAACCATGGCAACTAAATGGGCATGTCTTGGTCCTGGGAAAATTGCATCAGATTTCTTTTTAGCAATTCAAGACAATTTGTCTCAAGCAGAGCACCAGGTACGTGTAACGTTACATTAAATTTACCTGGCATGGTTTATTACGTGGATATATTTACTGAACATGAACAATAGACACAAATTATAAGGACAGTTGGAGTTCATTCAAAGAATCGATACTCATATCTGCTAACCCTCTGTTGAATTAAGACCACACACTGCAGATCGACCTTAATGTTTACGTTATATTTTATCAGATATTGGGTTTAATCAAAATTTAAAGGACCAATAGCTTTTTGAATTTAGTTATACAGAAAACAATAGATAAAATGATAGTAAAATAATTATAAGAAATACATTTCATTTGCTCCAAAGCAATATTTACGTAATGCCTTTCTTTAGCCACATCTCGTATAAATGTTGTCAGATGCTTTTTCTTATTTTTTGTAATATACTGTGTTATATTTCCATATGCACTTCGTGATTAAAAAAGAAAATGTCTGAATAGCCAGTATCACTGATAATACACCTTTCTAGGTAAAATAAGACCTACTTCAATTTTAATATCAATAAAGCTAATGGGGCTTTAATGTTCTTGTGTATCTCTAGTAATTCGTTTGCTCAGTAGGACAATGTTTTGAAAGTAGTTCAGTTTTAAATGTCATGTTAGTGTGCGACTCACATTCTACATACAATATTTTACAATTATTCATATCTTTCTTGATTAGTTCGTAGCTGTGGCATCCAGGGATATAAACAGAGCACGGGCATTTGCTGACAAGTTTAAGTTCCAGAAGGCTTACGGCTCCTATGATGAAATCGCTCAAGATCCAGACGTCGGTATGTTGGAAAAAAACAGTTGCAAATTTGTTACTTTCCTCTTTCGCAGTTGTAAACGATAATCGATATTTTTATGAAGATAACCCTTGAAATGGCATCGCATCATCATGATCTGAATGAATTTCAACAATAAAATGTTCAGGTCATGATCACGCTAGGCTTGCATGAGTTGTGGCCCTTTATTAAGCGGACTATATTGTTGTGGCAGTATGCGGTCTGGGGTCAGCTGTCTACTATACTGGAGAATTCTTGTAAAATGTTAATGAGCTAGTGGTCTGCAAGTTGTTTATTTCCTGTTGAATCACAGCTATTTACGTGGTGTTACTGAATGAGATGCCGCGACACACATTATGCTGTAAATTATCTTTTATTTTATTTTAATAGTGTGTACATGAGTACACGGATCTTTTTTAATATTTTAGAGGTTGTGTACATTGCAACTATTAATTCAAATCATGCTGATTTGTCCATAAAGATGTTAGAAGCTGGTAAACACGTTTTATGTGAGAAACCGATGGCAATGAACTCTAATCAAGTCCAACGTGTACATCAAGTGGCCAAAGAAAAACAAAAGTTGTTTATTGAGGTTAACATGGTTTAGTGTATCATTATTCATTTTTTGTGACATTAAAGAAATTCTGACCGTCACTCTATAGACTGACCACGTATGCTATTAATGTTTACATAATTATTGTGTTCATGGAAAGGTAAAATATGTGTGCGAGTACATACTTCCAGGAGCCTTATTCCGAAAAATGCAAAGCAACATCCATTGAGAGTAGCAAAATTATGTTGTTGTTGAGAGGTTAAACATAGCCATAGAGGGGTTAAATTAATAGTTAGATAGTGCAGCGGGAAAAACCATGCTGCTGCTGTAGGAATGTTATTGCTGACGAGAGGGTCGCTCTGTCCAGAGAGGATGTACGTAACAAACATGGGAACAACACCCTCGTGTTATTAGTCTCTTCCTGACGTTTGTCTCTAGGATCTTTCATCATGTACGATGTTTATTGATGTTCTATTTTCTGATCTATTCAAAAATTAAGTATATTTTTATTTATTTATTTATTTTGGCACGGAATTAGAAACCTGAGATTTCTTCTTATTCTTTTGTTTTCAATGGTTAAATGTTGAAATTTGTGTAGGGTGTTTGGTCAAGATGGTTTCCAGTTTACATACAAATACAAAAAGAATTATCAAGTGGCAGTCTTGGTGATATAAACCTAGTACAGGCCAACATCAGTATACCAATAGGTGAACTTGATAGAGAGAAGAATTTTGATATGGGACGTGGAGGTTTATTAGACATTGGTATATATGTTGTACAGTTAGCTTGTTTTGTCTTCGGAGAAATGCCTGAAAGTATCACAGCTGTAGGAAACTTAATGAATGGTAACATTTTACATACATTAGTAAATATTCATGTTTTTTTTAGGAGCGAAAGCGACCATAGCTGTTTACCCAATTTATAGCTCACCTAGCACAGAGTGCCAAGGTTTCAGGATCGACCTATGTCCGTCGTCGTACGTCAGTCGTCAACAATTTCTTTAAACAACACCTCCTCCTAAATCACTTGGTCAATTTCAACCAAACTTCACAGGTGTGTTCCTTGAATGAAGCTCTACCGAAGTTGTTCAATGACATGGCAACCAGAAGGATTTTTTTTGAAAATCTTCAAAAATCTTCTTCTCAAAAACCTAGAGCTTAGATATTTAGTGTGTAGCATTGTCTAGTAGACCTCTACCAAGTTTGTTCAAATGTTTGCCCTAGGGTCAAAATAGGCCCCGCCCCGGGGGTCGCTTGATTTATATAGGCTTAAAATATAGGAAAATTGAAAAAATCTTCTTCTCCAAAACCATAAGGCCTAGAGCTTAGATATTTTGTATGTGGCATTGTCTAGTGGACCTCTACCAAGTTTGTTCAAATTATGGCCCCGTGGTCAAAATTAGCCCAGCCCTGGGGTTTATTCTATTTTATACAGGAAAAATTTAAAAATCTTCTTGTCCAAAACCACAAGGCCTAGAGCTAAGATATTTGGGGTGTAGCATTTTCTAGTGAACCGCTACCAAGTTTGTTCAAATGTTTGCCCTATGGTCAAAATTGGTCACTTGATTAATATAGACTTATATAGGAAAATTTAACAAAAAATCTTCTTCTCCAAAACCACAAGGCCTAGGGCTTAGATATTTTGTATGTAGCATTGTCTTGTGGACCTCTACCAAGTTTGTTAAAATTATGGTCCCGGGGTCAAAATTGGCGCCGCCCCGGGCTTATATAGGAAAACTTTAAAAATCTTCTTGTCCGAAACCACAGGGTCTAGAGCTGAGATATTTGGTATGTAGCATTGTCAAATGGAACTCTATAAAGTTTGTTATATAGTTCGTGAACTATTCTTAAATAGTTAAGACATTTTTTAAAATTTTATTCGAAGGGGTAGGGTTTTGTTTTCATTACGGATTTGGACAGGTATGGATATTGTCAATTAAGATGCCTTTACGCTTTGCTACATTTTACTTTCATACATATTCAGTTTTCTTGATTTGTTTTAGCGAATGGTACATATCATGGTACAGCTATTTGGATTTAGGCGACCTTGTGTCGATTACCATACCTTAATTTTGAAATCCTGATAATTCAATACCCTGGTAGTTTTGTCTGTGCATTACAAACCAGGGTCAAGTCATGAAAATTACTTTTGTTGCTAGCATTAATATAACAACATATTTCGCTTATTTCGAACAAATCCATTTCTTTGTTTCACCATCTTAGGCGTGGATCGGTCAGCTTGTATTACAATGAAGTACAAAGATGGGGGAATGGCGTCTCTGATGTATCATACAGAAGTTTCAAATAATATCATAACTGGGACTATTATCGGAACCGAAGGAGTTATAGAAGTAAGAATCAAATAACTTGAATTTAAGCTCATACATGTATTACACATGAAGGTGTATTTACATACCTTGTGTATTTATATATATTTTCGGTCTCGTGTTTCCAGCTACAAAAGTTGTATTTTTGGTTTTGTTCTCATTTGAGGATTTCATAGTAAAAACATGCCCACTAGTACGAGGGGCATTTGAAAAGTATTAATCAGTCTAAATTTTTACCTATCAGACAAGAGTTATACATGTATAGAAACAGATTAGACTCTCGTCTACATGTATGTGCACGAGAATCTCAGGATAAACTTACACAGTGAATACAATGTTTACTTGAACCAACTAAGGTCATGTACACTGCGATTCAAAATGGCGATCAAGGAGAACAACTTCCAATAAGAGCAAAGAGCGTATTGTAAAATTCGCGCATAGATTGGCTTTGCCGCGCCTGAAATTTAATACGATTTAGACAAAGTTCATGGGGACAGTACCCTATCGTATGTCACAGAAGCAGAGGTTATATAAATCCGGGAGAACGGATATCAAAGATGAGCCCCGATCTGGTCGTCCCACAACAGCAACATACGAAAGTGATGTTGCTGCAGTAAAAGCAGCAGTAGAGCAAGATGCCCGCAATACAGTTGGAAAGAGAAGTTATTTATGTAGCAATAATTCCTGATCAGTTTTTCATATACTGATAGACGTTTTAAAGCTACGTCAGATTTGCGCCCGGAGGGTGCGAATTGCGTCACAGCTACTCGATAGGTACATGAATGCTGACCAAAACGCATGAAGGACTCGTGTCTAGCGATGAAACAATGGTTAATTTTTATGAGCCAGAGGGCAAGGAAAAAGCAATGTGTGGATCGTTGAAAATGGCAAAATGCCTCAAGTTGCGCGTAGAGAAAACGCATCATGTATGCACTCTTTTTTTATTGCCAGGGAATTGTGGCAAGAGTTTGTACCGGAGGGCCTGAGTCTAAATGGAGTCTTTTACCGAGATTCGGTTCTTTCAGAAGTTGATAAGCACTGTGCTACAGCCCGTCCATGTACCGGTGTGCGCGGTATCAAGCTCCTCTATGGCAACGCACCTGCCCATATAAATCAACCGTGGTTCTTTCTTATCTCAGCGAAAATAATATTAAACCTTTACTACATCTTCCCTGATCTTGCTCCATGTGAATTTTGGCTAAACATAATTAACATGAACACTATTATACATAATGAACAACATAAGAGGTCACCTCTTCGAATCGTGCCATACCGTCGGCAGCGCGCTTTTCCCGGGTCTAAGCATTATACCTAAAGAAGCCTTCCGCAATCTATTTTCCGAGTGAATACGGCGTCTCGAAAAGTGAGACTGAGTAAGGGGGAATACTTTAAAGGGTTGGACTAACCATTTACACAAAAATATTCCGCATACAACTACAACGCCACACTGATTAACACATTTCAAATAACCCTCGTATGCCTGCATGCATATCAAACATATCAATACACTACATGCTCGTATTTATTATCTGCTGTTGCCCAGACAAACATTTATTAGCGATTATACTGTACAAAATGGTACAGGGCATTATGACGTGGGCATCATTCGTTCGCTAGTTTGTTCATGTTATTTATTTATTTATTTTACCAGATTGAAAGACCCTTTCATGCCCCGACAATTACAAGCACACCATCAGGAAGGTATGAATTTCCTCTCAAGGATAATGACTACGTGTATGCTAACAGTGCAGGTTTACATTATGAAGCTGCTGGCGTCAGGGAATGTTTGCTTAATGGTAAGATACCTGATCTTAAGTTTATATAACTTGAAATTGGTCTCTGAGTTCAAATCTCATATCTTACCTTTCATTTTGTATTTAATTTTTTTAATTCAAATTATACATTTACTATAATTATCTACATTATATACAATGTATGTATATAATGCAAATTCAAATTTATATACTTTGGCACTAACCGTCTACTTTCCCATTGAAAAAGAAAATCCAGCAACTTGTACTGCAGCAGAAACAAAGGGACTATCTTTTTACTTTTTGGTGATGTCATTTTGTATATTTATATGCGTAAACCGTGATATTTCTATTTATATATGAAAGAGCATCAATGAGCATATTTATGGAATGTTAACATAATTATATTATGCCGTCTTTTATCATACAAACAGGTTGGTTGGAAGCTCCGAAGTTCAAACATTCTGATAGCGTGATGGTTCATCAAATAATGGATGAAATAAGGAAACAACTTGGTGTGATATATCCAGATTTTGATTAATTGAATATGAACAAAATCGAGAACGAAATATCCAGATTTTGATTAATTGAATATGAGAAAAATTGAGAATGAAATACCCAGGTTTTGATTAATTGAATATGAACAAAATCGAGAACGAAATGTCCAGATTTGATTAATTGAATACGAGCAAAATTGAGAATGAAATACCCAGGCTTTATTAATTGAATATGAACAGAATTGAATATCCAGATTCGGTTTAACTGAATCATAATAAAATGAACATGAATTGTCCAGATTTTGATTGGACAATTGTAAAATGGTAACCATGTACAACGTTTATGAACTGAAGCAGACTGTGTATTTCTATGACATGTAGATAAAATAAGATTGTGATCTTTATAAAAAGTAAGACATCTGAACAGAAGAGTTTAGAAGCAGAAAAGAGAGAACAATAAATGATATTACTCGCTTTTATTTAGTCTTACATCAATATCTATACTTGTCATTCTTGAATTAGCTGTGTTTGAGAAATATTTCAAGTTATGTAAAATACACAAATTCTGTACGTATGATCTATAAACGTATTTTGTCGCAATAAACGAATATGAATATTCAATGCACAAGCTATTGTTTTATGCTGTTTTATCAAACGCAGACAGTTTCAAGATTTAGAATAAACCATGAATATGAAATCAATGCCTTTTGGTAATTAAATTGTAATTAGTAGAAATAACGGGATCCGCGAGGTCGAGTTGCGATGGTCACTGACCAATATCACCAGCTTTACACCAGTCGAATCTCACCGGGGTCCTATTTCAATGTAAAGAAACTATATCCACTTGTAAAGAAACTATCCACTAGATTTTGAAAGGGCCGCTGTTCTATCAAGGTGTGTATATGCATTGAAAAGTTGCCACATGACCATGTCTGTTAATGCATCGTTAAACGCCATTGAAAAAAGTTAAGTTGTAAAGTGCCGGGTACCACTGGCCTTCATATTACCATATGGCAATTACATTGTAATTGCAGTAGTCCGGTAAATTATCAACAAATATTATAAAGTTTCTTTAGCTAAATCGAATTATTCTAATTTCTGTTTTACTTCGGTTGATCAGTTATACTGGATACCTTTTTTCAAATTCGCGAACAATTTGTCCCGTTTCTGTCTCGTATTAGGAAGAAAGATAACTCTGAAGCAGTAAAACATTGCAGTTTTGTACGAGTTGTCTCCCGTTGAGCATATCTTTACACAGATCCCATTTCGAAATATGCAAAATTATTTTGTATCGTCACGACCCGAGCTAATATATATGACAAACAAAGAAGATAAAATAAAAACACCGTCCTCAAATAATTTCCGTTCTTCGTCATACGGATTTACGAAATCAAACATTTCGAAATACATTGTATGTTTTGGTTTGGTTGAAGGTTCAGTTCTTTTCCATAGCTCTCCTGTTCACCATGATGGTCGTCGACCTTGATAGCCCCTCCTGACGTGTTGAACCCGAATCTACACTGGGTTTACTAGTTTGCCCTTTATTAGCTAATAACAAGATTAATGACAGATATATAGTATTATATATATATACATGGATACTAGCATGAAATTGATCAACTTTTGTTCGGATTGTACTCTCCGATGAATTTCTGTCAGCTGTCATTTCAATATGATTATATAGTATAACGGTCAACTTATCAACTACAGTATTCAAAGTTCGTATTTGGTCAGGTTCTGATTAAATCATTTAGAAATATTCGTTATGAATTATATACATTACATAGGCAATATAATGATTAAATAATTAATTCCTTACATAGTGAATAGAAGGATAATTGTATTATTTAATGGTATTAATGATTAGATGTATGCTATATTTAGAATCTATTAATCATCTTTACGCTCATCAAAAGATGCACCTTTAATCGAGTTGTATACAGTAGTAAATTACATTTTGTATGCATGTTCGCAAATGTACATTCATGTAATTTCGCCAGTGTGCGTTTCAAGTACACATTGAGTTTATTCATGAAGAAATTTGCATATCTTTTGTTGAATGTTCCCCATGAATTAAATTAGGCATAAAAATATAAGATTTGCAATAAACCTAATTATTTCAACGTAACAGGTAAACCTAACGATCCACTTTTATATAAGACAAAAATATTATTGCTAGCCAACTGTATAAAATGCTATTTATCAGCACTTGCTCAAAAAGACCATTGATCAATCAAACTAAATGATATCGACTTTTTATACTGGTAAAAGTGCATGTCGCTTGTCCCGGTGTACCCAGGCGGAACGGATGGTGTACTTAATGGCTCGAAACCACGTGCATATAAAAATATGCGATGAGTTTTATAAGTTTTGTTCTGTAAGCAATTACTATGCCCCCTACCGCCCCTAGCCCCCCCCCCCCCCAACTATTTCTACGACCCAGTTTATGTAAATTAGTATGTCTATTTATGAAAATCATGTGCAACATGAGTTTTAATAAAAGACACGCAAAGTAAATAATCTTATTTTCATTTATAAATGTATCTGGTAAACAACTAAATGCTCAGTAAGCATATGAAATGATAAAAAGATATTCATGGCTTAAGGCGGTTGAACATACACTCGGTACAACTTAATGTTCGTAAATTGCTTGACAAACTGTGTAAGTGAATATAAAGATTTGTCTGTGTGTTTGACAGTATAACAAATCATATTCTACAATTGATATATATGTTCGCGGTGAACGGGCCATAAAATGAACAAAACTTGGGTCATATTTTATACCAAATACGTCAGTACGTCCGTTTTACACCAGGGCACTCGTTGTCATAGAAACAATATATCATTTACCCAGTATGCGTCACTTTTAATGAACACATAAGTAAATTAAATAAATGTTTCAATGAAATCATGATTGTAACCAGTTTTCGCGATATCAGTCTTTAAATTTATTACGGGGTCAAACAAAGGACGGTATTTCTTAAGTATGGCATTTATGCCCCAGTAATATATTAATAAATTATCATGAGCACTCTTAAATGAACTGATTTCTAAATATAGAACTTTATAGGTATAGTATCCATATATAGAATAAAACTTGGAGCGGTTTAGATTTAGTGCACGTCTAATTTAGTCTACATACAAGTGCATGGATCTATTTCAGATGGTTAGTTTTGATATAATAGGCCTACTTCCAGAATCAAAATTGGACTATAGCAGATCTTTTCAACAAAGGATTGTGTGAGATGTTTTAAGTACAAGGCAGAAACAGATACATTTTTGTGAAATAAGTACTTCGGGTTATTTCAAATGAGCTTGGGGGCGATTTATTCGCCACGTAGATAACACTTTCCTGTTCGTGTGTTTATATTTTTTCTGAAGAATATTCCTTTGTTTTAACCGTAAAACAAAATTGACAAACATCACGAATGTATTTCTTTTTGTGTGTGTGATTTTTTTCGCGTAGCTGATAAAGACTAAAGTATCATACATGGTGTTAAAATATTTGAAGATTGCAAAAGAAACCCTGTATTTTTTTAATTATTTGAAAAACAGTTCTTGTTTTGAAAAGTTCAATGATATCTTGTAGAAGGACTCTTAAACCAGAAGCCTGAACAGACGTACCGTTCTGTTTATGAATAAGCAAAATATATATGCAAGGTTTCTTGAATAATTTTAAAGCAAAACAGCAAGTTCTGTTTTGCCATTTCTCGTATCTTTGTAATTCTATATACTGCCAAGTTAGACGTTTTATTAAAATATAGTCTTATATGAATGTGACAGTAAATTGGTAAAAAGCTGACATTTCCTCTAAAACGCCCACTGCCAAACGAAGTATTCTTACGCTTAACAGAGACAAGTAGTTCCGTTATTTAGCAATAGTATAAATATCAAAATTATATTACAAAGATCTTGTCTGAATCAATTCTATGTGATTTATATTCAATATATATACGGCATTTATATAAATCCAATAAAAGTCTAGTAGAAGCATGACTACAAATGTACATTTCAGTATATCTATCACTATAGGAACAATGGACCAACTTAACCATTTTAGAACTGTATCCAAAACGTTCTGCGCTTCAGCTACGAGTCTGGGTTTACAAATTTAAGGATCATTCACACAACGAGTGATAAAAACACATAATTAATGCATGAAATAAAATGAAGTATAGCCTCGTTTTCAAAACAATATGCACGCATTGTTTTTTTATAATTTACAGACTGCATATGAGTGACAGCTACTAACATGCAAATTGACTTCCGTCTCTGTTTCTCAGACGCGAGATGTCAACTGACAATTGTACATTACATTGTTTTAAACTGAAATGGTGTCTACATCACCTGAAGGTGACCCAATGACAAACTTATCTCATAATTTATACCTTCATGACCTTTCTTGGTAATGTAATACATAACTGCCAAGTACTCTCCATCAAATGTGGTTAACTTTATTCACGTAACACGAGTAACATTATCATGAAATAAGGTACTATGATATTATAGTAAACGTAAGCAATTAAAAATATACATGTACATTCCCCAGCCATAATTTCATTTTCCATACAATGAAAATCAGAGTTTATCAAGAATTTTACAAACATTTCAATTATTAATTCGAAATGCACCATGATAAATGTCACAAGCACGTATCAAATAAACTATCGATTTCGTTGTACAGAATCGAGCATTCAAAATTTAATTTATCAGAAAATTGGCGGTCGTTCTAACGTCTGTTTAATAATTCGTCTGTGGGATGACATTTAATTAAATGTTATTTCACGGCAGACATGTTTATACTTGTTTTGTTTTTATCGATCATTTTAAATGAAGTTGCGTAGCCAGCAAAATGGATTCGTACATTATACAGTACATTGTACTGGTATTTTATTGATTTATCGAATCACAGATCTAAAAAAAACTCGTGTATTAAGGAGATTTTTTCTAAGCAATCGAACGAAAATGTAAATTAGTTAAGATATTGATTTTAACCGCATTCATGTATAAACTATATTCGGGACATATCCTATCCCGTGAGTTTACGTTCAAAGCAACCACTATAAAATTGTTTTTTAAAGTCGCAATTGTTTTAGTAATTTGTGGAAGTGGGTGGGGTAATTTGGGCATACATACATCAAGTCATATCTTTTATCGAAAATTTGTTGAGATTTTAGCAATGTAGCAATTACCCATGAAAGCAATTCTTTTATGACATTGCATTGTTTAATATACTTCATCAATGATCGAGCAACTATTAACTATACCTAATAAACAAAATGAAATAATACATAAAATAATATTTTTGGTAACTTGTGTATGAAATTCATTTAAAAATTTGGTTACGAGCATTACCAGAAATAATGAGATAAAAGTTGAATTAAATATTCTAGCGGTCAATGAACTTTTGTTCAGATGTCTACACAACATGACATAAATGAATGCATTGTACATCAGTGACATGACATGAAGCAACTAATTAAGATGCTTCTTTCGACGTAAAAACAATAGCTAAGTAACACTTTATGATCCGCCAGTGGCTACATACCCTCCAGCCTTTGTATCTACAACATCTATTAAATATGTCGGTCAGTTTGACTACTGCTCGTCTTCATTGTACCATCTGGCCAACAATTTAGGACACTTGACCTTCAGACAGAACTTTATTTAAAGAGCACCTCCGTGCATTCAGCTTTATCATGAGGGCCACTTATATTATTACATATATTATCGAGTCTCTGGTTACATCAAGTAAAAACAGAAAACGAATTTAACAGGTGCTGTGATTTTACCACGTGGACCCTAATCAAATAGGACAGTTTAGGTTAATTATTTATTATCTATGCAGGTAAAATTTACATGCATAATTTATGCATAAGAACAGTCTAAAACCTACATGGTAATAACTTACATGTTTACAATTAATGATAAAACCACGGTTGACATCGTGTTTCAGTTTTGCCATGACAGGCAACAGTGAATTAATTATGTTGTAGCGAAACATGATAATTTAATTTTGTATAAATGCCAGTTGTTTAAGATGTATAAGTTTTACGCCACTTTTCAACAGTCAAAAGTCACAGGAGACAGACAAGTTCAGCCAATTATCGTTCTTGGGAAGTACTAGACTCCCATCCTCCATAAGCAACTGTTTACTTTCTCACATAAAGAGACATGGTTTGTAGCTGGGCCCTCTATCAACGAGAGGTTAGTGATTTGAAGTCAGCTAACTTGACCACTTAACTACGGAGACGGGTATGTTTAAGAATGGAAAATTCATTAAACCATGTGTAAAGCCCGAGACACCAACCATCTTAATTTCATTCAAACTCAATGTTAATTAAATCCTATTTAGATATGAGATACTTCATTGTTCATAATTCATAAAGTTGTGATGTGGAAACTACTAAAGTCATGTCACTTTGTTGGAGTCCCATTATTTACTTCAATTGTCACCAAGAACTAAACATATACAGTTGAACTTTTCTAATCCAAACTTGTTTGGACCGACAAAAATGTTCTGTTTAGATAGGTTTTCGGATTAGAATATTCGGATAACGAACTTTCTTTAGTATTAAATACATGATAAAAATATTGGTACCTTCTGACATGTTTGGTGTAGAGAGTATTCCAGATTAGAAAGATTTTGATTATGGTAGTTTGGCTGTAATTAACAATGACTCCTTAAATAGTGTTATACAATCCACCACAGACAGAGACTCAGCACTTTCAGCATATAACTTAATTTCTCAAAGACATGAAAGGCAGGTCATCATGCATACTAAAATTTCACTTGAATTTTCCATAGATCAAAGTATCTCCGAACATGTATAACCTGAGTTTCTGTTCCAAGCCAACAAATCCCAATCTTCAAGTTGTCTGCTAACCAACCGAAATCCAACAGTTCAGTAAATACTCAAATTTAAAAAAAAAAAAACTTAAAAAATAAACATTCAAAAATGTTTATTTATCAGCAAAAATAAGAATCTTTAAACGGTTCTTGTATATAAAGCGAAGGAATTATTATTTACCGTGTTGTTGGTCAAAGGAATAAGTATAACACAGAAATTTCTAGTCAATCTTTATTGTAATTAAAAACTTCTTGTTCCTTTACATCAAGTGTACATTAAAATGTTCAGTATATTTTGTGGTAGTATATATATACACCAGTTAGACCCATATTATATATATCTGTGTGCCATGATGTACTGTATTGTATTTTAATGACTCAATTACAAATATTTCCCCTGTACCAACAACATAAAATATAATTTTCAATTCTATACCATACTTATGAGATTCTATTAACAAATCAGTATTTTTATTGTAAATATGGATAACGTCCGTGTCCTTTGTATATCGTTGAAAATGTGAGTTTAATTTAATTTTTAACTATCAAATCACATAACAGTCTCCTGAGTTTAATTTCCCATTCAGATTACCAAACTGCCCTGACTATGTATTTTCGACAATGTGAACAAACTAAAATATAATATGCATTACAAGTAGTCTATTTTTAAGTCATAAGCTATTATGATGAGAGTGCTTTCAGACACGCACATTTCCAAGTTTACAGATATTGCAAATTTCATTGTTCACCATAAAATCAAACAGCTGTCCACAGGGTAAAAAAACTAAAAGTGACAACATTTAATGAATTTACATGAATGTGCAATCATTGTATAATATTTCATAACGATATTAATGAATGGTCTGACTAAATTCCATGAATGTTTTAACACATGACAAGACAACATTCAGAATTCATTTGACAGCGTTATTATAACACATGAGAACTGTTTGTTCTGGAGTCTGCAATATGAGCCATATCAAGTTTGCAATGTAACCTGAAATATTCTGGCTTGCCATTAAATCTCAATCGGCCCAGAATGGCTGAAGCATGTTTAAATCAATGTCAACGGACTTACACAAAATCCTGAGTAAATGATACACGATACCTTTCTTGTTACAAACTTTATTATATTGACTCATATACAAATAGTCAGTTTTTCAAAAACATTCATATACAAACATGTTAGACCATAAATTCATTTTAGAAATTACATGTAATACCAGAATGCAGTTTCATAAGCAATAATTCATTGTTGACAAATAATACACTTCTCTAAGAAATAACAAACACTCATGAGATGTACTTGTAAATACGGTACAATTAGGGATTGGTTCAACCATAACAGCAAAGTTTATCAACTAAGGTAATAAAAGAATGTGCTACAAGCTGTTCTTACATATTTTAGAAGCCATTACATTGCACTACTAATTTCTAAAGGGAGAAAGCCACAAGATATCTACTGTTAAAAACTCAACGACTACATAAATTCACTCTAGATTAAAACTCAGGGATTTAAGGGGAAACATTAAGCATGCAATTGGATAAACCTATTCTACAGGAAAGGATACAAACATGAAAAAACCCAACACCAAAGATAAGTCACCACACCACAATAATACAAAGAAAAATACCACACATACTAATTGTCTACAACAATGATAGAATACATGTATTTAGGCGGCCTACATATTATAGATATACGGGACTACAAAAGCGTGTTTGTAAATCCACAATGCCTCAAGATATTACACAATTTTTTTTTTCGAATTTTTTTTCTGATTTGTTTATCCATACACACACCCTAATCTTTTAATATTGTTTAAAAAAACTATCAACTTTATGGTGGAAAAAAGACATCAATAATCTTATCATCTTAAATACAAATGAAAGGCTCTCAAAAACAAGGAAGTAGAGTGACGTAGTTTATATCTGTGAGTCCATGTGTCCATTACAATCACCAACTCTGTCATTCATGGAGTGCCCTTCATTTCTTATGACTTGGCATTTAGAACATTAATATTAGAAAATTTGCTAAGAAGACCGTACTGTATTCACTTTTAAATTAAAGAGTCCATAAAGGAATCATAAAAGAAGTAACATTTACATTAACTGGTAAAAACTTAAGTTAAAGGCATTGGTGGATAAATAAAAGTTAGTAAAATCTTGAGTATACTACATTACACAGCTCTGATTACATCTAAATAAAACAACACAGGTTTTGGTTATCATCACTACAAAAAAACTGCTCTCCGTTTAAACCAACACTAATCCCACCGCATTAACAACATAACAGATCTCAGCATTTACAGTGTAATCCATCTCTGATCATTCTCTTTAGAAGAAAAGTGTAATAAGTGACATGTGAGGACACAAATGAGTGTCAATTTTCACAGCATTGTCAATGTATTTTCTGGTCACATTTCTTACAGTATGAATGAATTATTGGTCTAACATGTCTGGACAGTATCAATTCTGTATAATACAACACAATGAGGAATGAACAAGAAGCTTATGAACATACGATAGCATTGCTCTTAAAAGTGAAAAAAGAAACTATAACATATGAGAATATGACTTTACTAATGGTACTTTAAAAAAAAAGATACAAATCCTACAGGCAACGAGATTCTATAACAGCAACTGATACCAACAATGTTCACTAAACCTATAGTCATACACAATGTTACAGACAAACAAGATAAAAAAAAACACAATGGTTCAAACAGTATGTTAAATATTAGAAAACAATATGATGCTATTACTATATTAACTGGATAAAATTATTTGAGTATCACCATAAAAACGTTTTGTAGAGTTTAAAAATCTATAAATATTTCCCACAAACCATTATAAACGCAACATTTCATACAGATGCAAACTAGAATTTTTTTCTATTTCTCTATGTGTTGTTTTCATTCAATAACTTCCATTAGTTTTAACTTGAATAGATATGTACACTTTGATAAATGTGAGTTTATAAACATAACACAATCGGTATATATTGGTTAAGTAACTCAACAATTTGCAACAAATGTTAACACTATTAACAGCATGGTACACAAGTATGAAAAAAAGATAAAATAATGCAGTTAATGGTCAACACATGTTACCATGGAAACCATAATTACTAAATTCAATTTCAAAAAAAGGACTGAAGTTGAACCCACTAATTCAGAAACCAATGGTAAAAAAGTAAAAGGATATCTACACAGGAATGTACAAGGACAATCTTGTCAACAAACAGATAATCACAAAACCTCACTTATTGTGATTGAAGATAAAAAATAACATATTCATCGTCATTTCTATGAAATACAAACACTCGTGTTTTAACAATTCTTTGATGATGAGAACTCCAGAATTTCACAGTCATGCATGAAGTGTTGACACTTGTAATGATAGAGGGGTTTTGTAGGTAAGTATGCATGAATATCTTTGAATCAAACAAACCAATAATAAGTCAAAAATGACTTGTATTTGCCTCAGATGGTCAAAAAACACATGTTAAATATGTCCACGAGAACCCCAGACTTTTCATCAAAAAAGATGTAGTAAACAATTTTCGGAGCCAGTCCTTATATCACCCGTATAAAATGCTATGATGCAAACGAAGGAACAATCACATGATAATGGCACTAAATCTTAAAATAACTTCATTATCCATTTTTCAGTGCTCTCTTATAATGCCAAAAAAATATTAACTCGAGCTTGTTTCTCTTACAAAACAGTAGAGTAGATTTTCTTATGAACAATTCTATGCTTAAATTAAATGCACAGAAAAATACATTTAAGGCGAGTGGAACAAACATGTAATTTTCCCAAAAACATGAAGAAATAAAATTTGTATTAATTTACAAATCTGCTTAATGACATAAAAAGCTCTGAAAAGTACAAATATATTAACACTCATTCCAAAAACATACATTTAAACATAGCTTACAGGTGCACATCTTTTATAAACTTCAATAATTGTTAAATCTTGAAAACATAAGTGCATAGAAAAAACGATCGAAAGCCGTAACACTCGAATCCTCATACTACATGACAAACGTTAACCAAACTGGGCAGAAATACCTTGATTTTGTTTCAAAACAAAACAGACTCAACTTACTTCTGTGACAAACTTAATGCACTATTTGTCTAAATGTTCACACATAAGTCACATCACAGATTCACTAGCATGCAATTTTGAATATATCATTTTTAACTACAATATAAATGCATGAAAATAAAAAATGGAATTTTGAGAATAAATTTGTATCTATTGCAAGTTTAAAAAAAAGTTATTAAAAACTGTTCTTCTAACCTAAATACCAACTTTCACTTTGGCCTCAAAACGTTGTGTGGACGGACACCCTAACAATAGACATTTCTTTTTACTTTGAAGTTTACTACAAATTGAAGCTTGTCAAGTTCAATGACTCATTTCATAGGGCAAAAAGACTTTAACATGTACAAAATAAGATTCTACATAAAGAAAGATCATTTCTATTGAAGCAAAACAAGAATTAATACACACACTTCCATGACATACACCTCTCACAAGATTGTGGAATATGTGGACATTCAAGTATTAGCAAAAAAGGTGCATCTTAGATCATTTAACATAAAACATAAGATACAGCCCTCTTCCGTTCTCATGTTCCGAAAGTTTAAAAAAAAAGAATTTCACTTAAAAAATTGTTTATAATGTCTCTAACAAACTGGGCATGTATTAGTCCACCATCAATTCAAAGTGAACCATACCCGAACGTTCCATAGAATCGTGCTTGATGTTCTTGGCATACACCTTACATGTGACCATGATAAGTTGGGCTGGTTTAGGGTTATCAAAACGAACAAACACAAGAGGTGATCTGTAGCCTTGTTGGTTTCTGTAGGGGAAATATTTGAAGTGGAATCCATTCTTGGGGTAATACAAAATGTCTCCTATATTGTCCTTGTCAGCTGAGTTCTAAAATTATCAAAAAGCAAAACATGAGTACAAATTTATTTATCTACCGTATTTGGGGTTAATTAATTAATTTTATTAAACAATTTTTCAGTTATATTAGGTAGCCGATTCACCTAACAAAGTTTCCTGGACAGTATCCTATTCTAAACAGTACTCAACCACCCTTCTACAAGGAACCGGCTGCTTCTCCACAAGTGGAGGAAAATAAACATTTTTCGTCAAATTTTAAAATAAGGGTATAACCAGCTGTGACCTGGAATTAAACCAGGATCTGAGTACTAACTTAGACTGTAGACATTACCAAATATACACAAATTCAGACTTATTTCAAACAAGTACAAGTAGGCTAGTCAAATAATCACTGTTAGAAAATAGTTCCAAGATATGACAGACAGGATAACTTGGCAAGTACTTTTATTGCTAAAGAAACAACAAAGAATGTCAAGCATAAAGAACTGATCACAAGTTTACAAACAAATCAATGTGGATGACTTAGAGTTTATTTTATGCAATTAATAATAAAACATATTTTACCTCTCCCTCACAGTTGACAGAGATAGCATACTGGGACCATGTATCAGCAACCTCGTTAGGTCTAGATGAATTGGTATATGGTTCTGGCATCCAGTCAAAGATCTGAAAATTTAATGTAACATCAAAAGATTAATCAAACATGTTGGCATTATTACATCAAATAAGATTGCGCTAAATAAATAAAACAAAGGAGTGCAGCAGTTTTCTTCATTATATATATGGATGAAGCCTGGAAAGGGCTCTTACCCAAATGAAAATTTCTTTGAAATCACTTAATTTTCCCAAAATTTCCAATTTCATCATTGAAATTTCATGCCCCCAATTGGTTTCAGGCAAGGTTTTATTCCCAAAAGTGGCTTCCATCCATTACTTCATCCCCATATCAAGTGCTAAGGCACCCTCCCTCAAAACATAAAGAAAACTCCCAGAGTAGTTACAAAGCAACTAATTATGTATCATGATACAAAATGTTGATATAAAACGAAAACTTCATTGGCCACTTCCTGTCACTTTTAAACATCAGTTTTAAACTTCAATCATCAAAATAAATTAGCATCATAAAAAACATACCCTGTTCAGTTTCAACAAAACACATGGCTGGCCATCTTCATATCCGAAAGATTGCTGCTTGACACAGTCTCCTCCAAGATCAAGAATGTCAAACCTACAGGCTTTATCCCAGTCCTCATGGGGTCGTAGTTCGGTAAATGTTGAACAATCAACCATGATACCAGACTCAGTCTGTTGATACTCATTCTCATAGTCTGTATTTGTAAAAAAATATATCAAGTTAAAAAGCTTTTAACTAAAAGTTGCCCATATACGGTATACATGAATGACACTTGTTGGTAATCTGTGCAAACTAGAGCTTTGTCACATAAGTGACAAATACCCTGCCGCTGTTTGGACACCCAATTATGCCATGGTACACTGACCATTTGGCTAAGTTCAAGGGTACATAACTGAAAATGTATGGATCACTGGGCATAATATTACAAGATTTACACTGCAATTATGCACAAGTTAATATTTGACAGTTATCAAATATTTAAACAATATTGATAAACATTTTAATACAATGTGATTAACTATATCTTATTGCAAAAGAAAGCACGTCAGAAAATTAATTATAAGAAATTTTCAAAAGTTGTTCTTGACATTTATTTGCCTTAAATCTTAAACCATTTGACACTCATACTTACATTGCAAGAAGCTTTCTATGTGGTCAACGTATGGAGTGTAGGTGGAGGCTCTGGCTTTGTTAAATCGGATCAATGTGGTTTCAACATTGGGCAGTGGTCTAAAAGCTAAACCTGAAGACATAAATAAGTACATGAGATACAATTCATACAGCGAAAATATGTATCATAATTTAAACCTAATTCACAGTAATATCATTTAATTCCCAGTTTATATTTGCCTTAAATTGATCCCTTATTAATATGTATTGTTATATCTACCCCAAACTTCAATGACAAAAGAATAAGGCCTGCATTATTCCAGCAACTGTTAATCACAGTATCAGGGGCAATGATACACAAAAACACATTTAATCTCATATACCAGATTCAGTTCTACATGAAAAGAACCCTGGTTTAATTTAATAACCAAGCCTTTGAAGGAACCAAATAAATCCTTAATTTACCATGATTAATTAATTACAATTTAATCTACAGACCAAGGATTTTATTAAACATATAACGTGTGTTAAAAGAACCGAATTGCCATAAAATAAATGTGATCATCTTAGCGGTCTCTACAAGAAAACTTGATTAATGAATATTTTATACTTAGGCACAGTGCCACTCTGTGTAATTAAATTCTGGTGATCCATTCCACCATGACCTTTCTTATATGTCTGGCATCAAGAAAAACCAACAATTGATCATAGATTGAGTAAAATACAGATAATATCAAGACACCCGATCAATAATTACAGAGCTCAATTAATATTTCATGACCCAACACACGTACACTGTGGAGCTTGCATAGCAGTCAATGGGTCTGAAACCGTGCGAGCAAGAACTGTCTAGGTAGATGACTGTTCAAATTATTTTGCGCTCTGTTATTCTACTGTCTAGATCTGTGAGTTCAAATCATACAAGATTACACTCAGTCTGAGTGTCTGCGGAAAGTGTTTTATTTATTTTAGAAAAATATACAAGAGAATGGTAATTCTAGCCACCCAACGTCTGAAATTCTACAGAACTATAAGTGTAATAAATTGTATTGCTTGTTTATTTATTCAAGTGTAATGCACCTTTTTCAACAATCAGAGTCTTATAAGACTGACAGTAACCCTAACCATCGTTCCTGGGAAGAACCAGTACTAGACTCCCATCCTCCATAAGCAACTGTCTACTTACAACCGTCTCACCTAAAGAGACATGGTAGGTTGCTGGGCTTGAACATATGACCTCTTTCAGTGAGAGGTTAGTGATTTGAAGCCAGCGACCTTAACCACTCAAGCACGGAGTCAAGATATAGACTGCTTATAAATCTTACAGCTTTCAATAGTTTTAATTTTAAGTTAACACATATTGCTATACAAACAGGAAGTTTTGAGATGTTAAAGCAACGGCAATTAGGTATGAAAGACATAATACAATTTGTTAGATCAACATTTAACATTCTATATTAGGTACAGGTTGAATACATTGCATAATATAATGGCTAGCCTAACATGTAACAATTATGCAATATAATCTATGAAACATATAAATACAAACAATTATTCAATTTGATTATCAACTAATCTTTTAAGTTTATTTACAAGATTAAAATGTATTTAGATTAAAATAAGAACCAAGACTTGAAGTAAAATCTTCTATAATTTGTAATAATTCAGAACATACAGGTAACAGCAAAGCACAGCCAATGAAAACATATGAATTTTATGATCGAGATTCCTCTCTCGGATTTATGAACTTTTTAACTAGCATTGTTCAGTTCTACAATGATGAATCCATAGTCAAATAGCAAGTATTGGATTTAAAACCCACCACAATTATTTCCACCTTTCATGCAATTAAACATTAACATTCATCAGCTTTAAATTTTGACAAAATCTTGCTTTCATGACAGAATGTTGATATATTTTTTCAATTTCCCCCCTTTTTATTCCCTGAAGTAACAACATACTTGAAACAAAAGCAAGATCTTCATCAAGTTAAACAGCTGGTTCTAACTTAAATAAAATTTCTTAACTTAACAACAAACTGTCCATGTGTAAACTGTAGTTTCAGACTGATGGTAGGATTTGCTGTGACAAGATTTTTGTCTTATAACATCCCTGATACATACTGTATCTAACGGACTGTGTCACACAGACTGTACACATGAACAAGAACAAAATCATAAAAACGGAAGATAAATTCCTACAAACCATTTTATCAGGATGTTCTCACTGTCATTTTTAATGAGATCTCTTGACCAAAATAGTAACTTAAGTTGTTTTTTTCTTTAATAATGAGTATATTATACACAGAAAGGTCACCTAAAATAACTCCTTAATCATAAGACTTCACACATGATGAATTAACTTACCTTCAAGGAGGACACCGCTCCTTGTCTTCAATTTATTCATAGGAGTATCACATATTACTTCATACATGATCCAAGTTATGACCGAGACAAATACTTCCATTCGAAATAAAATTTCTCATCTGACAATATTCAGTTTAATTGAGAAGGAATGTAAGTTTAATCCAAATGCAGTCTCTTATTTATGACATGGAGTCAATGTTCAAGATTTGACATTTAAAAAATAATACTTAAGTCTTCATAGAACATGCTTTAAGTTTAAACTATAACTATTGTGCATTTGGTCATCCAAAAGTGAGATCAGTGTATTATCATTTGTTCAAATGACAAGGTGGTGAACTTAAAGATACCGACCTGGTGTTTGTTTGAGCAACGTATCTGATCCTTTCAGTTTCGGCTCGTTCCAGTCGAGAGTGTGGTAGAACACTGCCAACATACCGGCAAAGAATCCGGCCAGACAAATGTAGTAAATAGTAAAGAATATAGCAATTTCCGCTGTAAACAGAAACAAGAATGAACATGCCTAAATCATGCGCATGCAAAATGAACTCAGATACCTGGGCTCGAGTCAATTAAAGAGCTAGAGCCTAGTAATTTAGGCTGAGTTTCATCTAGTGTTTGATAAAACACAGTTATCACTATGGCAAACAATCCAGTGAGACATCCGTAGTAGATGAAGTAGAAAATACCAAGATACCCTGTAAATGAAAGCCATCACCACAATAGGTTAGATATATACATAAACGCCGCCTTCTCATTCTCTTTCTCATAAATACCTGGAGTTTGTTTGAGCAGGGTATCCGATCCCTGCAGTTTAGGAACATTCCAATCTAAGGTATGGTAGAATACAGCCAACATCCCAGCAAAGAAACAGGACAAACATACGTAGTAGATAAGGTAGAATAAACCAATTTGTCCTGCAAATATGAACAGTGAACAACCAAACTGAAACTAGTGCAACATTTAAACATAGTGTGTACTGAAGCTGGTTCATGTACCTGCGTAGCCTTTGATCAAGGAATCAGACCCCAAGAGTTTTGGCACTTCGGCTTCCAGTGTTAGGGTAAATACGTACATCATACCATAAAAGAAACTACCCAGTAGACTATAGAAGACAGTGAAGAATATAAGTATCTCCCCTGTAAGTAAATGAAGTTCTTTTTCCTTAAATTCAGACATCTAAATTCTTTAACATAATTTAGTGAAATGCTATATCATTTGCAGTGGAAATGGAAGTTGACTGTGTAACTTATACTGTTATATCAAAGAAACCATTGTAAGCATGATTGTGCAATGGCTTTTTTTTGTTTCTAAAGTGAAGATTTGACAAACTTAAAGTAAATGTTTCTTAAGTTTGTAACACATTGTGGGCAGTGCTTCTACTCATTAATTTTCTTTACTTTCACATGCGATGGAAGTGCAAAAACTGATGGGTGGCTGATCCAGCGATACTTCATGTACATAATCATAATGTAAACACAAAAACAAAACTATAAGCATCAGACACTATAGCCTTAAAACATCGGAAAATTCAAAATTACAACCAAACCTGTGAACACAGGCCATCCTTGGGAAAGACATAATGTGGCCTTTATTCAAAGGTTGCCTTTATTTAGAGGACATTGAGTTCTAAATATCCAATGATGATACTTAAAATTTAAATGAATGGCAATTGTTCATAGGATGCCCTTTGTCGGAAGGTGGCCACTATCCCAGGTTTGATTGTACCATCAAAGAACAATGGAAACTTGTAATCTTAGATTTGACGGACATATTTACTATGATAAATGACCAGAAAACTCATGCCATTCATCACAGATTTCCAGAAAAAATTGTTTTATCTTGAGAATATTAATGTAGCTATGTGTCTGATACTTCACAGTAACATAAAACAATAAAATTTCAAAAATGTACATAAAAACTTCAACACAATCTGCTTAAGAATACATTTTGATTAAAAAACTGTAGTATTCTAGTAACCCATACAGTCATACATGTATGTGCAATACTGTTTTATTTCTTAGTTACATTATCAGTAAATGAAATGTGACAAGTGTTGAAAAAAATATGCACAAACTGAAATAAAACAGTCATGTAAAATTAAAAATGTTGATATAATATTTTAATTCAACTCGACAATGTCACTGAATTCAACACATGACTAAAATCATGTCAGTAATAAATGTTACAATAATTTAATTGTCAACAAAAAAAAAAAAAAAGAAATCAATGATAATTCTAATTTCAAGACAAATGAATAATTGACATTATGTCTATATGAACTATTTGAATCCAGTGAGTTTTGTGCCATTACAATCTTGTTTAATGAGTATAAATAATAATACAATAGCATAGTAAACAGATATTTAATTCATGTGTACTAAACAAGAATGTCTGGATGACACAAAATGAATTAAACACATCAATGATTAAATATGACACAAAATTTCTTTTTTTGTGCTGACTGTGACAGTCAGTCATACAAGTAAGACAATCAGAAAAGAGTTTCAAAAACCTGTCAAAGTTAATCAATAAAATTACGTTCTCTTTTCACTACATTTTTACACAGGTGAAAACTTAGGATAGCACAATCAGATAAAGGTTAAACAAAGCTGCTTGAAGTTGAAAAAGCACAAAATGAATAGTGTGTCACATTTAATAAAGTCAAAAATGTTTATTTTTCACTTGTAAAGTAATTCACTTTACTGCCCTATATACATCAATACCCTGCGAAAACAAACGTGTTATCAGATAAAAGAACAACAGAACAAACAATACGCTCTTAAATTATAATTTAAACATGACGAGTTCTCAATAGTTATCATGGTCCTAAATGACAGAAAATGTACAGTCCCCTATAAACCTAAATCTGCAGTCATACATTGTGGTTTTACAACAACTCAAGTTTTATGGACATATCCTCCAACTTTGTACAGGCCAATACATTCTTTAATAACAATACACAACAGGCAAGAAGTTCAGAAATGGATAAAAAGAAGAGAGATTTAATCTAAAAGTAAAACAGGACTTCAGTTCAAACACCCTTGGCTTATAAATAAAAAATTCTTGTGAAAGCCAAGAAGGTCATACAGAACCAATGATCCGACATGAAACAATACAATATCACTGTACACATCAAGATGAATTAATTACGTCAATGTGATTACAACATTCATCAAGCTTATGTCTTGTTACAAGCCAAGTAGAACTATTTCCATCAATATCTGTTTGACTGAGTCTTATAATAAAATACTCTGGCACTAAGAGAACAGTTTACAGGTATAGAGAAACACATGTGAATCAGACATGCTCTCTGAGGCTCCATTTCACCAATAATCAGTCTTATACACACAAGCTACATGTATACCAATATGTAAAGGCCAATCAATCAATTCATAGAAGAGATTGTCTTTTTATATTTATGAAAGGATTTGGGTCTCTTGAGTGCAAAGCCATTATGTGATATTCGTATAAAACGAAAACAATAGGACCGGAGAATACATTATAAATTTAACCAAACCAGTATTCTATTACTGAATACTGTTATCTAATCTGAGAATATTGCAAAATTCAATAATTTAATGTTCAATTCTCAATTGTGTACATACACAGGATATTATGTCCACAAATCTATTTATTGATATGAATGTTTAACTTTAACAGGACAGACAAAATAACATAAGGTGTATTCATCTTACTAGGCCAACAAATAAGTCGTTTGATCTTCATACATGTATATACTTAATGCTAAAATATGCTGAAACACTCCACTGTAATTTAAGGCTTCACTGTAGCCAAAATCAAGAAAAATTATGACCTAACAGCATTCAATAAAAACCTCATGTTGTGTATTTCTTATCCTGGAGTAGACAATAATACCAAAATAACTTTCATGTCCATTTTATAGTTATCTACAAATGGGAACAAGATATTTCTCTCCAAAGGAGTATTTGTTGTAACAAACGAGAAGAGACAAGCTGTCATCTAGAATTGGTGATCCACTGCCTACACATGATTCACACCATGTTAAACAGGACTTTTCCCACATAGCTAGATTCATCCAACCCTCTCCCAGTGTTCCTTGTACACAGACCATTCTAAACTACATTTATTTCTCATTATAAGACAAGGTGAGAAAAATTAATATACAAATATTCTGAAAACTTAATTCAATCAACCAAATGATGAAAATTTTCAATATAGAAGTATTAAATTAATTCCAACTGAACAATTTAAAACCCAGAGCAATAAATGTTTGTGCAATTCCAATTCATAACACCACAAAGGAAATTAACAAAACCACCTAACATATCAGGAGGAAATACACATCATGAAATACTTCATAGATGATGACTTAATTCGTCAAAGTAATTTTGTAACGCATGAAATATGATCTGCATAATGATCTACTGAAGACCAATGTCAGTCAAGAGACTACTTTTCAGTTTGTAAAAAAATATTACATACTAGAAAATCATAACCTAAATGTTTAAGAAATGTCATATCTGAATAGAAATAAAATAGAATAAACATTTGGACCAATAAAAAAACATCCTACAAGCGTACACAAAACAGGTATCTCGTCATTGAATAAAAAGCAAATGCCCTTGAAAGCATCCTTCATGCACCAGTTGGTCACGCGATACAGTATACTACTGAAATCTATTTGTATGTCATTCTATCTTAAGGTATCATCATACGTATGTTTGCCTGAGTTTAGGCTATGTGTACATGAAGTTTAAAAACGTCTGAACACAAAACGGGTCACTTACATTATATATGCAACTTAAAAACTCTTTTTAAGGAAATATTAGACACTATATGACTGTGATCATTTACTCAGGACTTCATGCAGCAAATGTTGATTCATTTGGACAAAAATATTCTAAAATGAAAAAATTTACAAGAATATTTAAATTTCAAGCCAAAATTAAAGCTCAACACTTTAATTTAGTTATTATTCTGTCTGTTGTATACTTTTATTAGCATTCTATGAGAAAACATTACAAATAAAATATAACTACATCTTCAGTTGAATTTTAAACATTCGTGCAATACTTTAATTCCTCTGATTGAATATGAACACACCGGCTTTTTAGCTTCAGAATAGCAAATAAGTTTTCTTTTACTTGAAGACTAAAGATATGTAGGTTTAGAACTTAAATAAGCCTTATAAAATAAAAGAAATGTAACAGTCATCTCATGCATGTAACCTTAATAATCTTGTAACGCAGAGACACTTACAGCAAACAATTTATTACCACAATAAATTTTCTTATGTAGGATACATTCTGATAATGAATGACAGAACCTAGCCATGACAGTGTGAAAGTACTATATTCATGGGATGTTTGTTCACGCCAGATTCAGTGTAAACTTCTCCATTCAAACCTGCCCAAGTGTACAAAATGATTTCAAAGTATATTTCTTTCAGAGTATGTACTGCTTCAAAAGATAGCTAACTATTTAATACTCATGTAGTCAAATAGAGATCTTCTTGCATTTAAAAAGAGACATTGAACAAAAAATACCTTTACAAAACAACAATTATGTGTGTAAATAAAAAATTAAAATCTTCAAAGAGAAATATCAGCTTGTTTTTTATATTCAAATATCTGTTTATTTGTTTAAGTACTCTATACATCAACAAATAATGCAGCATTGTTTAAATAGTCAACACTGACTTAAGACACCAACAGTTTTATTATCTATGTAAGATTAACTACACAATTATACAATATTATGTCATCCTCTTTGTGAAATACATCACTATGCATCTATGTGTAGTAACTACACAGCATTGTAAACAGCTAGGAATGAAGGACAAAGAGCTATTCAAGCATAACCAATCTTATCAGGTAGTTATTTGACCTTAGGGGACAGATAAACACAACACAGGTAACCAGATAAGGTCAAATTGAAATAATGCTATCATACAGAAATAAATCATGTACTTATGAAGGGTCCAATTTTTTAAGACGATGCATGAAGTGAGTTTTGACACACATGTCAACATGTCACTGAATAATTCATGTAAATATTCATACATTAAGAAAATGCAGAACAAAGTAACATACTATTAATACCTCCTTAACTCCTTTGAAGACGGCAACTTAACTTTAAGCTTAATCTATAATATGGTAACTTAACATAAAATGTAGTAATGTTATAACCCCATATGTTTAAAAAATATATTTTAATATACAGTTGTTATTCATTTACTTGAATTAAAAAGAGAACACTGGAGGCAAAAAAAAGACAATGAAAGTAATGTTAATGGGTTTATATTAATTATAATATTAAGTAATTTCAAAACAATTCCGTTACCTTCATTACATTAATAACAAATATTAACATCATTAACAAAAATGCATTAAGAAAGGTATTATTCTAAAGAATAAACAAATAGTATTGGATAATTTAGATATATAAAACACACAGGCCATATCTTGTAATCTGTACCCAAAAGAAAGATTACTGGTGTAGAAATTGGAAGTACAAAACGAGACTGAAAACGGTCAATTATTCCAAAAATATCACTAGCTGTCAAGCACAACAGTATGACAGTCTGTCTCATAATAAAACCAGCCCTCTGGGCATTTTTCCATTCAAGGTGACCTCACCAGCTCACAACTACTGAATACAGGTGAAATAGAAAATGAAACTAATAGAAAGCAAATACGAAAGCTGTCCAAATATGAACTTACAATGCCTGTCACAAGTAATATTTGACGTTAAATCTTGTAGAATACGATACCAAGACAGAAAATGCTATAAATTTCTTTGCTCAGAGAATATTATGTCGAATTATTTAGCATGGAAGTTGAGCATGCTAAAATGAGCGGGTGGGGGGAGTTGTAAAACAATGTAAGACTGCAAATAGTAACTTTACACAATTACAACCATCTCCTACAGTTTAAATATGTACATTTGACGCTCCTAATGTTGTTAGATGAAAAAAATTGTTCTACGTATCAATAAAACAAGATCTTAAGCAGAGCGTGTCGATTAAACAGTGACCGGCGAAAAAGGTTAAATTAATTACTGTAGTCGTTAGTCGAACCTACTTACCCCAGCTTTTACCAGTACGGCCGAGAATTTTTCCTTCTTCTCCATTGTATAAGAAAGTAGCAAAGTCCGAAAGCCTCTGTGAAATGCCTCCACTTTGAGGTCCTGAAACTGCGGTATCAACGGCCGTGCTGCCTGCTGTAGACGCCATCTTCCTAGCAAAGACTGAATAGCCCGTATGTGTAAACTATGACCTCTACCTAATCCATAAACAAAATGAGGTGCGCATGACGTCACGCGCAGTCAAGCACAAAGAGGCACCATAGGGTGATTTATCATTTAAAGATTTTATCTATACTTGCTAGACAGTTCCCATTAAACATATTTCGATGCGATTGTTGATAGAAAACAAAGATATTGTCACTTTAAAATATGTAAGAGGTAACGGCTATAATAAAAAATATGCACCCTTAATTGCTCCTCGCGCTGTGGATACGTACGCAATATACACACATTTCGTAATGTCGTATTATTTGCGAAATTTTCATGAAAGATATTGTTAATTTTGAAATATTGATTCTTGAATGGGAGTTTAGTTCACAATGTAGATAACCGATATAAATCCAGAACCATGTTTATTTCAAGAGTATATTGTACAAAGACGCGCCGTACTATAAACTTCGTGTATTGTTTTAGGCCGAAGTTTTGTCGCGGGCAGCGGTTGCAAAACTACAGTTTATCGATGAATAATCACCATTGAGCTCATGATAAAATTGTGATTAACAAAATTTAGGCGATTATTTTTCAAAATTACCTTAGCTAAGTATCAATTAAGCCGGGGGGGGGGGGGCATCGACCTCCTGCTAGCAAGTCAGATGATCTACCATCTGAGCTAATCGGGCTGTTCATAATTACAGCCAATTTATAAATACAAGCTTATACACTGTACAGTACTGCTACACTTCGGTCGTCTTTTCAGAGGAATTTTTCCAGATTCCACAGTTGAAATAAACAAAGCCAGTCTTTATCTGATCTAAACTATGAATGTTTTCTTTTTTTGATCGATGGATAAGTTTTTCCTAACTCAAATATTCTCCTACCATACACATTAACTAAGACACCAAATTAATTATTGTAATACATTTACAAGGCTGGTGATGTCCATTCACGGTCACAGGACATACTTTGTGTTGAACAGTTCACAGTCAATCCAGCAAGAACCGATCGACCGGACAATCCGTGCAGGTATAAATTACAGGCTGTTCATTAAAAAAAATATGAATCAATCTCAATATGTGTATATGTTGATGAAACATATATTTGCATGGAATGACGTATGTAAGATCAAAGTACTGAAAGTACTCATTGAAATGGAACTTACAAAGTCTTGCACTACAACATGGAACGGTAACAATAGTTCAACAATTGCATGTTGGATGTAGCAAAACGTAGTACTTTGGGTCGCATCAAAATTCATGCGCACCGAGCGAGTGGCGGTCATGCAAAGCTGATGCAATAATTCAGATATTCTTTAATCAATATATAAGATGTTAAGACTGCGCAAGATCTAAAAAAGCCGATGTTTCACTTTTGAGAGAAATTTCTTCTTTGATCGGTATGGTTGACTCATGAGTGTCTGATGAATAAAAGATTTGCGTACTTGTACTTGAGTTCTATAACTTGTTTGATGTTAGCCGACTGAGCTGGTCGAGTGATTGTTTCTCAATCATACGTTGGTTCATTTGCATAAGCATTGGGTGGGGGGGGGACGTCTTACCTACCGCAAATGTCCACATGACCATTTTTTTCCAATGGGGGGGGGGGGTAACAGATGTCCGGGGGGACTAATGTCCGTATTCCCATGTACCCATATCGAGATACTAGTGATGTGAATTTGTTTCCTAGGGGCATATATTGGCTCCTTGGATAAACCTTGTCCCCAGTATCAGGGAACCAGTCTCCACCCGATGATGACGATTTTGGCTTGACGTCAAATATGAGACTCCAATCCTCCGTAAGCAACTGCCTACTTTCTCACATAAAGAGACATGGTCGGTAGCTGGACTCGAACCCACGACCCTCTATCAATGAGAGACTACAGTGATTTGAAGTCAGTGACCTTAACAACTCAACAACGGCGGCGGGTCTCATCCAGTATATGGATATTGAAACATATATACATAAAATAAATGGTTTACTAGCTATATAACCTCAACGTAAATATATACAAGTATAGAAGTGAAAGTATCGAAAAACGATAGTTTCACAGTAATTGTAATTCTCCCAGCGTACGTGCTGTTATATGAACGACATTCCTACTTCACTTTTGTTGAAGGTTATTGTACAAAGGGTAAGCTGTCAGTCAATGTGTAGGTCTTAGAAATCTTTATTGAATATCCGCCTCTCATTGTACCACAATGTAAGCCACTTTATTAGCTAATATTTATTTATGACAGGTACGACGTAAGGGACAATGAACGCCCCGGGGCGATTACCTTTAAACGCAACAGCGGTAACTTGGTTGTCATGGTAATAAATCTAATTAATATACTTGATGTTATCGGTGATAGCGTGGATTTATGATTTGTTCGCAGGATAAATATCGATAATAATCCTGCAGCACCAACATGTATACATGTTTTCATTTTAGTTTCAATGTGATATTAAGTTACCATTCTTTCTAGAATCGAGAAAAGATAAATCATAAATGTTTATACAACTGTGTAAGGACTTATATACAATTTAAACATGTACGTATATAAGTCCTTGATACAACAAACTTGTCAGCAACACTTTCTGAATGGTGACATTTTATCATAATCAAGGACATCTGCACATACATGTGTGTATATAAGACCTTGTCATAATGGTGTTCTGTTGCATATCTATATACTCTTACCAAGGACTTATATACATACATGTATATATAAGTCCTTGTTCTTACTAAATAAATTTCGTTACTTATTTTCAACATCTATATATCTTTAAAACTAACGTCAAGTTATTGTTGAAATGCTACATACAAATAATAAAAATTTCTAGTGCAATATTTTTTTTGTAGGACAGCCATTTGTTAAAAGCCTTAATTGGTTATTGCAGAGATCTATAATTGTGTTACATGTAATATTATTGTGTAGCATGGAGCAAATTTTTAGAAAATTACAGTATTAAGGGTCTACTTAGTTCCATCTTTAACTCAGCTAGTACCACCAGAAAGCGTCACCAATATGTTGACAGTAATTTACACATCTAAATAATAGATAATCTCAACTCGGGAAACCATACGGCATATTAATACATCAGCACATCAGATTTATTTTGTTTACAAAATGTATGTAAACTGCACAGAAAATTTAGCATAAATATTATTAAACGCTGTACTTAAAATCTGAAGGGTAGTTGAACACGCCAATATACACAAAATTATTTTATATTCATATATAGATGCATTAATTATATTTATAAAATTTACTTGGAGTATTTCTCATTCAATTTCAATAAACTATTTTATGTTATATTGCTCAACGCAGGTCGGGTACTTAACTCATATCATGATTTAAACTGACATGAATATTTGCATACTCCCATGCATTGCAAAAGCGGAATAAGACGAAATCAAAATTAATATTCTACAACATTTTTAAAACTCCGCGTTATGCACAGTATGTATGTATATACGTACACGTGCGTTTACTTGATGGTCGATAAGATTTCATGGATTTTCACTACTCAAGTTTAAAACTAAAATGCAGAAATACTGTCTTTCATCAAATAAAATAAATTTCTAAAATCAAAATATATGAGTCACCTAACCAGGAAACAAAATTTTGTCAATAATCACTCTACATGCAAAAGAAAATGTGTAACAAGAGAGACAACTCTTATAGCATATCATCTTAAAGTATGTTTGCGGTTGCCTCCCTTAGTTGAAATATATATTGCTCGTCAAGATTACCTGTGATTACCAAAATAGTTCAAACTATCATTTTCGTCGTTCATGTATGGTGAAAACTGTCTAATAATTATTTTGATTGGCTGAGAAGGAGGGCCAATACGAAAATTCATAACAGACGTAGAAATAGACGCCATCTTGGAAAATGAAATAAATCAGACTATCCTGCAGAGGTTAGTTTCAGTTTTAGGTTCCCCTGACCTGTGTTATCTATTGGTTTATAGCAACCTTCACGGCGTGTAAATTTACTAACGAAAATCCGGTATCAGCAGAGATCATAAACGGCAATTTGTGAGAAAAAAATCTTTGTAATGTAGTTGTAAGGCGTACCCTACAACTTGGTACATCTAGAATCAAGGCAAAATGATGATAAATTTGAAGCTTGTAAAGAAAAAAGCCGACGAAGAAAGTTTCAGCCAAAAATTCATCCAATTAAAAACAAAATCACAAAAATATTAGCTTCCATAAAAGATCGGAAACTTTGGAATTTGTTGTACAATTTTTGGGTGGAAGTGATTTATTATTCATAGCTATGATTTTTGTGGCTAGTACCTAAACTAGTCATTTTATGACCAAAGTTCTTCTTGCAATTATCCATTATATATTGTTTTACATATACACCTACAAATGTTTACACTTTCACAGAATGTTTGTCAGTTGTAGGGTATGCCCCTTTAACAATAATAGATAATAACATAAAAATTCTCATTAATCAAGTGATTTCATATTGGCTTTATTATTGGGCTTCGGACAGTCGTATTGGCCCAATAACAAAGTTAATATGAAATCGAATGAATAATTACATTATATGGTAATACTAATAACCAAATACGTGATATCCAGTAAAATACGACCAAATTGGCATACAACCTAATTACGCGTATACCATATTGGCACCCCCCCCCCCCCCCCCTCCGTAGGGCAATTTATGTACTGTCATGTATATATGTCCAGTTGCTGAGTTTAAAATATGTGCTATTGAATGCTAGCAAAGGGGTTTGTCACGAAAAAAAATCCATGTAACCCATATATAGACTATATATATATGGGTTACATGAATTTTTTTTCCCGTAACAAACCCCTTTGGATGCTAGGTGTTGGAGGTACAACGATATGGCATAACCCGTATTGCGATAGGTATTGCAACACAGAGAAATAATGAAAAACACAATAAAACCAAAGCCACTGTCAACTCAAATGTTAACACATTATCACATAGTGATATAACTGTATACGGTAGTTCATTCATATGGTGTACACAACCAGTAGATGGCTTATCAGTATCAATATATGATACCATCAGTTTTACACAATATACCAATTATTATATAGGTTTATTGAAAAACTTCAAATAATAAATAGTATTAAATACTTTATTATTCAGAGTTCTTTGATGGTTCAAAACAATACTAACATTTTGTCTGCATTCCTTTAATTCAATGGATTATGTAACCAATTATTAAAGAAAATATCGCGGTACATGGATGTCGTACCGCGGTACGTATCGGCCCGACGCTGTATCGCAATATATCGATATACCGTTGCGCACTACTAGTATAGGTGTATATTTCCCCGTTGTGTATTCAATCAGAACATGCACACATCTGTATTTCCCACACGTGCATGCATTTACAATATGTGTAAAAACCGGCGTACGGCAGTTATCTTATTAACAATAAAATATTAAACGATTAGGTGTACATCCGCGAAAACACCACTCCTCTAATTAAGCGTATAGAAACAGTACATAACTAGTAATACCACATTAAGAGATAATTTCAATATGAAGACCGCATGTTTTCTGATCTATCTTCTCTATTGTTTCCATATTTCAACTTCTAAATGACATCACCTCGGCGTAACGCCCATTTCTCTCTATAAGGCGAACTTAATGTCAATTTGTTATTATTTTTCATGCGATTTTAAGTACGTAAATGAACCATAAACAAATGTTTATAACGGGACGGTCTAATTATGTAATTATCTTCACGCGTTGCTTTATTCGGTGTCTTAATCTACATGTACTTTAAACCACAAATTACGACGATGGTTTTTAAAAAAAAAAATCTTTATGACAACAGCTGAATTAAACAAATGAAATGAAGTCTTACTAGGATATAAACACGGATGTATTGAAACAATAAATCAGATTTTATACATTTTGTAAATGATTGTTTCGTGGTTATTTAAAGGGATATTTACGGTGGGAAGCAACGTCAAAACTTAATAGGAATAACTTAACTTTTACCCCATGACCTGATGTGTTTTTTTTAGTTTTACGCCCCTTTTCAACAGTCAGAGTCATATGAGGTGGACAGCTCACCTAACCATCGTTCTTCGGAAGAACCAGTATTAGACTCCCAGCGCATTATTTAAACTGCATGCACAGTTAAATATGTAAAAAAGACCACCCTTCGGAAAGACTTAATGTGGCCTGTATCCATGATGGTTTTTAAAAGAATGGCCTTTATTCACAGGGTGGCCATTATTCGGAGGTGGTCGCTAACACAGGTTTGACTGTATATACATGTTTAGGTATCATTTTCTAAATACTGATGAAAAAAAGCTCTTGAAACACTTTGCATACCATGACATATTCATACGATACACATGTCCTGTGAAGAGATGTAAGATTCGAACCACCAATACCTGGGTGGGTGAAGTGGCTAGTGTATAATTCTTAAATCTAACTTCATAATTATATACGCTACAGTGTGCATATGGCCACTAATTCAACTTATTATTATATATAGTACATTCAGTCACAAGTTTATTATCTGTCCAAATAACACTCATCTTTCATTCTACCACACCGTTTGCTTCGCCATACTGTTTGTTGAAAAAATCTAACAACAGAACTGAACAGAGCTAATGAGAGCTTGGTAAACATCTCTTGATAGATAAAGACGGAATCCAATACTGTATCAAGAAAATCAAAGGTAATGAATGAGGCCTGTATCGGGAACGATACAAAATCATGAAGACGTATTCGAACAGAGTAGGGATATATATTAAATGTCCCGTTCTCCTGTATTCTATTTTCCATCTCTCTCGGATGGCTCTGAGATTTAATACCATAGCCATCGAATGGGCCGTTAAAAACAGATGAATAAACACTTTATTTTTCAAAACAGCACAGTAAACAATACATTGAGAGATCAATTAGGTATCGTTGTTGTAACTTTGTTGAATCCTGCATGCTTACAGATACGGAAATTAAATAAAAGCGCTGGAAATATATCTTGCGTCATGGTATTTTATTTTACAGCCGAATATATCCCTTTAACATCACCATGTGTATAGGAATGGTGACCAGGTAATATTGTTCACGATTTCTGTGAAATAATACAAACAATATATTAAATCAGAAGTGAAGCGTGTCTGCGTCAAACTCATACAATTAAATACACAACTGTATTAATAAACAAAACTCTATATAACGTACGGCCTGATTAAACGTTGCAATTAATTGATGCAAAAAGTGCGTGTTTGTTGTAATTTCTCATAAACGTTTAAAGTTGTGTACACTTTAAGTAAGTTAGATACAAAGTTTGGGAATATCTTAATTAAAAATGGTGAATACTATGTTGTTTCATTGTACTTTTGGATGTATGCTTCTGTCGTCTGTTTATTCAATGACAGCAGCACCGAATATTGATACATGTGCAGGAATGCTTTGTACTGAACCAGATTGTGCCATAAGTGAAAGATTCGTACCACCAAATGGATGTTGCGAAGTCTGTCCAGGTAAAATTGGTTCCTAGTTTTAATTATTAGAAAACAGAACTGTGTCACTGGACGGAATTTTACAGCATATTCATTATAAAGACTTATTATAATTCTGTTTGTTAGTTTGTTTGTTTGTTCGTTCGTTCGTTCGTTTGGTTTGTTTATTTGACTTTAACGCCATTTTTCAACAATTTATCAGCAACTATTATATATAAGACGGCCGATTTACCTAACCAGCTTTCCTGGACATTTTCTAACTGTACAAGAGGAGTCAACAACTTCTACACATGTGGAGGAACGTCATAAGGTATGCCATACGCGTTGACCGGGAATCCAAATGACACTTGTAAATAGTTCAACTATTTAATGTTTTGCATCACACTTTTAGTGAAACAAGTTATTTATTCATTTTGGAACACTGGTTACATGTGTACTAACTAGGACACTTTCATTGTTTGTAAAGAAATGATGGGGCTAGGATAGTGATAAACTTTCCTTACATCCGTGACATAAGTTATCTAGTATTGCCATATGTCTGTTGTTGTTTTTATGTTGTTAACAAACTTAATTATCTATGTCAAGACATTCTGAAAAAAAACGTTTTGTAAATGCATTTATGTTACGTTTTTTCAGGTTGTTTCTTTGTTTCCTGTAATATAACCTGTTCTAATTTCCACATGGTAGAAGGTGAATGTTGTCCTGTTTGCGATAACGGTGAGTTCACACACGTACACAATTTTTTCAGTAACCTTTTAAATCGAGGTAAATTCACCTGAAGTACTGTTTTACGCATTCTCATATACTTCCTAGCATTTGCTAGTGCTCTTATATGAAATGACAATACTAATTACAAGAGTAGTAAATTACAAAAATGTATGTATTTAATTCATTTATTTATACATGTAGTTACGATTGTGATTTTTCGAAACATCTCATCTTTTAATATAGAGCGAATAACACTTCAAATGCTTTAAAATACATGTATCTATTTACAAACTTTTTAGCTTAATATAAACAATGATAAATACATGCCGCAACTTAGTTAATCTATTTTGATATGTCGCACTTAAGACGAGGATTGAGATCTTCATGATGCTGTAAATATAAACAAATAAACGATATTTTTTTTATTTTAGCAAGGGCAACAACTCTTACGAAAGTTTAAAAACATGTTGAAAATATACTACTATTTTGTACTCTATACGGTGCAGCCTCTCCAAAGCAACACCCTTTGGGAGTAGAAAAATGATATTGTTGTTAAGAGATTGTTGCTCTAGAGAGGTTAAATTAATTGTTAAACCGTGCAATGGAAAAAAACCATGCTGTTGGAGAAGGGAGATTGTTGCTCAAGAGAGGGCCGCTTTGGAGAGGTTGCACAGTGTATAGTATAGATCTTTGATCGTGCATACGTAAACAAGACTATAATTAGCTTTAACGATGACATCAGTAATGTGGATAGTTGTTTATTAAGTTGAAGGACGATCTTGTACACACAACAACAAAACAATGAAGGATGGTGACAGTGTTAAAGAGGGTTGTAACACATGTTCTTGTAAAGATGGCCAACTTCAGTGTACCAAAAATATTTGCAGTAAGTAGACAGAGGGTTTCTTTTTTATATAATTGTAGCCAGTAAATGGCTGAAAACTTCTTTGAAGTCATGCAATTGCACCTAAATTTCCAATTTACTCCTTAAAATTGCATTCCCCAAATTGGTTTCAAGCAATATTTCTTTGCCCAAATAAGGTGTCAATAAGCTATTCATTCATATTAAGGAATAGGGCGCTTTCTCCAAACATTAAGAAAAAGCCCTAGTAGAAAACTTGTATACAATAGAACTTCGTATCGTAGATATTTCTGTGTTCTAGATAGTACTTCAAGACATGTGTCCAGCGTTCACCATTTGTAAACAAACTGGCCATTGAATACTTTTTAAGGGAATTTATCCGACTTGTTGGAAGCTGAACGATATTTCCGCTTTCCAAAGCCGCCACTCGGTCGGCGCGAATGAATTTTGAGGCAAACCAAAAAAATGCACTGAGTTTTCTACATACGCTATTTAAATGTCAACCTGGTTCCCGTTCCATGTTTCTATGTTAGTTTAGCTTTTACGAGTACTTTCAGTACTTTGATGAATAATTACAGAAAAGTCGTGTAATTTAAATGGTAAGGAAATAGAAGATGGCGGAACAGTTAATTTTGATTGTAACACATGCTTGTGTTCTGATGGAGCAATCAAATGTACCATGGAACCATGTCGTAAGTATGTTTAGTACTGTCGAAATTCAAAGAACACAGACACTATATTCTCAGTAATATTTATTTCTATGTTAAAACATGGTAAGCTATTGCAATGCGTGTAGTGTGGTAAAGTCCTGTGCATGTGATATTTTCCGTGAGTTCTACCGAGATAGGAGTGACGCCATAATTATTTTGTAAATTAACAGGAAACTTAGATAAACCATATACAAAAATATACCATATCTGGACCAATCAAAACGAAAACAGGTCACCTTATCCCCATTCCCCGTACCTCAAGACACTCAAATCCCCATTGCTTTAGGTTAATCACAGCCACCACAGATTACTACAAGTATATTCCCCTCCCCCCAGGACAGTACTGGAACAACCTACCCCCAGACATTCCTACCCTCCCGACCCTAGAACAGTTCAATGCTGCTATAAACAATATTGAACGTGTTTCACCCTAGTCTCATACACTGTATCTGTTTTTACCTTTAACAACTTACATACCTATATTTATTGACATAATTAATGTAGTATGATTTTATTCCTAAAATGTATTAGCACAGAGACATAGCACTGTTCCCGATTTCCCCTGATTTTATGTGCAATAAATCAAATTACAAACTATGTACAACGATGGTCATATTTGTTGTATAAAATGTTGAATTTCTGGCCGTGATTTCTTTTAAACAAACAACGTCATAATTATAACGGTGAACACAATATTCAATAGTGGTGGCATCATTTAGAGTTTCGACATTTATAAGCAACATATTTCTATCCATTTTTGGATACTATTTGACAGTTCAGCTTTATATAGCTATCACTCGCTCGACAAGCGTGAATTTTAATGCGGACCAAAGCACTACATTTTTTCTACATCCGCCATGCAATTGTTAAACTAGTTCCCGTTCCCGCAAGTCTATGTAAGTTCAGTTTCCATAAGTACTTTCAGTACTTTGACTTTTACAAGTCTTCGGATTTATATGTGCATGTAGGAATCAATGAAAATTGCAATATTTCTTCTTTCAGCCGTCGGTTGCTACGACGAATCACAATTTGTTGCAAATGGCGCCAGTATAAAAATAGATTGTAATACATGTACGTGTAACAACCGTAAATTACAGTGCTCCAAAAAAACTTGCAGTAAGTTTATTTATGTCTAGCAACGAACTGAGGCATGATAATGACTATAGGACTAGTATACATTGTAAACAGTGCATTAGGTTGTCATTGTATATTCATACATTGTGGCATTGAGTCAGAAAGCCACGTGGGTTCCAATAAGGGAGATGATTGCCTCATCATATTGGCGACTTCCTATAGAAATACAAATGTGTCATCCCGGGTATGCAATGTCTTAAAACGTTCCCTTTTTTCTTTATAAAGTTTTTTCAAAGAGGTGGCCGATTGTACATGATTATATTTGTCCAATCTATACCCAGCAGCATCTATGGCTTCTACGCCCACGCGGCAATCTCAAACATTTCAGCATGGTACTTTAGCTAACAACCATTTGTTAAATTTGAGCAATAACCAAACACATCAACAATTCAAGTATTTAACAATCAAGGACAGTTTACGCATTTGCATTTTTTTGCAGTGAAAACTTGCCTTCATAATGGCGAGGTTATTCAACATGGTGGAAAGGTGAAGATGGATTGTAATACGTGCACCTGCAATAACGGGGCGCTTGGTTGTACAAGAATGTCTTGTCGTAAGTATCGAAATGAATTTACACAACATGACGTTTAGGCAAGATTTTAGTACCTTAAGTACAATTACAGATCTAGAATAAAAAACATTTGCTCGTGAACTGAAACAAGAGTACTGTGTCTGACTTGCACTTACCTAAAATATGCCGTTTTATACTGGCGACCAAGTCAAGCTATATCTTATATTGGTGACAAAGTCTGGGTCTTTCAAAGTTCATGTAACTGGTGACCATGTCCAGCTCTTTTTATGTGTTCTGACCATGTCTAGCTCCGTTTTATACTGGTGACCATGTCTAGCTCCGTTTTATACTGGTGACAATGTCTAGCTCCGTTTTATACTGGTGACCATGTCTAGCTCCGTTTTATACTGGTGACCATGTCTAGCTCCGTTTTATACTAGCTCCGTTTTATACTGGTGACCATGTCTAGCTCCGTTTTATACTGGTGACCATGTCTAGCTCCGTTTTACACTGGTGACCATGTCTAGCTCCGTTTTATACTAGCTCCGTTTTATACTAGCTCCGTTTTATACTGGTGACCATGTCTAGCTCCGTTTTATACTGGTGACCATATCTAGCTCCGTTTTATACTGGTGACCATGTCTAGCTCCCTTTTATACTGGTGACCATGTCTAGCTCCGTTTTATACTAGCTCCGTTTTATACTGGTGACCATGTCTAGCTCCGTTTTATACTGGTGACCATGTCTAGCTCCGTTTTATACTGGTGACCATGTCTAGCTCCGTTTTAAACTGGTGGCCATGTCTAGCTCCGTTTTATACTGGTGACCATGTCTAGCTCCGTTTTATACTGGTGACCATGTCTAGCTCCGTTTTATACTAGCTCCGTTATATACTGGTGACCATGTCTAGCTCCGTTTTATACTGGTGACCATGTCTAGCTCCGTTTTATACTTGTGACCATGTCTAGCTCCGTTTTATACTTGTGACCATGTCTAGCTCCGTTATATACTGGTGACCATGTCTAGCTCCGTCATATACTGGTGAACATGTCTAACTCCGTTATATACTGGTGACCATGTCTAGCTCCGTGTTATACTGGTGACCATGTCTAGCTCCGTTTTATACTGGTGATCATGTCTAACTCCGTTATATACTGGTGACCATGTCTAGCTCCGTGTTATACTGGTGACCATGTCTAACTCCGTTATATACTGGTGACCATGTCTAGCTCCGTTATATACTGGTTACCATGTCTAGCTCCGTTTTATACTGGTGACCATGTCTAACTCCGTTATATACTGGTGAACATGTCTAGCTCCGTGTTATACTGGTGACCATGTCTAGCTCCCTTTTATACTGGTGACCATGTCTAGCTCCGTTTTATACTGGCGACCATGTCTAGCTCCGTTTTATACTTGTGACCATGTCTAGCTCCGTTTTATACTAGCTCCGTTATATACTGGTGACCATGTCTAGCTCTGTTTCTGAATGCTTTATTTACATCTACATTTTGTACTTCAAAGGCATAAAAACATCTATATATTTTCTATGCTCACGAGTGCGTTGTTACTAAGATTTCGCATCGATTGAGCTTGTCCATCAGACAAAATACAATTGTAATATAGATTGATTAAAGTACATGTATCAATCAAAGATAAGAAACAATCAATGCATTTCTTTCTCATATTTTTCTACAGAGAAAACTTGTCTACATAATGGTGCCGAAATAAAACATGGTGGAAAGGTGAAGGTCGAATGTAATACGTGCACCTGTAATGATGGGGCGCTTGATTGTACACGAATGAATTGTCGTAAGTATCTAAATGAATTTACACAACACAACGTTTAGGGACAATTTTAGTACATTAAATACAAGATATAGAATCAAAACATTACACATTTGTAATTAGATTGTGAATTCAAACCAAACTACAAAGCATTGTGTCTCATATGCGCTTGTCTAAATAATGCCGTTTTATACTGGCGACCATGTCTAGCTCAATTTTTATGCTTCTGACCATGTCTAGCTCCGTTTCTGAAAGCTTCATGTACTTCGATCAAAGTCATAAAAACATCCATATTTTCTATGTTCACGAATGCGTTGTTTCTAAGATTTCTCGACTTTAAGCTTGTCCTAAAGAAGTTGACACTAGGCAAAATACAAATGTAATTCATTGAATTGATAATCAAACATTATCAAAAATCCATGCATTTCTTTCTGACATTTTCTCTAGAGAAAACTTGCCTACATAAAGGTGCCGAAATGAAACATGGTGGAAAGGTGAATGTAGAATGTAATACGTGCACTTGTAATAATGGTGCTCTTGATTGTACAAATATGGTTTGCCGTAAGTATTAATCTTTTTACACAACGGTTAAAAACACTGTGGAATATTCAATGGTGTGTTATACAGTTTAAATACAATTTAAGACTTCGTACTACCAGGGACTTATTTGTATATAAGTCCCTGGTACTACGTACAAACGCAGCTAGACTCTGGATATTTGCCAAAACAAATATTTTTTCGTGAAGGTGTCCAAGCTTACTTTTGACCTATATTTCTTGGCATGACGTATTAATTATTCAGAAGAAATTCCTCATTCTTTAAGATGATTCAGAGGAAACCCATCCTTCCATTGGGTAAAATCTACAAGCGTAGAAAAATTAAGACCACGCCAATTTATAGCGAGTCTACAATTGTTTAATGTGTACTGCTTGTGGTTGTAAAATTTGTAAAGTAAGAATATACGAAAATGTATTAATATGTAGTCGAAATAAAGTTATATACCGTTCTTGACATACATTTTACATTTATTGGAATTAATATACAGTAGATATTACTAAGTACGTAATTTATTTAGCTGACTTAACATAAATTAACATTTTAAGGCGTGACCTAATTGGACTGTTAGCAATAAGTTGTGTCCACACGGTACTATAACGTCAATTTACAAATTTCATAAAAATTACATATATACTTTTTCAACAGTGTAAATAACATTAAGAAACTTCGCGATTGTCTTTTTAAAGACATTTCTTGTCTACGATATCATAATCGTTAAAAATTAAACTTGTACTAAGCCCATGCATGTACGTCTTACTGATATCTTTATTTTATCCAGGAAGGTCATGTGGTATCAATGGTTTTGATGTTAAAGACGGTCATAATATCACAGTTGGATGTAACACGTGTTCATGTGCTGATGGATCCGTGACGTGCACGACAGGAGCATGTTGTAAGTTTATAAAAACATTTCTTGCATTTATGCTATGTGTGCACTGTTCTCCACAGGGCTCTGAGGTTCTCCGAATCCGTGTGGTTATGGTAATCACCAACCCCTGCACCGCTGTAAGTTCGAATCTTGATGGACAATAAACACTGTTCAGCTGCCTTATTAATTGAAGTTTGACGCCCTGCCAGATATAAGACAAAAGTAATACAGTACTCAAACATTAATGAAGTCATTAATTTCTTACTGGTATTTTTCTCCAGTGAAATCTTGCCTTCATAATGGCGCCAGAGTAAAGCATGGTGAAGAGGTCAAGGTCGATTGCAATACGTGCACTTGCAACAATGGTGTCCTCGATTGTTCAAAAATGGCTTGTCGTAAGTAAAGATCAGTCTTATTTTACACAACGTTTTAAACTAATATAAACCATTCGATGATGTAACACAGTTAAATGAAATATATTGCACATTAGAAATATGCCAATTAATAATGATGGCACTATTTCAGTGATACAGAAAATGCTTACCATTTGCATAGATTTCGGAATTTTCATAAAAATGTAGACATGTAGATCTAGATTGTATAAGACATTGCGCAATACTCATAGAATACTTTCTTTTCTTGATAAGAAGTTCAATCAGTGATAATCCAAAATTTGAACGGTAAGTCTAGATCGAATGTCACACATTATTGTCGAAGTTTTTTTTATTCAGGAAAGTCGTGTCGGATCAACAATGTTAATGTAAAAGATGGCCAAAATATCCAAGTTGGATGTAATACATGTTCGTGTTCAGATGGATCCGTGACGTGCACGACAGAGGAATGCTGTAAGTTTATTTCACTGTGATTCGCCGTCCCACCAACAGTCAGTGTTATTTGGCGACATCCAGCGGTGACGGTGAAGGAATACCCCAGGCGTACACCCGGGTGTAACCTCCGGCCTTCCGTAAGCTAGTTGGAAATCTTCCTCAATTGTGAACTTCGGTCCCGATGGGATTTGAACTCACAGCGATGAGGTGTTAGATAATACTAGTGAGAGATCATACCAACTCAGCCAGGGAGCCCCTCCCCCGCTTAGTTTTATAAACAATGTTTGCATAATTCCGTCAGAATGTACTGATTTTCTACACGTGAGACAATTTAAAATCCTTCAATATGCGCGACTTGTATAACTTGTGAAATCCGGACACCCATGGGACCGGCCAAAATGTCCGGATTTTGGAAGTTTCCGGAATTCAGAAGTCTAAATTTATCTGAGCCAGTACTGTGACGGTACAGAATGATGTTAAACACCAGAGGTTCTTTATGGTGAAAATAGGGACATTATTATCTACGCATAATACAATTATATTATGTTATTATTACTGATCGAGACATGATGCAAAAATTAAAAGATATCCATTTATAAGATTTATCAATCAAAATCAAATATTTTCTTGAAAGGTAGACACGACAATACAATTTTACTTCAAGAACAAAACAGTCAAAATTGTAATGAGTGTAAATATTGGGGAATATAATTTATAAACAGTGGTTCATTTTACCAGGTAATTGTATTTAGTTAATACAACTGATTTTACAAATGCAAATGGACACATTGTACTACAATGTACCACTACAGTAAAATGTCTTCTTTAAGACCACACATGGATCAGGACGGTCTTAATATAGAAGAAAAATACCAGCTCAAAAAATGGTGGTTTCAATCAGTCTTAATTAACACTGGAGTGGTTCCTAAATGGGGGTTTATTGTACATTTGTAATAATATTATGCCGCCTGTAACAAATACATGTACATAATACATGAACATAATATCTGTTACACAGATCCACAAGGAAAACCTATGTACTGTCCCTCGTATCAACCGTCCATATTTGATAACGTGAACTTGTATTGTGAAGACACGTGTTCGACTGACACCGAATGTCCTGGAAGTCAAAAGTGCTGTGACAAAGACTGTGGTAGATCGTGTATGGAACCAGTGACGCGTAAGTAACACTGTTTCCACCTTCGTGGAGAGAAACATCACTATATATGTACTAGGTTTAAGTTCTTTGAACGATGTTGTCATGATGCAGGATTCTTAGGGCGCTTCAATATAAATTTTGTAGTAGATCATATGAACGAGGCCTTCTTGTGGAGTGATGATAATGAAAGCCGTAATGCAATTACAAGTATGATCATTGTTCAGTGGTGTTTGTGTTACAAATATCAATAAATGAGTGGATCCTGCTCACATGATGGCCTTTATTCACACCCGCTCGTAAACTCGGGTTTGACTGCACGTTTGGTCATGTACATGTATATATCCGGGATGTATACTAGTAATTGTTCCTTTTTTCAGTGGAATGTCGGACTGCCCAGTGTCCATATCTCCGATGTACAGATACAATGGAACTATCGGGACAGTGTTGTAAAATATGCAGACCACGTATGTACATGTATACAATACCGTAACAAAGTCCATTCAATTCTTTAAACAATATGGAAACAAGTACATGAGTATAATTATGTATACATATACATGTAACATCCCACCATTCGTTTTTTAAACCTATTCATGTCAGTTACCCATCATTCTCATTAATACAATATTGTATTCCATGACTTATATCTATGGCTTCCCCTTTTTATTCTTCATTGCGCGCTGTATGACCATTTGTTGTCAATGCGTCATAAAACAACACTGTGTGCACTCATGCCAAATTAGGCAAATGTAAAAACTTTACCTGGTTAGTGTAAAAAAAAAACAATATGTAAACACAGACGGTATACAATTTTGATGGACATTAACGCCTACTTTCATAGAATCCGTTTGTGTTAGAACTCTTATACAATGTATGTACATGTAATATTTTTCTTTGCAGGATAAAAACTATACAAAACAAGGTTACATGACAGGTTTCATGGTGTATATTACAGAAGGGAAGATTTAATTTTCGGCTAACAACGTTCAAAACTATATTGTTTATACACTCTTTTCGCGAAGGTGTCTAAGCTCACTTTTCGCCTATATTTTTTGGCATGACGTATCAATTATTCAGAAGAAATTCCTCATTCAGAGGAAACCCTTCCTTTGGGTGAAATCCACAAGCGTAGAACAATTAAGACCACGCCAACTTACAGCGAATTTGCAATTGTTAAATGTGTACTAGTACTTTTTGTGATTGTAAAATTTGTAAAAAGTAGAAATGTACGAAAATGTATTTTTATGCGGTCAATTAAAGTTATAAACCGTTCTTGACAAACATTTTACATTTATTTGGATTGATATACAGTAGATATGACAATATTTAGCTGACCTATTATCAACATTTTAATGCGTGACCTAATTGGACTGTTAGCTGTCACGGTACTATAACGGCAATTTAATAATACAAAAAAACATACTTTGGGTTTCAACAGTGTTAATAACATCAAAGAAACTTCGCGATTGTCTTTTTAAAGAAATTTCTTGTTCACTCTTTTATGCTGAGAATGCTTAGGTTTAATTGGCAATTATTGAACCATTGTAAATATAAGCATGTGTTTTATATCAAATTAGTTACATGTTGTTTAATAAGGTACTTATAGCTGTCTTACGGGCATACATGTTTGGGCTAACACTTCCGAAATAAATTTCTAGCAAAAGTCCAAAACACAAACTTGTGTTTCGTGTATATTCTCTTATTTAAAAAAATCTTTGCAAATGAATGGCAAATCTTAAAAATGGTTTAAATTTAAGGTGCCATTTTAAGCCTATTTGTTCGTATCGTATGGTCCGTATAATTGTCCCGGGTCTACATGTCCAGCAATGATTGACCACGTCTCTGATTGTGATTGTATATATACATGTATACTGAACATAGTTATTCGTTTTAACCCACTGCATACTCATGTTAACCATTAACAAAATGTTGTACAACTTTTTATGATAAAATAAAATTTTAGATCATGTTTGAGTATATGTCTTTTTTTAATGCAAATGTAGTTCCACACTACATAATAATTATAACAAACAAAGTCTGATACATGGGTTTGATCAGTCAATTGAACACGTAATTGCTGATATCTAGAGATAATGTGAATACATGGTCATAACATGGGGACCTAGTACCATTTGATTTTGACAAAAGACGCCACTCACTTCCCATGGGTGTCCATTGTATACGCCGACACATAGGCCGCACTGGAAGGGTTTCGTATGTTTTCATTTGTATGATTTCTGTTTTTTAAACACATAGGTAGAAGAAAACCAGGCATAGAGATATCTCTGTCTGATGGAATTAAGCAGTACTTTTAAGATCATTTTGCATGAAGAGAATGGCTCTATACTGTACGTAATTACACATCTAACAGTAACAGTACTGTGGTCGATTCATTACTCTGGAATGACTATTGTTTACCAAAATATAGCCAAAGTGTCTTGAATAAAAGACAGATAGAGGAAAATAAAAAATCAGAAGTTATAACAATAATTGATAATTTTTATAAGAACTAGTTTTGTCATGAAAAAGTCGATACCAGAAATCAATCAGCCGCGCAGTAAGAAGATTGCGGGGTGTCGTCGCAGAGTACACATTGTCCAAGGGATTGTAAGATTGCTCTCCCTTATAGACGTTTACAGACGACGAAAATATTGAAAAAAGAGTTGTCGATTACTTATGGATTTTAACCAATCAGAGATCAATATTTACATCCTCACTTGGTAGCAATGGTTGTTGAAATATGGCTGCTATAAGCAAAACGAAAGTGGACATTGGAGTTAATTAAATCGTTTTGTGTTTTCAAGGTAATTAAGCACCCAGGTTTTGATATTAAAATCGTACTGAAATGATCCTCTTCTGGATACAGTAAAGAAATCATACGTAACTGTATTACGTATGTGGTTAACAAATAGCGTTTCATAAATTTAATTTCGGCGATAGATTCTACTTGTAAACAAAAATGTTATCGAAATGTTTGAAGTAAATCACAAATTAATTGTATCTAGAGCTTTTTTCGATTTATTTATATCATTGTTCGCCTATTCCAATCATAACTGATTAAAATCGAAATTAATTGAGTTTAAATTCAAATTGATTGATTGATTGATGGATGCACGGATTGATCGTTGATTGATTGATGATTGATTGATATTGTAGTGATTATAGGAATATTGGCCACTTCCAACATTTTTGCTGTTGAGATATATCTTTATTGACTTTAGCAACTGGGTTGAGTGTCAGCCTACTGTGTAAGTGTGTAAGACATCCAATGTTTAATCTCTGGTGAGGACGTTGGAATTTCCTGTTCCTTATTAACTTAATTAATTGTATTGTTTCTGAATCAATGTGTAACGATTACCAGAAACTTCACTTTTTAAAGATAAATCTATCTATACAAGTCTATTATTGACTCTATCTAACAGCTAAGTGCCAATTAGTGGCTTTAAAGATTAGCTATACACAGTGTTTAACATACAATTATCTGACACTATGAAGTGGTCATGTGATTAAATGTGATTGGAAGTGCCATCACTGTTTTAAAATATCAAAGTTACATTACCAACACAGGAATTTATTTTTGCCAACTGTGTATTAACCTAGTCCTTTTATCATGAAGACAGTGTAAGTCTTTATTGTATATTATATCCACTGAATTCCCTAATAATCTTTTTGTTTACACATGGCGATAAGGCTGATCCAAATAAGTAGCGTCAAATCTCAGAAGTGTATTGCTTGGCGTAAAGATTGAAACATTAAATTAATTGTTATTAAATATTCTCATAAAATTGTAATGTGATGTAGTGTAATTTCTGGCAGCTGCCGGAATGTCAAATAAAAGTCTTCTAATCTGTGTTAGTGTTCAAATTGAGATTAAAAGTACAGTCAAACCTGTGTTAGCAGCCACCTCCTGTAAAGGCCACCCTATGAATAAAGGAAGCTTGCAGATAGAATGTGGTCAGTACTGGTTAAGGCCTAAATGAAATATTAAGTGTTGAAAATGGTGTTAAATCCAATGAAATAAATAAATGTGAATAAAGGCCCATGCTGTTAAATACCGTCATTGATTAATGAATGATTATTTAGAACAAAATGACCTCTAAATAAGGTACACAGTCTTGTCAATAAAGGCCACATTTTGTCTTTCCCATGGGTAGCCTTTTATTCACAGGTTTGTCTGTATTTGTTGATATTCATGTTCTGATGAGACTTGATCATATTTGTCTATATTTTGAGCTTTTAAAACTTCAGAATTCCACAAACTATTTTTGCATGTAAAAATGTTTTTCTGTTATATATTTGATTCACCACTCTTACCAACAAAAAAACACACTTTCTTTTGAAAAATACAACAATTTGAATAGATTACAAAATGATCATTTAGGTTAGAAACAGGGGTTTTCTAACTATTTGAGTGACCTGTTAACGAAATGACTTAAATTAAAGGGTTGCGAAATGGTAAGGATTAATCCAATGACTGGTTGATATTATATAGGATTGTGGATCGTCGATTAAGTGGCGATCAGATCCAATCCATGATTCAATACTTACAGGGCCCTAGCTGCACTTTAGGGAACGGGCCGGGTGCCCTCAGTTTGGGGAATTTCGCGTCATTTTGAGGAAAAGGGGGAATTTCAGGGGATTTATTAAACTGCCTTATAGCTCTGCAATAAACATTTTAAGCTTAAAATAGCTGTATTTAAATATATAATGTACATTAATATACAATTAAACAAAGGTTAATATAAACTTAAATATCAACCCTTTAAGCCTAAAAATAATTTTAGGGGAGTAGGGGAATTTTCATAAAAAATAGGGGGAAAAGTATACTATTTTAGGAGGGGAATGGGGCCGAATTTCGGCCCCAAAAATCGTCAAATGAGGGCCCTGACTTACGATCCAAAATCGAATCAGGAATTTTTTGTTATCAAGTTACCCATCTAAACTTCAACATTGCTGTCCTGAAGACAGCTAAATTCAATTTTCTTTCAGGAATAACAATCAAAGTAAATCAATATCAATTGTTCTATGGCTTGAATTTATACATGTATACTCCCTTCCAGTTAATGGATTTACCAGCATCAATTTCTGGTTTAAGCCTGTGAGTGTGACCCATTATTTAAAGATCCAATTAGAGTTTTAGACCGCTTGGTCCATGATGAGACAATATATATTCAGAGAAAATGAAATTTTAAGAACAAAGAATGCACTTTATCTTAAAAAAAAACAAGATCACAAACCACCAAATCTCAGTAATGACGATTATTCGTACACAATTTGATTTGTGTTTACCTGAGTATTCGTATACTCGCTATGTACAGCCCAAGTGATATAATTAAATGACATGTACTAAAACAGTACTTTCTTATGATGGACAAAAGCAAATTCAATTCATTTTGAAAATTATCTTTCTTCCTAATATTAAGCAGTTTTTTAATTCCATTAAAAAGTTCAGGCAATATTGCATGAGTATTCACCTGTTCATTTGGCATGTTTATCTTTTTTTATATAAATTATTTTCTGTTTAAATATCAAAGAATGATAAATATACCACATGTTCTTGATTTCTTTAAATGACTCAATTCATGCATATAAGTTTAAGTTATCTGTTAACTGTTCATTCATGGGCTAAGATTTTATTTACAATTTTACATTTACGCAGTTTGGTAGATTTCTATGTATTAATTTCAACAGAATAGTCATTCTAATGTATTGATTTTTGAAATCAATAAACCAAGTCCATGGCACGAAAATGAATAACTTAAATAAAACTAAATATTTGGTGACTTGCTTCAATAATAAATGGATTTAGATATGAAATGTTTAACTTGAAACAAGTTTATATTAAAAACGGTATTTGAAACATTGTTTTGTAGAAATAAAAAGTGATTTATAAATCAAAGAGACATTTAGTACAGTGACTCTTTATGGATTTTTTTCAATTATCTCTGCATAACCATTTGTGTTTAATGAATACACTGTGTCACTGTTACAGTATTAGGTTTGGAATAAAATGATCTAAGAAATTCTGTACTCTAAATGGTCTAGTTATCATATTTGGAGTGTCATCTATAGGAAAGAATTGTAAGTATATTTTTTAATTGATGTAAACTCAGTGATTTTTCACCTTCTATAACAGAGGCCTATCATGCAGTTTTCCCAAAAATTCAAACTTATACCAGCTATTTTATTTCCCAAATCAGCAATTTTAGTGATATGGTAATTCTTCCCAAAATCAACAGGCTGAGGCCTCTTTACCAATGAAGAGAATGAAAAAACTGAAACTTAACTGTGTACACAATACATGAGTGATCTGACATGTGCTTGTTGCTGTTCACATTTTGGCATGAGTACATGTTTCTTTTTATGTACTTCACTAGCCAGTGTAAATAGTTATTTAACAGATGTATTTTGAACTACAGGTAATATATATCTCATTCTTATCAAAATAAATATAAATAAATCTTGACCTTATGAGAAAATACTTATCAGATCCTTTGTTGTTGTCAATTATTTTTTAATTTGTGTTACAAACTGGATGTCTAGTTGTATGTACTTTATATGAATCTGTGTATATAAAAAGTGACAAAGTACAATCTTCATTACTGTAAGATAAGGCAGGGGTTTTCTTTATGAAATAGTTGCAGCATCTAAAGGGTGCAGTTATCCTAACCAGTGTCCCTGTATTTTATTTAGGCCTTAATTAGCCAGTATTACTAGTAACCAGATTCTGTCCACAAGCTATTACCAAGCTACCCTCCATGATTTAGAGGTGAATGACAATTTACAGATTTGTCAAGGACAGTGTGAGCCTGACGCATGGTTCGAACTCACAACCTGTTGATCAGTTGACCAATGCTCTAACCACTGACCTAACCGGGAGGGCTACTTTGTAATTAAATTTTAAGGAGAATATTTATTAATTTATAATCATGTATGTTCTTCATGTTTATTTCCAGATCATGATTACATGAAGAATATATTGTTTGTTCAGCACATGTCAGCAGCGTGATAATGACGTCTGATTGGTACAGACCGAGCTCTCATGATCGGTCCACTGTCGGACAGCGGAAGTTGGATGAACTTCAGAAACAGATCGTGACGATGGAATCAGAGATGAGAGAACAGTCCGACCTCATGCATAAACTAAACAGACTTCAAACTATTGAAAATGAAAAGAGAGATTTGGACGAAAAAGTTTTGGTATGAAATCACAGTGATTTTTTCCGCTATATGACTCGTACCGAGAAATGGACCTTTCATAATCTTGTTACTGCATTGTCCTTTTTTCGCAATTTTAGACAAATGTTTCCACAATTTTAGGACGGAAAAATCACAATTTTGGAGTAATCAATGCTTTTTTACAATTTTGACAGTACAATCCCTTTCACAAAGTCCTAAAAATAAATTACTTGATTATTTCTTATGTCACTCATACAATTTTGAGTTCAGTAGACAGATAGTTAATGACTTAAACTAACTATTACAGTTTCACCATTTCACAGACTTTCATTTATTTCCTTCATACATAAATGTGATGAAAATTATGTCACTTTTTGGTTACATTTTATATACCGGTACATGCTTCTCGCCCTGTCAAATTTGTCTCAAAAGCAACAAGAATATAGATACACCTTTATGGCATTTATACTCCAAATTCGTGTTTTCTTTTCAATTTTCTGATTTTTGTATTTTCAGGAGAGAAACAGTAGAAGCAACACACCCAGGTTACTACAAAGTGAGATGGAAAGATTGTATGGAAGAGAATCCAAAAATCTTAATGGTTTGTTTTATTTTCTCTTCTTATTCCTTTGTTTTATTTTCTTGTGTATAATTTTTAGTTATCCATAATGAAATGATAAATTTATTACACAAAGATGAACAAATTTTTCTTATATATTTTTTTTGTACCATTTACAATTTTTGTGTGTGTTTACATTTACAAATAGAAGAACTCATGAATGTTTCTTAAATCTGCCTTCTAGAAGGGCTGCATGATCATTATTATTCCTTCTATAGCTGGGCCTGTTATCAGGCATCTTCCTATCAGGAAAGCTCTTTAAAATTATGAAGTTTTCCCCAATTTACATCCAAGTTTTTCTACCCCTTTTGCAAAAATATGTGTTATTTTTTCCCAAATTTAAGAAAAAGGCCCCTTCCCCTACCTGTGAAAAAAGCCATGTGACTAAACATTGTATTTACAGGATTTAAAATGAAATTTAACCCACTGATTTATCAGAAAAGTTGATACATTGTAGTTTAATTTAGCTTGTATTTTCTTGAGATTGGTCAGAGCTGTATTGTTCATCTAAAGAATAGATTATTTCTTTATTTCAGACCGAAACAGAAGTCCTGCTATGGATAAAATGACAATAAATTCCGTGATTCAACAAAGAACAAAAGAATTTTCACAAAAACAACAGGAGACAGCAATGAAAACTAAGTATGCATGTTATTAATTTTTATACAGATTTCTTAGCAATTCAAATGTCTGCTCCTTTTATTGAACTTTCAATAAGGTCATATCTAAGTTTATATCTTATTCAATAAAATGCAAAGTACAATTTGGCATAAACATTATGTTTAATTTTATTATTTTGATTCATGCAAAATAAGTGAACTTTAGTGCACAATGCTTGAATATTTTTTTAATTTTATACTTCGAAGCATTCTGTAAAATATTCCATTACCGTTATTTTAGATTTTATTGTATAAATTTGTGAAATGTAGACATTCCTTAAAGACGTTTGCTACAGATCACTACATTTTTCACATAGACATTTAGGCAAAATGAAAACTGATCAATAGATTTTTTTTTAACTTTGCATTATCATAGTATATGATAACAGAAACATTTTAAGGGGAAAAATTGGAGGTTACTTATCTCATTTTTGATGTACAGGAAATGGTATTAAATCATTATAATCAGTCATTCATATTTTCTTTAACATTTCTTAAATGAAGTACAATTTACATGTTAGTCAGTATGTTTCTAGACATTAAGTTTTGTAAAGTTTTATTCTAAAACATTGAATCATCAAACTTATGTATTAAGATGGGGTTAATTTCTATAATTTTACAAATTGTTGATACTTGGTACGGATTTTTTTCAGATACTTGGAAAAAGAAAGACTAAGATTACAAGATGCGAGACGTCGTGTCGAGGAACAACGTCAAGCTTTATTAAACACATCTTCACCTACTGGTAAGCCTCCATATTTCTTTCATAATGATAAGCTCTACATGCCGTACGAACCTTATAGATTTCCCGAGGATAACGCCGAGAGAGTGCGTGACTCGTTTGTTTTACCGTTACAAGAACCAATACCTGTTGGGAAAAACTATAAGTTAAAAGTGAAATTCCTTCCGGTACCGATTGAGGAAGCAAACATGTGGAAGAGGTATCATAATCAGATACTGGAAGAAGAAGACAGTGAAGTTGATGAAGCGGTTTTGGCATTCCAAAGTTTGACTTCGAAAAAATTACAAGAATGTAAACGCAAAAAGTTTAAATACATGCCCGTATATGCACCTGAAGGTCAAAACGTAGGAAGAAGTTTGAGTGAAAATGCAGGAATTTACCGACACAGGAAATATCATAAAATGGACGACAAGTTTCGTGGAACATTTTCAGCTGATAAATTTCGAGAATCGTTAAAATTTGGTGCGATTCATGATGGGTACCGAGGAATGGATGATAGAGTTGACCAGCTGGGTACCAACCCTGGAGAAATTACTAAATATGGGGTTAATTTGAATGATTCAAAGCATCGTAGAAATTTCAATGTAAAACATTCGGATAACATTTATCATTACGATGGCCAGTATCACAATAATCTAAAAGATTCTCAGGAAAACATCGCCGACCAACCCAGGAAGGTGAAGGTCCGATTTCGAGCTACGCCTGCTTATGACGATTATTTAAACTACAATAAACATTACAGAACTTGACAGAATTTTTTATAGATGTGGCAATATTATTTATTTATTTAGTTTGATAAGTCTATTATACCTTAGGTGCAATTATTCAATCTGTGTTTTAAATTAGTTTTATCTATTTAAACGTTAGTGTGTTAGTCAAGTATTTCTGAGTATGCGCTTTGTGTTTTCTATAAACAATTCTATACTATGATCATCTGATATTATTTGTAACACTTTTGTTTCATTTTCCAAATCATAAAATACTGTCAGAAATTGATACATAAAAAAATTTGTTTAATGAAAACATTGACTTGTATTACTATAATGCCTCTGTCAATATTTTGCCCACCAAGGGGGGGGAGACAGGCATACATGGGGACCATTTCTGACAGGTGGGTATTTGATGAACTTACTGTTTCCATGTCCCAGGAAATAGACTTTGGCTGGGTTTTACTACTTGGGACTTGTTGCCCCACCCCTGGGGCATTTGATACACCAAGTAGGCTTTAGAGTGGGTATTTAGATGAATTTGGTTGTCTCTAGGGTGGGGATTTAGACATCAAAAATTTTGAAAATATCAAAATCTAATTTCCTTGAGTCAGCTTGCTACCATGGGCAGGCAAAATATTGACAGGTGCATAACCTTGTATACATGTATACATGTTCATGTTTGTTATACAAATAGTTAATCATTGTTGAATAATAAAAGAAAATACACCCTCCTTGGGTTTGTCGCTTTGTGAAAATAAACCTTCATAAATAATGTGTACTATCGTAATAATGGATTTATTTATATTTATTCCGTCTACAATTATTTGTTTATTTTATTTATGTTTGGTTTAAATGGTTGTATACAATTTTTATTTTATTATTCTTATACTTTTAGTATTTTTTTTATACACTGTACTTTATCAATACTTCTGATATCAGTTTGAAAAATTATAAAGGAAGTTCATGGAATATAGAAAATTTCCTGTACAAAAGATCAATGAAGTCTTTTGAAAAATTGCAGTGAATTAAATGGTTATAAAATCCAAACACAGTCATCTTTATTGAAGTCCGATTTGAATTACAAACACAAATATTTGCATCTTTTCTGATTATATAAAAATGCTATAAACTGATTGGCCTTGAACTTTGAACTCCTAATTTACATATCCTATGAATATTTATATAATTTCTATTCACAAATGTATGTGTATAATTACGACACTAGCAGTGATCCGTTGAGTGAACTTGAAAGCATCTTATTGGACGTACTTTTCAGACTTGAATTCAATACAAATCTATTCAATGAAAGGAACGCTTTTACAATGTAATTGAATATCTGAATTTTGTTTAAATGAAAATCAATACATAACTGAATATTTTTTGTCCGTATATGCTTGACAAACAGTTAATGTCAAATTAGCGAATAAAAGTTAAAGCATAAAGAATAGAAGCATGTAGAATAGAATGATGGAAGGGTAGAATATCAATACAGACATGTACAGTACAACCTTTCAAGAGTGGCCCTCTCTTGACCAATAACCTCCCTTCAAGAAACAGCATGATTTTTCCCACTGTACAATTTAACTGTCACTAACACAGGTTTAACTGTATTTATAATTATTTACCATATATATATATCTGTCTCCTTTCAGATGCCAAGTCAAAAATTAGTAGGAAGCCAGTCCAGGGTGTGGATTCCTTTATCAAGGCAACAGTTGAAACATTACCTAATTCAATGGATAAAATATTTAAAATGAGGTATAGTGGTCTGCTGTACTGAATATTTTACAAATTTGTGTAACATTTACTATTAAAGTACACTGATTCGATTTGTAATAAATCCTTAAAACGCAGTAAAAAATGAACTTTTCTTCAGAATTATTCTTATTCAGTTGTCTGTTATTACGAATAATACTTCTTTTCTGTAGCCATCCTTGCTTGGTGTGCTTGAATTTTATGCGGACCAAAGTACTATGTTTTTTCTACTTCTGCCATGCAATTCCTAAACTAGTTCTCGTTTCATGTCTGTATAAGATTAGTTTCCATGAATACTGTCAGTACTTTGATTTATAAAGTTCCAGGATTTTTTAATTCATCTTTGTTCATTCCATTTGTTCTGACTTGTTTGTACATTATCTAATACAGGAAAGATTAATGATGCTAGATTTCATGGTCAGAGGCTTCAGTCTTTAAATTCTCATCTCATTGGTTGTTCATGATCTTAGTATTAAAACTGACCAATCAGAATGCTGCATTCTTTTAATGACCTTTAAAATATATTTGATGACCTTTTGTCTCTATTAGATTGATTAATAATTCATGATATTGACTTTTTTATGATTATTTGTATGAACTATTACAGGGAGGGCCTACAATCACATTATCATTATTATAAGAAGCCATATAACGGAGAACTGGGTTTGTCGAGCTATGAACCATCGCAGATACAAGATTATTTTGCTGTAAGTAACGTTATGTTTTAACTTTGTGACATAAAAATATATTCAATAAGATTTGTGGTATATCCTCATGGTATACCGGAAGCTGATATTTGGTTCAAATCATAAAATTTAATGTGGTCAACATTTTGCATGTGTTATTTTGTGATAACAATTTCTTTATCAAAATGAAATCCTATGTCATAACAAGAATTGATATGTAACTTTTATGTGTCTATATGTAATGTTATTATGAAGAAGTGTTATTTGATATTTGTTATGACACAAATATTTTTAGTCAGTATCTAAGTACAGTAAAATCTCGATCATCTGCACTCGGTTTATTCAAACACCTGGTGTTATTCGAAATAAATTTTCGGTCTCGATTTCCATGCATTTTTTTTTTATGTAAAATAATCTCCATTATCCAAATTGTGTTATCCATAAACATGGATTATCAAAAATAGTGTTTCGGTCCCGCCAATTTCTGACAAAGTTTTACTGCATTTATCTTTATTTGTTCTTAATTTATGCAATGAAATTTTTCATGCTCCCAGTATCAAATATTGCCTTAGTGTTTGCCTTATCTGTATGAGGTTAAGTTAAGCTTCCACAGGGGCATATGCATTTATTGAACGCAGCTTCTTTTGTTGTTGATGAACTGTAGTCACATGTTGTGTTTATTTTTCAGTGCCGAGAGATTGTTGATGATGTAGTTGAAAATTTCTTAAATCTATATTTTGTTCATGATGATATGGTAGAAAAAGGAACATACAAGTAAGCCTACCTGCATTAATTATACATTAACTGTACAGTGGTAAAGTGGACAAGGTCTCGAGTCTGCTACCCTGAGAATACAAGTTTGAAACAAATTAAGTTCACAGTAGACATTATTTACCTGTAGAAAAATATGATAATATAAAATGTTGTTATTATTTTCTATGATTGTTCTTATGTATTGTCGTTATTTGTGATTTTTAAGGAATTTAATTACATAAATATCAATGATACAACATAAAATCTCCGCATGTATTCTTCAATATAGAGTAATGCATTTAAAGGTTCATATAGATAAAAATGCCTGCATTTCATTTGAAATTAAACAAAAACATGATTTCTTGTTGCTATGGTTACAGGGCAATGTTGGAGGAGGAGAAGGTCTGGATGCAGAGGCAATCAGAATCTATTGCTGAAAAAAGGGCCATGAATCTCATTAATGAAGATATTATACTTGATGTATGTATTCTATCATCTATCACAGTAATTCAATTCATATCATACAGAGTTATTGTAGTGTTATTATCAATGGTACCAATTTACTTTTCTAAGAAGTTCTGGCTGTGCTAATTATGACCTTGACACATATGGGTACCCAGGGTAATGTCAGATAATTCATGGTGATCATTATCCTAAAATATATACAGTCAAACCTGTGAACAAAGGCCACCCTTGGGAAATATAAAGTCAGGTCTTAAATCGACAGGTGGCCTTTATTCAGAGGTCATTTCCTTAATTTGTAGGTGACTGTTAACCCAGGTTTGACTGTATTTAAATGTCTTTTACAATTAAGTAATACAGTGATAGGGAATTAAACAGTATAACATAAATTAGATCCCTTCAAATTGAAATTTCAGCAAAATATAAGGTGAGCAAATATGTGCTCTTGATATTTATATTTTGCCCTATACATCAATAATTATTTTATCTAACTTTAAAAATAAGGGCCCAAATACTGGAATCAAGTAATTTTTAAGATGTGTTCATCATGCATGTCTCATTTCTACTTCTTATTCATCATGAATCTCATGATTTTAGGTAACAGGAGAGATGGCTGATGAGGTGGTGAAGGACATGTATCATATATATGGGATGTTCAAAAATATTACAGATAATTTGTTGATTTCTGAAGCTGAGGTGGGTTCTAATTTAGAGAAACATTTTGAAAGTTCTATTTATATAGTCATACACTTGAAAAACTACCAGAATAATTGGTCATTATTAGAATATTGTTTTCTGATTAAATAATTTAGATAAAAGAACTCAAGAACCAAGCTGGCCACTTTATGGATTAACTGACTTAATCATTACAAACTTAAAAAAAATTATAGAGAATTCCTAGTTTGAGTAAGCACAGTTACATCGCTTTTTTTATTCCTTTCTGTTCTTGAAAACTGAACGATAGGTTAGCCTTCCATGGCCATCACTTGCTTGGCCCCCATGAATTTTGATGTGGACCAAAATACTACTTTTTCTACATCTGCGATGTATTGTTAAACTAGTACATGTACCTGTTCCATATTGCAGTGCTGGTCTATGTTAGTTCAGTACTTTGATTTTAAGTATTTGTAATCAACCTATTTTGCAAGTAATTAGATATAGCCATGAAATCACTATGTGTATTATGTATTCAAACTTTTGTATTATGTTTTAAGATGACTGCCACAGGGAAGGACCACGAACGTGACCCGTCAGACAGAGCTTACAACATGATCACAAAAAGTTACTTCACTATTAAGGAAAACAGAAATACTCATAGGTAATTATCAAGTAATGTTTGCTGCAAGTTAACAAATCAATGTGGTACTCAAAGAAATTTGGATATTCACTAATTTGAGAAAAAAAAATGCACAGTATATGTACAGTTTGATTGAAACTTTTAAAGGAAAGTAACTTAAAGTTCTTATAAATTATAAATATTCATTAAAAGGAATTTTGTGTCATTGGTAATGTTGAATTTTTATGTTTTATGAATATGAAATAATAACTAAATGCCTTCCTCAATGTAATTCTTTATTAGGTTATTTTTGTACATTTTGTATGTTTGTGATTTTTACGATGTCTTTAAATTGCGAACATTTATGAACACGAAATGCTTAGAGTTACAGATTTGCAAACATTTCAATGAGTGATAATATCCACTTACACACAGTAATTAATTATTGCGCATGAAAGTTTGTGGAATTTATTTTATGAACATGCTTTTTTTTTATTTATAGAGATGATGTTTGGAGTCATTCTCAGTTTGCTCAAAACAAGGTAAAGAAGAGAAAGATTACAAGAAAAGCAGGAGGACAGGAAGTTATAGAGGAAGTTGACGAGGTGGAAGATGAGGAAGAGTAAGCCTATTTATAGAAATAATCAAATCTAAAAATAGATTTCTGAAATCTAGATATATAGAATCAATGAGGCTTAATAAAGGGTCATCTAAATATTGGTTCAGGAAGTCTAAATATGGAATTAAAAACAATTTGGAACAAATTAAATATATTTATTTCCGGAATTAGTTAGTCTGGATGTAACAGAATGTACATTATATTAACTGAATAGACTCAATTTTGTGGTCAAGTGGTTATGGTCCCAGACTTCAAATTTCTGTAACCTCTCACTGAAAGAGGGTCGTGGGTTCAAGCCCAGCTACCAACCATGTCTCTTTATGTGAGAAAGAAGGCAGTTGCTTACTGAACTGTCCGCCTCATATGACTCTGACTGTTGAAAAGGGCATAAAACTCAATTAAACAAACAAACAAACAAAACAACTTTATACATTCCCTGTTTTCACGTTTTTTTTTATATCTTTGATTAACTATAACTTTGTCTGTATTGACTTCACTTCTTGCATGTGTTGCATGAAAAGTCTCTGTATTAAATTTCTCATTCCATGAAGTCTCTAGGTCTATACAGATTGTACAAAACATTGTCTTATCTCATAATACACTTACATATAATTTATTGACTTCTTTCTAATAGGACATAGTATAGTAGGGTAAGTATATATCCACAGCACAGCAAATTTTGTGACATGCGTATAAAGTATTTGTACAAAATGTATATTGTAGCAAAAGCTAGTGATTTCAGGAACAAATAGTATAAATTATAATCTGGAATTTAGAAAGATTTATTTTCCCAAGGTGATACAAGCAACATAATGTGTTAAAATCACCATAACAATTTTGCCTCATTTATTACGTTGTTAATACATCAGTTGATTGTACCACTTTGGAAAACCCATATGAATGCACAAAGTCAAACCTGTAAACAAAGGTCACCTAAGAGAGAGTGTAAAATATGCCCTTAATGCACAGTTAGCTTTAATTAAAAGGTTAAATCAACTTGTTATATTGATAAATGTGTTCAGAGTTGTGGCCCTTTGTTCTTATGGTGACCTTTATTCACAGGTGATTGTTAAATCAAGTTTGACTTTATGTTTTATTCTGGAATATATCTGTAGTACCTGCTTTGTAGCCTACCTTCATTATATTATAGACATGTATTTATATCAGTACATGTATATGTTGTATACATTAAGTGGTAGTGGTGATAGAAACTGTGAAAGGTTTGCTATGAAATGTCCTTCATCATAGATAACACAATATATGGAATAATGGTACTCCAATTTATATAAATTAAAGGTGTAGTCTGTATTCTGTTAGTAAAATGCAAAAGAAATATATTATTATTGTTAAAAATTGTTTAAAAATAGACACACATACACACTTTCTCTAAATAGATAGACTATATACTGTGATAGATTAAAAAAAAAATAGATTTTTATAAAAGAAAGGCTATGTCATTAAGTCAGTTTTATTGTTAAAAGATAGAGAAAGCTCGCCCATATGGGACTTCCCAGTGGCGAGGGTAAATAAACTCAATGTAGTAGTAGTATTCTGTGAGGAATAATTCTGAAAGTTGAAACAGGAAGAATGATAAGTTATTACTGTTCTCTTTTCGGGTACATCGTATAATGAAGCATTACGTTAAGGTAATTTTCTGTATTTACAGTGATAATCATAATGTTAATAATTGTACTCCTGTTATAAAAAAATGAGGTTGAAATTATATGAGAAAATAAAGTCACCTTTATCTTCTCCATAATTTTTTTCTGTAGATATAGCACTTATTGTCTTCATAGATTTATACATAATCATCTTGGTGCTTGTTCTTCTATTCTTCATATGTAGAACTTTTTCTGACACCAGTTTTGGTCTTGGTCAAGTATTTTGCTTCTTTTCCATCATTTCTCTACTTTTGCTTCTTTCCCTTCATTTAGCTACATTATTGCTCTTTTGTCTACATTTTTTTCATCCTTTTATCAATTACTTCTTTTTCTATTTTTTTACAATGCTTTTTGAACTCTTTTATGGATTGAAATGGTGTAAGTTTATTAGATTGTGTAATTGTTAATTTAAAATAAAAGTGCTTATCAACTTAATTAAGATCATATGAATAAAAAATAAATATAGTGTTATCATGAAGACAATTTAACTTGAAATATCATTTTTTGCCGCAAGATCATTTATAGACGGTTTTTCAAAAACTGATTATGAATCAAATTTGACTAGGATCATTAAGGAACAGTTTATAATAAACGCAATCGCTATTTTGAATGATATTTATAAGAATGAACATATTGGATGAGGAAAGCTTATTTAATTTGTGATGAATACAATTTTGTTCTTGCTGACTGCTTGTAAACTAATTTTTCATAAGATTAGAAGGTAATTAATTAGATTTAAAGTCCCATTAGCTTTTTGGATGTTAAAATTGCAGTAGGTCTTATTTTACCTAGAAAGATGTCTTATCTGTGAAACTGCCTTTTGCTCAGCAAAAATTTTATTTTTATGATATTGCATAAAAAACAAAAATCATCAGACAACATTTTTACGAGATGTGGCTAAAGAATGCATTATGTAAATATTGTTTTAGAGCAAATGATATGTATTTCATATATTTTACTATCATTTTATCAATAGTTCTGTAATACTAAATTCAAAAAGGCAATCAGCCTTTAGAACTTAAGTCTCTATTCACTTAATTTTGAGTGCAGTCTTTGTAATGAAATGATTGTATTTATTTTTTCAGAGAAGATATGGATGCACCTGATTTAACTATTATTGATTTCAACACTATATCACCTGTACAATTACGTAGTTTAGAACCAGCATTAGTTGATACACCTGAAGTGATTCGTGAGAAAGAAGCATTTCAAAGATACCAAAGAAGAGAGATTCAATATTGGGCTGTAAGGATTTGTTTTTAAACATCTAATTATGCCCCCTTTTGAAGAAAAATATGACCCCTATCGATTTTAGGTCAGTATGTCAAAGGTCAAGGCCACAGTGACCTTCAGTACAAAAACCTTGTCTGACCAATAACTAGAGAAAGATTTGGCCTGAGCTCTTCAGATTTGGTTGGGAGGTTGGTCATCACATACAGATGACCCCTATTGATTTTGAGGTCAAAGGTCGAGGCCACACTGACTTTCGGAAAAACCTTGCCAAACCAATACGATTTGGCCTAAGCTCTTCAGATTTAGTTTGGAGGTTTGTCATCACATGTAGCTGACCCCTATCAATTTTGAGGTCAAAGGTCGAGGCCACAGTGACTTTCAGTACCAAAAACCTTGTCCAACCAATAACTAGAGAATGATTTGGCCTAAGTTCCTCAGATTTGATTTAGAGATTGGTCATCATATGTAGATGACCCCTACCGATTCTGACACCTGTATGTCAAAGGCCACCACCACAGTGACCTTCAGCCTAAAGATTTGGTTGGCAGGTTGGTCATCACATGTAGATGAGCCCTTTAAATGTATTCTTGATGTAATAGTCAAATGTATTTTACTATTTTTTTAGAGAATTCTTTCTTCTGTTAATCAATTGACTTTCTACAAAAAATCTCGAGGAATAAAGCTTGTAAGACCATCACCTAATCATCGATTCATTGCTGTAGCAACCTATCATGGTAAGTAATTTATAAGTTTTGTTATTAAACCCCCGCAAACAAAGTTTTTAAGGGGGTATATTGGAGTCACTCTTCCTCATACACTATCGATAGTTTGTGGAGCAAACTTCTTCCACATTCCTTAAACGCTTGTAATGAAACTTGAAATATGTCATCACCATGAAGAGTAGATGTGCTAGACACAGTTTTCATGCCCAGTGAACCATTCATTCTAGAGTTATGTGCCCTTGAACTTGGCAATATAGTGTACTGTCGCATTTTTAGTGTCAAGCGGCGGCGGGGGTATTATACATCTCTGTGACAAAGCTCTAGTTTATGCTAAAACTGAAAGACTTGCTCTTATGTATATCATTTGTTCTAAAGAATTGTCAGTCTACCAAGATAACTTAGAAACTTACAGTAGATTGACAACAAAATTTTTCATGTGGCCATATATTGAGTACTGTATCTGTACATTCTATAATTTTAGGTGATCTTATTGTATATGATGTATTAATGTTACCATGGCGACCTATACGTGTTCATCTTTATAACAAGAAAGCAGACGAGCCTATCACAGACCTTACTTGGAGTTTGGACAGTTCTCGTATCATCACTATTAACACATTGGTAAATATTCTATCCAGACTTGTTTATATTCTATGTACAAAATTATACACACACTGCCAAAGCTGTGAACAGAGGCCACCTTTGGAGAGAAGGAGTCTGAATGATAGTCCAGCTTTCCATAGTTGTCACTCACTCGGCTCTCATGAATTTTGGTGTGGACCAAAGTACTACATTTTTCTACATCCGCCATGTAATTGTTAAACTAGTTCCCATTACATGTTGCAGTGCAAGTCTATGTAAGTTCATCAGTACTTTGATTTCTTATATGTATCACTGTTATACAAGATTTCATAATAAACATGACATATTATTGTTACAGGGTTCTCTACGAGTACTGTCTATAGTCGGGGGACCTGTGATTAATACAGATGCTAAATTGTTAGGATTACCTGCGGACGATAAAACCATACTTCCATTTCAACTTCAGCCTATATTACATCTCAGTGTTCAAAAACAGGATTTTGTCTTTCAACAAGGCAAGTCAGATTATTTTATGTGGTGCTTGAAGAAAAAATTATAAACATGATTTATAAATTATGATAGTTTTCTCATGTTTTTACATATTTGACTTTAGAGCATTTCTCGTGGTCACCACTAGGTCTTCTTTTACCCAAAACAGCTGAAATGTTATCAAATAATGTGAAGAGATGTTTTTAAAAAAAAAAAATTTCCCTAATTTTCAATATCTTTGTTTCTTAGGATAGATTCATATTTACTGGAATATCTTTTATCTACCAGAGAAAAGTTATAGTTGTAGAGAATAATGATGTATTTTTGTTACTTCATTTTTTGTGTCTAAAAATAAATGCTTAATTTTTTGGAAAATGAACAATAGTTTCCGTAGCCATTACTCTCTCAGCACGCATGAATTTTGATGCAGACCAAAGTCCTAAGATTTTCTACATCTGTCATGCACTTGTTAAACTAGTTCTCATTCCTAGTTGTTGCAGTGCAAGCCTATGTAAGTTGAGTTACCATGAGTATGTTCATTATGTTTGTAGTGTTTATAATCCAAGGGAAATAATCCTGTTCTTGGTGAAGCTATGATGGTAGAGTGAGTTGTGTCCCTTGGTATGAGATAGCACATATACATTAACTGTTCTGCTGTTGATTTTAGGGGCTCTTGCTGAAGAGGAAGTTATGGATGAAGATCTGGGCCCTGAAAAATCTGCATTTTTTCCTTCATTGTCTTTCCTTGGTGCACAGGTAGGTAATAGATAGATTGGAACATGTCTGTTAAAACTTCAAAGAATCCTATTTTCACTATATAATTATTCTAAGCTTGAAGTTAGAATACAGAAAATTGTGTCTTGTTCAGTTCAATTATTGTTTCATGTGCAAGAGTTATACATTCACAGTTCCTACTAAAAAGAACACTTATAGAGGGTTGTGGGTTCGAGCCGAGCTACCGACCATATGTCTCTTTATGTGAGAAAGTAGGCAGTTGTTTACGGAGGATGGGAGTCTAGTACTGGTTCTTCCCAGGAACGATAGTTAGGTCCGCATGTCCGCCACATATGACCCTGACTGTTGTAAAGGGGCGTAAAACTTAAACAAACAAATAAAATTAATGGTCCGATTATGTAACCAAAATATGTGAGATTGCATACTTTCATTATTGCTCTTCTCTGACTTATGTTATGTGATCTTTTAGCATTTTTTGTGAAATAAGTTCCTGGTAGTCATTATTTACCTGATGTTCTGGTGATATATTAGTCACATTTTGTATCTATTATATAATTTGTATATGACAATTATCATATGGTATTATATAGCATTTAATAATGTATTTGCTATATTTGTAGAATGATATGATTGTTACACTTGATAATGGAGAAATGTTGAAATGTAACATAGAGAATGCATTAAAACCAGCTAACATAGACGAGGAAGATAGTCCTACAGAGGCACTGAGAATCTACAAACCTTCTCTTGTCATTCAGGTATACAGTCAAATCTGTTAGCGACCATCTCTGAATATAGGCCACCCTGTGAAAAAGGCCATTGTTTTAAAAACAATCATTGATCCTTTAGAACGAAATGATATCCATATAAAGGCCATATGATATTATGATATGTCAATAAAGGCCACTTTATGTCATTTCAAAGGGCGGCCTTTTTCACAGGTTTGACTATATCTGTAAATAAATTGGAAAGTCTTAAACCGTCTTTATTTGTTCATATTGTGAGTCCATTTGTGATTGTACTGGTGAATAAAATACTCATATAATATTATTTGTTAAAAATTGAACTTTTATTGAACGACGTTTTGAACAGAAATTGTTTTTGGATAGTTCTTTTTCATTGATACGGTATTCGTTTCTTTTTTCATTATTTTTTATTTAATTATTTTTCCCATTTTTTTTTTTTATTTTTTTTTTATTTCATTATTTTTATTTTAACATTTTTTCAAATTTTATTGTTTTTTTATCTCAAGGAAGAGGCTGCAAATATTAATACTATAGGACAGAATGTGGAAGCTGAGTTGTTCCGTGGACATACAACAGGCATTATCTATATGGTGTTTGTAGAATATCTTAATGCTATGATAACTGTAGACCAGAAAGGATTTATCTTCAAGTGGAAATATAACCCGTAAGTTATTTACCTGGTGTTAGTATGTGGCTGCTGATCTTTTCAGTAAGCAACCATTTTACATGTCAAACCGTTATTTCCCATAGAATGTGAAATATAAACATAGATGTCCACAGTTACATGTAACAAACGTACAACCAGTCTTTGAATGAACTTTTTGTGACAGGTTGCCTGACTATAAACTTTGTGAAGGAAACTCTCCAAAACTAGGTTGTCCCCCAAAAGACTTTATAGAAGGAAAAAAAATCCTTTCAAGCAGGGGGCAACCCACTAATTCGAAGACTGTTCAACATGACAATAGTACTATATGTTACCATGTCTGTTAATTTTCCCTAATTTTTGCCTCATCAATAATGTGGATCATTTGTTGTCTATAAAAACACCTAGGTTTTCCCTGTAAAAGTTTTCATATTTTTACATACAAAATTACAGCATTCTTTAATTTACTGGTTTGTTGTAAGGATGTGTTTTGTTTAACTGTTTCTTTACCAAAGGTGAGTTCCATTGCTTTTATGATGAATCTTTGATGTGTATTGATGTCTGTTTTACAGAAAGTATAAATCATCATTTGGTTGGTTTAATCCAGCAAGGAAATATAAGATGGAGACAGCTAAGATTATGTATAAGGAATCTGATATTGATAAACCAAAGGTAAGCATAGGGTAATGTACGACAATTATAGGGATTAAAGCCCCTGGCTTCTATTTCAACAGTACTCCTTTATTTGTTTGAGTCAAAATAACAAGTTCTTCAGTTAAGTTCCAAGTATGAAAGTAATCGAAGACTTTAAGTAAAATTTTCAATTTGAAAGACTGATTTGTAATTTGGAGAATTAATTTTGATTCTTATTATTTTTGTGTATGATACCAGAGCATAAAGGTTAAAGTACCAAGATTAAAGTACATGTATTGATTGTCTGATGTGCATGTATATCATGTTATAGACTGTGTTACTAGGTTGTGTTGACTTATCACAAAACCTAGGACCAGACAAGATACTGTTTGTACATGTATATAATTGTATAGACTGTGTTACTAGGTTGTGTTCACTGATCAGACGGCTGAGGGTAGAAAACCTAGGACCAGACAAGAAATAGCAGCACAGAGGAGAAAAGGTAACAAATGTAGTTGTCAAACTGATTTTTTTATAGTTCCCACATTTCTAACCCACCACAAACATAATTATCTTCTCTGCTACAATCTTTTCTACTCAAGTGAAATAATTTCTACTCCATTACAACCATTTCTACTCCAGTACAAAGATTTGTACTCCACTACAACAATTTATACTCCAATACAAATATTTCTACTCCAGTCAAATAAACATAAACAAACCATCTACAGTCAAACCTGTGTTAGCGACCATCTCCGAATAAGGCCACCCTGTGAATAATGACCATATTTTGAAAAACAGTCATAGATTATTTAGAACAAAACTACCTCCAAATAAAGGTCACCTGTCAACAAAGGCCTCATTTTGTATTTCCCAACAGTGGACTTTGTTCACAGGTTTATATGTATATAAATATATATTTACAGTTCAAAATACACTAGACAATATGCAGCTTGGTGATCCCTGGCACGAGGAATATAAAGACGAGGATGATATCAATGTAAGCTCTTTGGATCATAGATTTCGCATTTTGTCATAGTATTGACTTACTTTTGATTCTTTTCATCTGAATACATAGATATTTAGATAGTTGAATAAATTTTCACAAATGCTTATTGAAGAACAATTTTACAAAAATAATATCAAATTGTCAATATACATCAGAGACATATAGATAACAGAGATTGGCAACTTAAAATATCACGCATGACATCATTTCGTAGATTCTGTAGCAGGTAAAACTCAAAAACTAAATAACATACATATATAAATTATACATTTTCTGAAAGTTTAAACATTTGACTTCTGCTGGAAATAATACTTTATTACATTTTCTTAGTTATTTGTTTTGCTTTACCCACTAGAATGTAATCAGCCTGAAAAAAGTTAGTTCAGATAAGGCTGATAGTCTATTCTAATAAATACCATTACTTGCATAAAACACTTAATTATGTATTGTTTATATAACAGTTACAGATATTTGCACCACGAGGTGTTATAGCTGAGACAGGTGCCATGTTTCATCTTGTGTACAGACATCCAGAGACTGATCAACTATCTACATATATTACAAGATTATATAAACCAGTAAAGGTAATATTTATATCTTATGATGATATCGTTTACATATATTACAAGATTATATAAACCAGTAAAGGTAATATTTATATCTTATAATGATATCTTTTACGTATATTACAAGATTATAACCAGTAAAGGTAATATTTATATCTTATAATGATATCTTTTACGTATATTACAAGATTATATAAACCAGTAAAGGTAATATTTATATCTTATAATGATATCTTACGTATATTACAAGATTATATAAACCATATTTTATAATGACAGTAATATTTTACACATGATAATTCCTTTACCATGGGTCACATCCCGAGACATTTTGTCTTCTGATTTTTTTTAGACATTTCTAATTAAAACAGATTTCCTTAGATTAGCAACTTTCTAATTTTAATAATTACAGAAAATTTTATATGTCCATTTTTTCTGATTTTTTTTGCTTTGTTATTTTGATGCTGTTTGGAGGTAAATGTAAAAAGTTGCAGGATGGAACTGATACATGATAATGACGTATATAATGATGTTACAGGATTATAGCATGTACTGTGTTATTATGTAGTATAGTGAAGTGTAAAAGCATGTATTCATATACAATAAGAAGCTGTTTCAACTCAATGAAAATAAGAATTACAGTCAATCTTCTGTGGCCTCCTCCGAACATAGGCCACCTTGTGGATAAAGGTTGTTCTTTAAAAAACCAGTATTGATTAACAAACTGTATATGACTGCCTGTCAATGAAGGCCACATTTTGAATTTCCAAAGGGTGACCTTTGTTCACAGGTCTGACTGTATTGAGGCTAAAATGATGTACAGTCAAGACTGTTAACAAAGGCCACTAAAAGTACACACACATAAGAATCATGATATTATAATAAGTAATAATAGAGGAATTTTATGTTGTAGATAAGATGTGATCGTATCGTACGTGTGATAGGATCACCAACCAGTACAGAAATCATTGTTGTGTTGTTATTTGGATCTTATCCACCTAAAGGTGAGTTATACATGTTTCTAACAAAGTATAATAAACATAATATTCTGTTTATCAAGATTATTTTATTATTGACCCACCTCCCCTTGGTCAAGTGTTAAAGGTCGCCGAGTTCAAATTTGTTTCATCGGGTTTTACGCCATTTTCAACATTATTTCAGTCATATCGTCATGGGCAGTTATCCTAACCAGCAAATCACTGTGACCTCTCACTGATAGAGGGTCCTAGGTTTGAGCCTAGCTACCAACCATGTCTCTTTATGTGAGAAAGTAGGCAGTTGCTTGCAGAGGATGGGAGTCTAGTACTGGTTCTTTCCAGAAACGATGGTTAGATGAACTGTCTGCCTCATCTGACTCTGATTGTTGAAAAGGGGCGTAAAACTTGAATAAAAAAACATAATTAATTATTAGAATTAATGTTATACTACAAACATTCAGACAAAGGCTAAGTATATTGGGGAGGGGAGATAGTGACTTTATTATGTTCCTGTGACTTAGATTTGCTCATCAGGTCAATAAGTGGATACTGAAAAGTTTTATGATGAATTTGTAAAACTTACTTCACCATAGTTGTTGACGTCTACTTTTTTCAGTATAAAAGGCTTTGAAGGTAAATGCCCTAACCACTTGGCGATGGTTGCAGATTAATTTGAGTACATTGGTTTGGCACTAATGTATTTTTATACTAATATAAACGTTCCTAAGTTACAGGCTTGTATATTCTGGTTATATGATAAGGCTTTTTTTTATCTGTTATTAATTCTACCAGACAAAGTCTAAGAGTGAGAAGGCTGTCCAGTTATTGTTATATCAGTATTCTTTTGTTATTTCAGGACCTCATTTCACGATATTTGTCATCAATCTGAAGACAATGGAATTGCGTGACTTTAGGAAAGATATTGACCTCTCTGCTGTGGAGTATGCATTAATGAAGAAAAAAACAATCATATCTTGTGATGTTAGTAAAAATTGTATCATTCGAAGAAAGAAATATCAGTTGAAAATATTTTCAATCAAAATTTTTTTTTAAATATAAAAGATATTTTGTCTATAATTATAATATAGTCACCTCAGTGAGTTGATCTCATACCCTTCCATGAAAATTTGATGACAATTTCGACTTTCTCCACATATAAAGATATAGAAGTTGCCAGTTCCTTGTGGAAAGGCAAGTTAGTTCTGGTCTGCATACCATCCAGGGACTTATTAGGTGAATCGGCTTGCATATATAATTAAAATTTGTTGAAAAATGGCAAGTGTACAAGTGTAATTTATCCTTCCGCAAAAATGTTGTGAGGAACTTTGCATACTGTGCATACTTGGAAAACCCAAAGCTAGCTAACTGCATTTCAATATTTTTACACAAAGGTCTGTATTCTTCATTATTTTGGAAAAACTTACCTTGTTGACAAACAATATGGGTGCTCACAACGCGGACGGAAGTTCCTCACAACATTTTTGGCGAAGGATAAATTACACTTGTTATGAGTTGATCGGGTGTGATTAAACCAAAAAAAGATTAAATAAAAAAGATTAATTTGTCTTGATTGTGATATTTTTGTTTTCAGGTGAGTCGAGTGTTTGGCCCGACTGGATCAGAGTATATGTTTATTATATTTAATGGAATACTTAGGTGTTTATCATTAACTAGTGGACAGCCAGTAGTTAAAGTTGGTGTGAAGAAAATAGATGCTGCTCCTGATGACGATGATGATGATGATGATGATGATGAAGAGGAAGTAGTTACTGGTGGTTATAAATAGAATTTATCTTCATCATTACATTCAATTAATAGAGACATGTTGTTATTGTCATTTTTCTTAAGATTCTTCTCTTTACTTCATCCACATAATAAAAATGTTACAACTTTTGATTTCTCATATTTTGTCTGCAAACTTCGAACTTAGGTTGTTAACTAATGTTAAGAAATATCGATCCCCCAAACTTTTCACCTAAAATGACCTTTGCCCCGGATGTTCAAGGTCGTATTTGTGAATATTTCTGTTTTGATGAACTTAACAGTTCTCGGAGTGGAGATAGGTGGGTTTTATTTGGAAATAATTCCCTCATGTATTAATCATACCAGAAGTTAACCATAAATTTATCAGGCTAAAATGTGTCTAATTTGTTTGTTTATTTTCAACGGTGAAATGTTGTCAATCTGACTTTAAGGTAAAAAAACAAAAAATTTGTAGCTTGATAAATAATTGTTAGAAGACAGTAAGTTTACCATTCTTTTATACATTTATGAACTTAGGAAACTTAGAATTTATTTTGTGATATGCCATAATATAATTTATGTTGTTTTTTTATTCCAGATGTGTTCAAAGGTTGTATTATTGATGAAGATTTGTTACAAGCACCTCCTGACTCGGAGTGTACTGCCATCTGCTTTGAGGGCAAGATTCATTGTATTGTCTTTGCGAGGGTGAGTGTTCTACTAAATGAGTATATTGTCATTTTGTGTTTATTTCTTTATTGGTAAGCTTTATATCATCAAACCTGTAGACAAAGACTACCCTTGAGAATGACAAAGTGTGGCCTTTATTGACAGATGACCTTTATTCAGAGGTCATTTTGGTCTGAATGATTAATGAAGGTTTTCAAAGAAGGCCTTTATTCACAGGGTGACTGTTATTCAGAGATGACCACTTACACAGGTTTGAATGTACATTCTTTACTAAGGTCAGCCTAAAAAGAATTTCAGAAAAATTGATATCTATTATTGTAAGGTAATAAATAATATGGTGTTTTAAATAATCAAGTTTCAAGCCAGTTAGCAATAGGCAAAGCAGTTTGCCTTTGGCCATTTTCAGTTGCAATAATTCATGAAAACGACAATGCATATGTGTACAGTCAAACAAAGGCCACCCAAGTGAAAGACAAAATGTGGCCTGTATTGACACTTGGCCTTTATCTAGAGGCCATTTTGTACTAGATAATCAACAGTTTTTACTAGAATGACCTTTATTCACAGGGTGACCTTTATTCAGAGTTGGTCACTAATACAGGTTTGACTGTATGTATATTTAATACCAAGATAGACAAATTTGCCAACAATGTCAATTTTCTCAAAATCAATAAAAAAAATCAGGATAACTATGGTTTGTTTTCATTTTTCGAAAAAACAAATAATGAAGTGATTGCGAGAGAGGTTTTATTGATGATATTTAATGTTTTTACAGAAAATGAACAAGATGTATGTTGTATCATTTGATGATAGAAATGGATACACTGTAAGACGTGAGATGTGGAAGACATACACTAACTTGTAAGTTTATACTGACCTAGTAGTACAATGTAGTATTACCATACCTGAAACCTCATAGTGTTCGACAAATTCATTGTTTTGTCATTTTTTCGTCTGTAGGCTGTACCGGGATACTTAGATAGGAAATTATAAAGATATATATTCTCCTGTCAAATTATTTATATGATTGAAATTGTTCTATTGAGATTATAGAACATACAGATTAATTGTGCAGTATTACACATTATACGATGAAACATGTGAACAGAGGTCTCCCTTGAGAAAGACAGAATATGGCCTTTATTGAAAGGTGGCCTTTATTCGGAAGTTATTTTGTTCTAAATAATCAATGAAGGTTAATAAAAGAATGACCTTAATTCACAGGGTGGCCTTTATTCAGAGGTGGTCGCTTACACTAGTTTGACTGTAATTAAGATATACAGTTTGAATGTGCAGTAAACTATATGTTTTGTAAGACAGCTTAGAAATTTAGAGAGGAAATTTTATCTTAATTTATTTAGGTTTAATGTTAAAATATAGCATCTTATTCTATCAATTATCTCTTTTCAGACCGGGCCATACACTGGTACCCACAGAATTACGAATAGATACACATAACTGGAAGCTAGACGATGTTAAACATCCCGCCGTCGCTGCTAGAAAGATTCTTCTGGATAAGATTGATGCTGAAATGAGAAAGACCGGACTTATAAGGGACCATCCAAAAGTTATACGACGACTCAAACTGTCAGATAAAATTGAGAACTACAGAAGTCTGGACAAATCTGTAAGAAATAGATTTATTCTTATATTGAATCAAAGCACTGGTAGATACTGTTATTGGGATTATTGTTTTGAAATCATTTTATATTTGAATAGATTGAATCCAAATTGTGTATTTTAATTATTTTCTCTTCTGTCTGATATACATTTGACTTGATGATGATT